>OX276337.1:94203004-94583004 GCA_946251815.1 Dasysyrphus albostriatus
CATAAAACGTTTTCACTAAGTTTCATGATGGTACTATTTTTTTTTTTGTTTTATTTATCCTTTTTTTCCTGTCCTAGTTTCGCAGAGCTTTAAGGAGATATTTATTAAAAACTAAAATATAAAATACAAAATTCAAGTTGGGGGCCAAACGTTAAATCTCACGAGTTCAAAAAATTAAGGTAATTAGCTTAAATCAACTCGCTTCAAATAATAAAAAAAATTCTGTGTTACAAACTGCTGGGTAAAATTATAATTACACTCTAGGTACTGTAATGGAGAAGTTGAAAAAAGTATTTTAAGTCATACCGTCTGTTTGCCTACACGGCAAAATAGTATTTGAATATTTGATTCAATCATATGAAAATTTAACACCTCGGGTGGATTCACTTGGATGCATTAACTAGGCTTAATGCTAAATTATACTCTTTCAAAACAAAAGTTGCATTTAATTCCCTGAATGCATTACTTTGTAGTTCTAATTAAATAAAAAGTTCGTTTCGTTTTTCACTTTTTCAAAAACTTTCTATACTTAGTTGTTTGTGAAATTAAATTATAATTCCTTTTGCCTTGATTAAAAGCATCATTTGTTTTATTATCTGGATGGTGCTTTCTGAGATTGCATTGCTTTTAAATTAAAAACTAAAACTTTTACCAACTACCTAGTTATCAAGTTCGAATATCAGCTCTTTTGTTTGTATAAAGTGCAAATATCGGGTTTTTCAATAAGAGCCCTACAAAAGTTTTTTTAAATAAAACAAAAACGGTTTTGGATATCAATAAAATCCTTTATTCCTGTGAAAGTACGTTCAATGCCATTATGTATGGAACTCGATTTCTTTTGCATGGCCACCATGGGCACGCTTACAGAAGTCCAGACGCTGAACACAATTCGGAACGGGTTTCAAGCATAAATCGGCCGATACTGCTGCAATTTCACGTTCGATATTCGTACGAAGTTCATCAATCGTCGGTGGCTTGTTGGCATAGACCATAGACTTGACGTAGCCCCACAGAAAATAGTCTAACGGCGTCAAATCGCACGACCGAGGCGGCAAAGCGACTAGACCATTTAGTGAGACAATACGTTCTCCAAACTTGGTTTCAAATAAATTGATTGTGACATTCGCTGTGTGGCGCCGTCCTGTTGGAACCACATGTCCTCCAAGTCCATATCATCCAATGGGTCCAAAAATATTCGGTTATCATTGAACGGTAGTCATCCCCATTCACAGTAACGTGCCGGTCTTGATCATCACGGAAGAAGTACGGCTCAATGACGCCGTCGCCGTCGATAAAACACACCAAACCGTAATTTTTTCGGGATGCAATGATGACTCATGGAGTACGTGTGGATTGCTGCCTAACCAATACCGCATATTTTGTTTATTGACGAAGCCATTCAGCCAGAAATGAGCCTCATCGCTGAAGATGATTTTTCAATGAAAATCCGAATCATTTTCAAGTTGTTGCTCAGCCCAATTCACGAACATACGACGCTTCTGGTGGTCAAGCGGCTTCAGTTCTTGCGTCAATTTAATCTTGTAAGGATGTAGAGGCCAAGATCCTTTCGCAACATTCGCCACAACGACGTCACAGAGATGCCCAACGCTTGAGAACGACGTCTGAGAGACACATTTGGGCTTTCTGCAACTGGAGCCTCAGCGGCAGCAATATTCTCGAAACTACGGGCTCTTCTTTGTCTCACTGGCACGGGAACATTTTGTACTGTGCCTGTGGATTCAAATTTTTCCACTAGACGCTCAATTGTTGATCTGCTAGGACGGTTATGATGACCATAAATTGGACGTAGCGTTCTTTTCGTTGAGGCCACTGACTTCGAATATCGGTAGTAAATTTTAATAATTTCGACTCGTAGTTGGCTCGTATATCTTTCCATCATGAAAAGGCAAACCTTACTGAAGAGAAATGTCAAAAGAGCGGCAAGAAATATGGCGTGGTTTGCTGTCTCTGTTGCTCTACTTTTGTAGCGTCCCTGTTTGAAAAACCCTTTAGAAGAATTGAAAAGCTATGTGAAATTTTTCTAACAAACTGTGATAACCCTTTGGTTGTCCAACTTAATGCTGAATAATGTTGCATAGTATAGTTACATTTTGTAATTTATTTATTTGTTTT
Organism: Dasysyrphus albostriatus; assembly: GCA_946251815.1. NCBI lineage: Eukaryota > Metazoa > Arthropoda > Insecta > Diptera > Syrphidae > Dasysyrphus > Dasysyrphus albostriatus. Next base: position 94,205,138 of record OX276337.1, read on the forward strand.
TTTATTTTTTTATAGATTTATTTAATCATTTATTTGATTATTTATTTATTTATTTATTTATTTACTTATTAATTTTATTTAATTATTCACATATTTTGTTTATTGTTCATTGTTGTCTTTATATTTATTTAATTCGTTAATTATTTATTTTTTACTTACTTATTTGTTTATTTATCTGTATAGTTATTTATTTCTTCTTTTACGTATTTATTTATTAACTTAATTATTTATTTATTATTTACTTTTTACTTATTAATTTATATTAATTTATGATCTGAATTTACAAATTAAATGTTGGTAAATTTCTATTAGAATGTTTCAAAATAAATTTTTGCTTGTTTTCTTTTTTTTTCTTTCATTTTAATACATATCTTGTTAGTTTATAAGTTCAACTATGTATTTATCATGGTTAATAATCTTTTTATTTATATTTACTTCCTTCTACTTTCGTTAATTTATTTGCCTGTTCAAAGCTATATTTATCTCCTTATATTTTTTATGAGTATTGTATTTATTGAAGGTTTTTATCATACTTTACTTCAGAATGTACTGATTTTCTTATACAAATATTCAACTTATAATGTTAAAATAACGTATTCAGTAGAAAGATATATAAATATCAAATCTCTTTGTAAACTGAGCGTTAGCAACCAATTATATTATTTGAAGTACGAAATAAAATATCTATCTATCTTAACATTCATACTGAAAATACAGTCATCCTAACATAAAAATGACAATAACTTTTTTTTCGGAGGTTGTATTGACTTGGCTGTGGTATCATTTGATTCAACATTAAAAACTACTTTAAAAACATTTGTCATTTGCCTAGGTTTGATACACCACAACATCCGCCCTCTCCTTCTCAAAAAAAAACATCCTTTCATGTGAAATATTCTTATAGACTCTTTTGATTCTTCATTCTCATGGTACATGAAACGTTTTTGCCAAGTTTCATGGTGGTACCAATTTTTGTTTATAAGAAGGCTTTTCTGTACTATTTCACCTGTAATGAACAAATAAAGTTCAAGTTCAATTTCAAATAGGCCCAATTTTCCAAATCAAATGACTTTTAAGATTTCAATGATCATTGCTTAGGTCGTTCAATCATTGAAATATGCAAAGTTTTTTAATGTGGAAATTTCGGCCTATTTGAAATTTTTTTTTGACAAGAAATATTCATTTAGTCTCTAGCTTTATTCGGCCCTTAAAATTAAAAATGATTTTGCAATTGAATAATTATAAATATATAGAAGTGACACCCAATTACTCAAAGCGCTTTGTTCGCATGGTAGCCAATAGGAAAAAATAAATAGATTTGTATGGGTTTTTTGAGTACACAAACCAATTCTCAAAGGGATATTTATTTATTTAACTGTCCTTTTATTATTGGTATCCATGACGATTATGAGTCAATATTTCGTTTTGTGTTTAAATTTGTTTACAATTTATGTTATGAGGTATGATGGTATAGGTTGAGTTTGTATTTTCTGTTACCATGGCTATGATTTTTCCAACTATGCAGAAGATTTTATTTTGCCTTTTGAACAAATTTATAAAACAAAATTTTTTGAGGATAGTTTTGTTATTATTTTATGTATATGTTTATATAAAAAAAAATATTACGAGTATGTATGTGTTTAAGGACATGTTAGAGATTTCGGCTATGAGATGGATGGATAGATGTTTATATTGTTTTGTCCAAGAGCTCGTCAATCCTGTCTTAGGCTAATGTTAGCAAGTCGTGAGGTTCTCGCTCACATTATTAAATCTCAAGACCTCTAAGCCTGTTTCCACAAAATCAACGCTAACTTGGATAAATAAAACGGTTGCTGTAGAATGTATGTACAAGATTTCCACCGGGAAGGTATACAATTTTGTTTGTTTATATTTTTTGAATAAATGAAAGAGAATGGATCTTAAATTGATAAATGTTATATTTAATGTCGGCAGTTATGTATGGAATACAATATCTGGTAAATGTCCGCCTCTGTTAGTTTCACAAATGCAAGCCCTTTTCAGCACATTTTTCATTACATTCTCACACATTTCACGCGGTTTTTCCTTAATTTCATCACAAATAGTTTGTTTGAGTTGCTCAAGCGTTTTTGCTTTGTTTGCATAAACCTTGCTTTTCAGGTATCTCCACAAAAAGAAGTCCGGAGCAGTCAAATCAGGCAACCGTAGAGGCCAATCAACATCACCATTTCTTGAAATAACTTGTTGTGGAAAGAGGTCTCGCAGTAATTCCATTTTAATCCTGGCTGTGGCACCGTCTTGTTGATACCACATGTTAATAAAGCCCAAAGCATGCAGTTGTGGCGTTAAAAAGTTTTCAAAGTTGTTCTTTTGAAGACCATGCTCCTGAGCACGGCATCGAATTGAGTTTATGGATTGTATTGAACACTTCCTTGAGCAGCAGTAATGTTTTCAGCCAATCTTGCAGTACGTTGTGGTCCATGCTTGCTTGGAGACCCTCTTTCTTCGAAATATTTCACTACACCATACATAGTGCATTTTGTTGTTTATCCCAAAAATTTCACGTAACTTTTCATCGTCACATTAATCGATGATTGATTTCGATAAAATGTTTGAACGATTAAACCACGTTGGTTTATCGAATATTTTTCTATAATAAATTTGCAAAGGGTCTACTTCACGACTGCCAAATATGAACTGTCTAAGACTAATGTTTACCAAAATGGCGGCAAAACAAAGTAGTATACCTTCGCGGCGGACACCCTGTATTTGTACCTATACCAAAGCCCGTCAAAATGATTTGACAAGTTGGTCTCACTAACAGGCCTACTAGTAAAAAGATACAAATCAAAAGCTTCAACATTTTTTTTCTATTGTTTCTTTGAACCTAAATCAATGTCGCCTGTTGCATTTGCATGTCACTGAAATTATCATGTCACTGACAGTTTCAAATTAAATTATTTACCCTAATCGTGCGTATAGAAAGAAACGCGTCAAAAAGTCATCCTTTGAACATAAATACAAAAGTATGTAAATGGAAGAGATCAATATAAAATATGTACATATATTGTATGATAAAAAGACAAAAGTAGAAGTCATTTTATGACCATAAGCATTATCATAAATTTGCTTTGTTAAATGAGCCTTCGTCTTAGTTTGCTTTGAGCATAAATAAGATAAATATACATTTATAAACTAGCTTAAAATATGGTGATTTTGGTTCGATACATTTGTTCATGCCTTGAATTAGTTTATGTTATAGATCTCCTTAATTTAAAGATTTATAATAATGCGTCAATAGTTTTTGTCTTAAAATTTTAGACACTTTATTTAACAATGGAATAATAAAGATTTATAATATTGCGTCAATAGTTTTTGTTTTCAAATTTGGGGCACTTTATTTAACTATGGAATAATGAAGTTATTCGATTTATAAAAATAACTTTTTATTTGAATCGTCCTAATTAGTATGAAAATTGTTTGTTGATCCCGACTTGACGCTCTTAACCAGTCCTCTGTTCTTATTGTTGAATTCATAAAGAATTAACTGTCTGCCAAAATCGAACAGGCCCAATCTGTACGCTCTAGTATTTTGTCCAAAATTTGGCAAAAAACCCTCCATAACAAAATTTTCAATGTGGTATTTTTGAAAATCATGAAAAAGAAATTAAAAGAGTTCGGTTTTTAACTCCAACCTCCAACAGTGGTATATATAAACCCATTTCAAACAATGTCTACCTTTCGACGCTTGTCCAACTCCAAAAAGTTATTTATAAACATTTTGCACCTCGTGGCTAACCATGCCACTGAAATTTGCTGTACAAATCTTTTTTTAAAGAAGATTCGTTCAACCAACAAATATTTCTAGTTTTCTAGTTTTCAAATGGATGAAAAGCTAATTGAACCAGCCAGAAAGCCTACTGAAATGCATTAATTTATTAAAAATGAACTAAAACAGGTATGTCACTGAATAAATGAGGTGGTATTTGAACAACTGTTGGAATGCGTTTATAAATACCGTGATGGCTATACTATTTAGGAATTAGGTACGTTCAGGACTAGAAATTAAGGCAAGTCTTTAGTCTCTGATTGGCCAGCTGCCAAAATATTGCTTTCCAATTAAGGCAAATTTATTGGAAAGTTGACTGGAAAGTAAGTCAAGAAAAATCTCCCTTAATTATCAAGTCAAGTGCACTTATGTCAGAATATCAGCTGATTACATTTTGTCATTGAACTGAAAGCTGAACTTTATTGTTTTGTGATTGTTTTTTTCTTTTGCACATTAATTTTTTTCCTTTTTTTGCAACATGGTTCTTTATCAAATTCAAAAAAGAAAATTAAAAAACTGTATGAAAACTAAAAAATATGAAAATAAGATTGGTTAATTTTATATTGGGCTTGCTAATATCCAAATCAAATAGTCTTGAAAACCCTTTTTCAAATAACTATTTTATTACAATTCATAAAGAGTTTATACCTGTTGCTATGTATATTTTAGATACAAATAATATCGGTACTCTTTTCAGGATCAACTGAAGTAAATGTTTGAAGTTATTTTCCAAGTTTGACATTTCAAACAAACTTAGTTAGCTTGGTTAAATTTGCGTTCAATGCATTCAGTTGACTGAATATCTAGTCCCTTGGGTCGTCTGAACGTGCCCATTGACTAGCTGGGCAACTGCCTACGCGTGTTCTAAGAAAACGTAATAAATACGACTGCAAGTGTTTGTATTTTGTTCAATTATCTTTCACCAGAGCGAACTGAAATTTGTATGAAACGATGAAATTTCGTGTCTTGAAACCGTATAGACGCTGTATATCCCCGATTTGTTGGTATTTTTGTTTCATTACATTCAAATCCAATAAGAGGGCAAATCGGCTATAAAGTAATAAATCTTTAAAACGAATTGGTCATTTCTCAGCAATTTAAAAAAAAGTATTTTTAAAATCACAAGCCTTAAAATATGGCAAAAACGGCATTGAGCATTTAAACTCTGTGAAAATCAGTTGTGCATTGTGTGTGTGTGCACTGTGCAGGCTTATCGAAAATGCTCAAAGTATTATTTTGCAAATAAAAGTCTTACAGCCAAATTAAACAAACGTGGAAAAGCAAAAGGTTAGCCTTATTCCATAGATTAAGTGCAAAATATTACTAATAAAAAAAGTGACGTTTACTAAGCTAAGCCACAGAAGAAAATGATTTAGCGAAGGAATGAGCAACAGATTCTTTTTTGTATTATTGTTGGTGTCAACATTTTTTTTATTGGTTTGGAATAAACAGATTTAAACAGAATTAAATAAGAAGAACATATTATTTATATAGTTTATTTGTATAAACTTACTTATCATTGGTGCTCCAATTATTTGCTTCTTTTCATTCTTTTAGTTTAATTTTCCATAATAATTATAATTTAGGTACACAGAAGGCGTTTTTCTTTTTTAACTCAGAGCAGAACATGGAGTAGTGCTCGAACTATCGGAGTTAGCTCTGAGTAGAGTATGACCAGAGCTCTCCGATATAATTTACAAATACATCTGAGCACTGAACTGTCATACGATTGCGATGCGTCCAACGCACCATAATTTAGTACTGACTTTTAATTATCATCTGATAACTGTCCAATCAAAAACTCAAACAATTAAAAAAATGCTACTGAAATTGAAGTGTTGAACGCGCCCATGTGAAATGAGTGAAAAAAAGATCGAAGTTGGCTGTGCTCAGCTATTTACTCCATTCGCTCGGTCTTTTTATTCTGAGTTCATGGAGCGTACTCCAAGCTAACTCCGATTCAAAAAAGAAACATAATTTGAGCGCTCTAAGTATTCTGAGCTAAAAAAGAAAAACAGATCTTTTCTTGACAGCTCAGTGTTATGCTCGGAGCTAAAAAAGAAAAACGCCTATAAATAAAAGAGAATTCATAAAAGTGTGTTCGGTAACTTGAAATCTGTCAAAACATATACAAAAAACCCCAAATTTGCGAAACTAGGTAAGAATTTCAAGTAAATAAACGAGCCTTGTGGGTAAACGTCACTTTACTATTCCTCGAACATCTAGTTTTCTTTTAATGAGAAATTTTAACCCGTGGCTTAGCTCTTATTCCATAGTTTAGTAAAATCGTAGACTAAAGGAGGAATAAGTGGTTTTTATTAATAGCGCTGTTAGTTTTTATATGTGATTTATACTGAAGGTAATATCATATAATAAAACAGTAAACACGAATTTCGTGGTACAATTTACGCTGGCTACAAAAGCCGAAGGCATACAAATTATATATCGTTGGAAACGTGTTTTTGCAGAAAGCAAACATTTATTAAAAAATTGCCCCACAAAAACTAAAAAACTATAAAAGAAAATTGCATAAATTCGAGCGAGAGCTAGAGCGAGACCGAGTTTTTGTTTTTATTTGATTGTTGTATCCAACCTAAATTTGACGTTTGACAACCAACCAGTTTTCTAGCACTGACTGGAAAGATTATTGGAATGTCCAATGGCAGCGTTCAGTGCTGCAGAAAATAATACCAAGTAGCTCATATAACAACCCAGCGCCTCCACTGGCAGTATTTGAGGCAGCAAATTACCTCACTCATTGCCATTGCTTTGAATAATGCAAATTTAGATGCTTGCTTATGGCAATATTGATCAGGAAGAAGATGGAAGGCAATTATTGATTTCCATCAGCGAGGCAGTAAATTGGAAAAAATGGGGTCCCTGGTTATTTTGAATGGATTCTTCTTTAATGTTTGCAATTAAATGGTAGAATATGAGTACGCACATGAATTTTTAATTTATTTTTAGCAGGGTTATCCCAATGTTAAATAGAAAAATAATGTTTTCAAGAATTCAATATATTTCCTAGAAGTTTGTCAATTTGACGAAAATGTTATTAGCACTCGAGTATCGAGGGCTGCAAGTACTGGTAAAATCAACTAGCTATAGTACATACATATATATTTGAAAATTCAAATGTTTTATTCGCACACTTCTACCCCCCCCCCCCCCACGAACATGAATCAAAATATGTGAATCAGTTTTTAAAGAAGAAGAAAAGAAAAATAGTATTTAATGTATTACCTATTTTCAAAAAAGCATTTATGGTCTTTATTCCTACAAAGTGCGGCGTTTCGTCCGGCAATCTTTTTCACTTGGACTCATCAGGGAAGTGACATAGTGAGGGACTTTGTCGTACGCAATATGCATAGAGTTCAGCTATTCGCAGCTCATGTGAAAGGCACTAACTAAAGTTCTCTTTTGTTTTTGCAAACTAAAGTCGTGAATTTTGACATTTCTTTCTCATTAAAAATTTGTGTGATCGTCGACAGGCCCGAATTTTTATAAAAAATAAATAAACCAGTTAAATCGATGCTGAAAAAATGTGAAGCGAATTTTTCATTCGCAGCTTTGTGGATTGCAAATTAGCGCTTGATAGTTCGAAGAAATTATCTAAATTTAGCAATTAAAACAAATTTTAAATCGTTTTTCGTTTTCAAAATTGTAGATTGAATCGTTAATTCCCTTTGTCGAAGAGTTAAAACAAGATTTAGTTTATATTTGCTTTAAGGGAGAACTAGAATAGGTGGAACGTGGAAGCCAACGTACGTGGTCGTACGAAACCCGGCGGAAACAAGTAATCCATGTGATGCGCATATAATTTCGAAGTGGTACTATTCCTTCGAAGGTAAATGAAGCTTTAAAAAAGTGCCATTCACATTAGCTGTGATCTTCCAACGCGAATAAATTGGTTTAGTCATTTCCAAGCAAAAATATCAACAAATTCTTGTATTAACTTTTAGACAAAGTGTAAATATAAACGATCCTATTTACAATTACAGAAAAAAAACACGGCTTTAAATTAGTTTAAATTGTAAAATTTAACATTATCATATTTTCTACGCGGCCTACAAGATATCTTCTGCAAACTGTGAAACACTTAAACACAATCCACATCATCAGGACGCATTCCACAATGCTGCGAATGACAAATTCGTTCGAATTTAACCTCAATTTTGTTTAGTACCCATTTAGCTGGTTCATTTTTTATTCCAATTCACGAAATGTCAAAATGTGTGACCCAATTCGCTATTTGCAGCTTAGGTATTTTGCTCAGTAAGTATTTTTTTGCGAATCGACAATTTTCATATATACAATACGGAATTTGGTTAATCAATTTTTAAAAAATCGACTAAAAATTCAAATCAAAACAAAAACAATAATTGTTAAACAAAATAACCTTAGTTCCAAAGAAATTGTATTCTACAAATTTATGTACGAGTATAATCAATGCTATACAACTTGGCGACGGCGGCGACGTCTGTCGTCGGGAGTCCGTTAAGAAAACGATAACCAATTCAACAAACATCTCTTTTCAGAAAAGGCAAAAAAAAATTAACAAATTTGAAATTCCTATTTATCAAAATGACATAATGAGTGCTATCTTAGTTCCACAATCAATTGAACTTTAGAAACTTCTGTATTTCCAGTGGAATATCAACTCAAAAAACAGCCTTTCTATCTAAATTCAAATTACATACAATTCATTCCCTTTTAAAATTGCTAAATCAAATTCAAGTCGAAGCTTATAATAGTTAACAATAATATATTGTTTGCTTATACAATTTTAAATTCAATCTTAATTTTTTTGTCTCAAAAAATAATGGTGCCTATACGAATATCTTATATTTATTTACATGCTATTAACTTGTGAAACCTCTTGGTGCGGATGAATTCCAGATCCCAGAAGAAATGACACATTATATTTCTCATATATTACAGAAGACAAAAAACATCGCGATGACAAATAACAATGAAAAAGAAACACCAAAAGTCGCCAGTACTATATTACCAACAAAAACAAACCCGAGGATATTAAGAGACGCCTGTTGCTTGGCGCTGTTCACCACTTTTCAGGGGCCATCACGCTATCTTAAGCCCATTAACTCAGTCACTAATGGAACTTATCACATTAGAATCCACTCCCTTCCTTTCATATTTCTCTGGATCTCTCTGGACAACTTTACCTGTGGTATAGGTGCACACGAACATATGTTTACATCTTCGTGCATGTACTTTGTTCGCGCCGAGTGTTTTATGAATCTATAAGTGGGGCGATGACTTTATGCGTTGCCAAGTCACCGGCGCAATAGTCTGGTAGCTGACCAAACTAAAATTGCACCCTCTGGTTAATAAAAACGGCAACTAAATTCATGTGATACCTATAGATAATGATGCATACATGTGCATTACGTCACTCAGCAAATAAACCTCCTTGAGGGGAACACTGATGTGGTCTTCAGCACATGACTTCGTCTAACTAACGAGGAATCAATTAAAATCGGTGCTTTTAATAGGCAACTACCAATAATTTGATGTCGACGTTAAAACATTTTAACCAATTTAAAAAAAATTAAAATAAAATGAATCTCAAGAAATGACGAAAAACCACTGAGTGTCAAATTAATTTCCCGATCATTCAAATAAAGACCGCATATTCAGCAGGTAAAATGGGCGAACCATCATAAGACCGAGTCCAAGATCCGAGCACAGAGCCAGAGAGTCCAGACATTAAAGAGCATCAGATAAATCGGAAGTCCCGCGGCAGCTAAATCGATATTTTTCTTCTTCTTTTTTTTTGTCCGCTTGTACGTACGACAAAAACATGTGTAGCCAGTTTCCGCTTTTGACTTTCGGGACTTCAGGTGAGATGAAGGAAACATGACCAACATGCAGTTTGTTGATGTTTATGGACGACATAGACACCTGAGCATAACAAAATGTTGATGGGTCCATAAATTGAGTAAAAAAAAAAACACATACACATTCACGATTGATGCTTGGTAGCAAGTAGCTTAGTGGATTTTTCAGTTAGGTATACGAGTATTTATTTATGAACTTTTGGAACGATAAAAAAGGTATGAATCATTCTTTTGTTGTCAATGCATTTGACATATTAATGTAGAAGTGTGACATTTTTATTTAATAACAGGAGAAATATCACGGTCAGACGTTATATTTTAAATAAATATTTAAGGAAGTTTAAAACATTACAAAAAAACAACGCTCTGCTGCAAAGCTACAACTGACAAATTGTCATAATTTGTATCAAGTTTCGACTTGTAATTTCTCTTAATATTCTTAAATCTGCCATTTTTGCTGCCATAAATTATATAACTTACAGGTTAACCTGGTGTTCCCATTTAACAAGCTGTGGTGATACCTTTTTTCAGTTATATGTCAAACAGATCAAAGAATGAACTTGATTTTTTCTTCTTCAAGATTGTCAGTATGTTTCTAAGTTCTTCATTATGAAATACAATATCTGTGTCTGTCTTTATAGTTTTTAAGTTAAGTAACTATATTTGGAATGCAATAAAAGTATTCATACAACAGCGTAAAGCCGTCGTAAACGTTGTAAAGTTTTAAGCTTCGTAATTCTGCCTGTCACAGTTTGTATGCAAAATTTGACAGATTTACGCAGTTTACAATAGAGAACTGCAGCAAGTAGCTCGTCTTACGAGCCACTCACTAAATTAATTGCCTATTCAGACACATTCAAATTTATTTCGAATCAATACTCATATTGTTTCGCTTTCTATAAATGAATCTGATAAACTGAGAGCCAACGACACATAAAGTCAAGTCATTTACATACTTTTGTTATTCACATCAATAATAGCCTTTGATGGGTTGAACCAATAACAGTTTGTCTATCTACTTTAACACGTGTCGAACAGGTGTAAAATTTGACGTACATTTTTTGCATCGATTTATTTCAATACTTTTTGGTCGAAGGGAGAAAGTGTGCGTACAACAAATATTCAGCTTGCAATTTTAAACAATTGTTTTCATAGGTCCAACTCTCTATGGTTAGTCCCTAAGAAGATAGAGAGCAATAAAATTTCCAAAAACTACTCACGTTTATGTGTTAACCTGAGTGGTTTTTGGAAACTTCATTCCTCTCTATCTTCTTCGGGACCAGCTTTAGAGAGTTTGACCTAAGACAAAAATTATTGAAAATTGCAAGCTGAAGATTTGTTGTATTCGGGAGTACCAACCAGGTTTTTCCTAAGCCTAGTTGGTGTACAAAAAATATATCGGAATATATTTTGCTCTACTAACTTTTTTTTTATTTGTAAGAAAAACGCCTTGAGGAAGGAAATTGCGAAGCCCAAATGTGCGGTGATGGAGTATCTCCAAGAGAATAATTTCAAACAAAGGTATGCGTAGCGCTTGCAGCCAAGTTTCCGAAAGACAGAACTGTGCTGCAAGCGGCGGGAAGAGCTACAGCTGGAGCTGAAACCAGAGGTGAAGGTGGAGGCGCAGAGGTAACAGTAGCTGACGTTACCGTAAAGGTAGGTGGCATTAGGATAGCAGACCTTACCATAGAGGTAGTCTGAATCTTGGCCCTAGCAGCCTCTTTTAAACTAATACATGAAATGTAATTGGCTATTTCACTGCACTAACATATAGAAGGAAAAGATATAGGCAGTGCATTTTTAGTCAGATTTTTTTTTGTGCCACTAACTTTAATGTCTTTGGCATAGAAGTGTTTTTCAGACATCATCGAGTTGGATTTCAAATTTTCGATGCGTGAAAAGCCTCCATGTTTTACCTAAACTGACATTCTATAATCTTTAGGTGCTAAAAAAAAAGAAACTGAACCTAGCCTAATTTGCCTCTTCTGGCACTTGTGCTACCAACACTTCTGAGGCATATTTAACCAAAAATTTTAAAATCTTAAAACTTTTTATTCACTTTTAAAATTTTAAACTTTTAACTAATTTTTAAATTTTATTTTCACACAAAAACTGAACTATTGCTTAATAGAAAATAGAAAGAGAAATGTATTTCTAATACCGAATCAATTTTTTTTTTATTTATTATCCTTTTCTTTCTTACAAAGTTATAATACCATTACTGACAATGACAAATTCTAAAATGCATTATAAAAAAGAAAAAAGTCATTCTGTAGCCATGTAAGACTAGAGGCGAATGACTATATACTACGCTAATATAGTGTGGGGTAGACGTTGTTTTAATTATTGTTTTATAATTTATGTATTGAAAACAAAATAATAAATTATATAAAAACATAATTATAAAAATAATTGATAAAATAAATAGATACATTTGGTGGCGCAACAGCTCGTGGAGAACCAAGGCCTAGTGTCTTATAACTCTCAACCATTCCTGGGTGCGTATTTTTGGAAGGAATGGAGGGGACCTACAATTTTTTGCCGAGTCCGAACGGCTAGATGATAAGCACTTATTCATGACAAGTATACTCTTGAAGGATTTGTCAGTTCCTCGCAAGAGGCAGTACCTCGGAAGAAAACATTTCCGTTTTTAGGTGGCAGTGGCTGGGAATAGAACCCAGATTTTTGGCATGACAGTCCTACGCACAAACTATCATGCCACGAGGTACTACTACTTATTTATCAATTGATAAATAACGAAATAAATATGAAAATAAATAAATTATATAAATATAGGAATTGAAAACTCAATTTTTTCAATATGAAAATAAATAAATTATATAAATATAGGAATTGAAAACTCAATTTTTACAAAAAACAGGAACAAACCCACTTCAAACAACAAGAAAACCCAGATTAAATGACAGAAAATTAACACACAAAGAAGAGAGAAAATGAGTTTGGGTAGGTATTTGGGTGAAAAAAGTTCAAATCAATAATCAATTTTTTAGGGGTATTTGTGTAGCAATTTAAAGAATTTATCGCATCTAGATATATCACTAATTTAGCACTATATTTATGTTGTTGTTTTATAACTTTTCACCTAAAAACCTCACAGAATAAATACATTGCAGATAATTTGCAAAGTCCGACGGTTATTGCAAAGCAAAAATTTCTTACTTAAAATCTGAAGAAAAGCTGAAATAGCTTAAAAACGCGAAAAGTTTTTTTTAATAAGATCTCACATATATTCATACATCCACTTCAACTCTCATATAAATTAACAACACAGAACACACAAATTGCCAAATTTCACTACAATTTACGGTAAATCAGTCATGTTCTAGTATTTTGTTTGATTTTTTTTTCTCCTCGAACCCTCGTATTATTCGTATTTACTCTTGTATAGTCTTCTCATTCTTGCCATATTGCCTTTATTTTTTCCTCTATCAATATTCTAAATTTTCCACAACTAATCAACATTAAAATTTAACATTCAATGTTAAGATGATAGCGATTTTTGAGAGAAGGCGAATAATAGAAATTCTATATATCGGCTAGAAAAGTTTTTTTTTAAATAAAACAAAAACGGTTTTGGATATCAATGAAATTCTTTATTCCTGTGAAAGTACTTTCGATGCCATTATGTATGAAACTCGATTTCTTTTGCATGGCCACCACGGGCACGCTTGCAGAAGTCCAGACGCTGAACACAATTTTGGACGGTTTCAAGCATAAATCAGCCGATACTGCTGCAATTTCACGTTCGATATTCGTACGAAGTTCATCAATCGTCGGTGGCTTGTTGGCATAGACCATAGACTTGACGTAGCCCCACAGGAAATAGTCTAACGGCGTCAAATCGCACGACCGAGGCGGCAAAGCGACTAGACCATTTAGTGAGACAATACGTTCTCCAAACTTGGTTTCAAATAAATTGATTGTGACATTCGCTGTGTGGCGCCGTCCTGTTGGAACCACATGTCCTCCAAGTCCATATCATCCAATGGGTCCAAAAATATTCGGTTATCATTGAACGGTAGTCATCCCCATTCACAGTAACGTGCCGGTCTTGATCATCACGGAAGAAGTACGGCTCAATGACGCCGTCGCCCCATAAAACACACCAAACCGTAATTTTTTCGGGATGCAATGATGACTCATGGAGTACGTGTGGATTGCTGCCTAACCAATACCGCATATTTTGTTTATTGACGAAGCCATTCAGCCAGAAATGAGCCTCATCGCTGAAGATGATTTTTCAATGAAAATCCGAATCATTTTCAAGTTGTTGCTCAGCCCAATTCACGAACATACGACGCTTCTGGTGGTCAAGCGGCTTCAGTTCTTGCGTCAATTTAATCTTGTAAGGATGTAGAGGCCAAGATCCTTTCGCAACATTCGCCACAACGACGTCACAGAGATGCCCAACGCTTGAGAACGACGTCTGAGAGACACATTTGGGCTTTCTGCAACTGAAGCCTCAGCGGCAGCAATATTCTCGACACTACGGGCTCTTCTTTGTCTCACTGGCACGGGAACATTTTGTACTGTGCCTGTGGATTCAAATTTTTCCACTAGACGCTCAATTGTTGATCTGCTAGGACGGTTATGATGACCATAAATTGGACGTAGCGTTCTTTTCGTTGAGGCCACTGACTCCGAATTTCGGTAGTAAATTTTAATAATTTCGACTAGTAGTTGGCTCGTATATCTTTCCATCATGAAAAGGCAAACCTTACTGAAGAGAAATGTCAGAAGAGCGGCAAGAAATATGGCGTCGTTTGCTGCCTCTGTCGCTCTACTTTTGTAGCGTCCCTGTTGAAAAACCCTACTACTGAAATAAATAAGCCAAGTAGAAGACTTAGCATTAAGGATTGGACTTGTTGAATTATTGATTCAAAATAGCTTTTTATGGCCCTTTATAGTCCTACAAATTGGCGTTTCGTCCGGCTTATTCACTTGGACTCATCAGTGACGTAGTGAAGGGCTTGTAATTTGTCATACGCAATTTGTATTAAGTTCAGTTCAACTAACATGAATTCTTTTACAAAAATCTACTCCAACAAGATTAGAATTCCGAATCCTTAAGCCCGGGGCCAAGCTTTAGTTTTGTAGGACTAAAGGCCATAAAAAGATATTTTGAATCAATAATTCAACAAGTCCAATCCCCAAGCCAAAGTCTTCTAAATACTTGGCTGATTTATTTCAGTAGTATATAGAATTTGTATTATAAAAAAAACCTTCTTATAAAGTTTATATAAAAAAGTACAGAGGTAGTTTTTAATGTTGAATCATATGACACCAAAACCAAAAACCAAGCCAACAGGACCTCGGAGAAAAAGGTTATTGTCCTTTTTATGTTAGCAAGACTGTTTTCCAGTATAATTGTTAACTATTACCGAAACCCAATTGGAAATAATGGTCCATTGGTGAAACTTGACATCAATGGTCCGTTTGTCATAAAAAACAATAATCAGAAGAATCTAAGAAAACATCTATGGTGAAAAAGTGTTTTTTTGGGGGGGGGGGGATGTTGGTGTTGGTTATAGTGGGATTATTACCATAAAACCTATGGCACCACCATGAAACTTGGTAAAAAATGCTTTATGAATTAACAGAACGAAGATTTAAGAGCTTCTATAGAAATATTTCACATCGAAGGTTGTTTTCATTTTGAAGAAATTAGGAGGTGTGGTGTTATTTTTCGAAATACTTTCAAAAAGATGGTAACCTCAAGAAGTGTGTTAAAAATGTTTCATTTACTACGGAAATAAACAATAAAGGAAATTTACAAAGGTATCAAGGGTGAAAGGGTGTTTTTGTGGGTTTGAGTAAAGGGTGTTACTTTTTTTGGAAACAATATTTTTTCTCGGAGGTCGTATTGATTTGGTTTAGGTATTATTTGATTCAAAATTAAAAACTACCCTAAAAACATATGTCACACGCTTAAGTTTTAACAAGATCAGTTTTTCAGTATGATACACCACAACTTCCCTAACTCTACCCCTTAAAAAACCACCCTTCCATATGAAAAATTTGTATAAACTCTTTTGATTTTGCATTCTGATGGTGCATAAACGTTTTCACTAAGTTTCATGATGGTACTAATTTTTTTGTTTTATTTATCCTATTTTACCTGTACTATATTATAATTCATCATAATCATTATCAACTAGGATATTATCTAAAAATAAGGCATTCAAGTTATTAAAATGTTTTGCGGCTAGGTTAAAAAAGTCTTGCCGAAAATTCTTAAAATCTCTTTTTAAACGTTACAACTTTTACTACCCATCTAACCATGGTTATGCATCTTAACTTATAAGCTTGAGGAATTGTAAGTTGAAAACTCCCTTCTAAAACAGATTCAGGCATATGAGCTTTGTAACCATATGATTCTAAGCTGAAAATGGCATCTGTAAAACCTCGGTCCAAAACGAAAACATCACCTCGTTTAAAAAACTGCTTGAATTCTCCTATTTCATCCCGAAAAAGACATTTCATTATAGCGTCAGAATCAGTTGCTGCGTAAGGCCCTTTTTGCATCTAGAATGTAACCATCGCAGCATGTTAAAATGAATGGCTTTGCCAAATTCTGGTACTTATGCAAGCTGCAAGTTTGTTTTTGGAAACCGTAATTTGAACTTTTTTGTAAATAAATATGTGTTCCATCATAAATAACTATATCTGCTGGGGAGTTTTCAGCTGTGTTTCCAAAAAGTCCATTGGGTATTATTTTGTTCCTTGTTGAAACGTCTTGAATAGTCATAATATGACTGAATGCTGAAGACCCAAGTTAAGTGGTACAAAATAATTCAATAAACTTTTTCTAGCTGTGCATAGATATCTTCCTATTGTTGTTGGAGGTACGTTTAAGAGTGTAGATAGTTTTCGATCACTGTCACCAGATTTCAATTTTGTAAGATATGTAAAAAGCTCAATGCCTTTTAAAGCAGGAACAAAACTATGCAAAACAGAAAATTGTTCAAAAGTCAAACCTATCCAATAACGGCATAAATATGAGTCCATGTTTTCGATATCACCAAAGTTGATTGGTATTAAAGCAACATTAGAAGTTGTGACCATCATTTCGTCCATTTGGCTGCCAGTAAAATCGCTCATATTATTTTCGTTTTCAACAAGTGTTTCCCAGTCACGTAGCTTGAGATGAAAGTTGAATATTCTTGCATTTTCTGATATAAACAATTTATGATCCGTTAACAGCCGTTCTCTTACACTTTCTAGGAATCGAAAGCATTCCATGCTACCACAATCAGTAAAAATACATCGTCTTTGAGTCATCCCCACACGTTTGTAAACTGCCGAAAAAACTTTCTGCTGCTGCTGCGGTACTAAAAAGTTTTTTAAATGTTATTAGCTGGTACTAACTTCTTCTGGAGATATCCAATTGGTTAGTATTGATAGCAGCGGATTTAATAGATTTGAAATACTAAGGCTGTGTATTATATTATTATAAAACCTTTATTATTTGAGCTGTGATATCAAAGACTATGTCATAAGAAGCTCATGAGTCAAGGTTAACAAAAATGCAAAAAAAAAATATATATATTGCATCAGTGTTTTTTTTTAAGTTATTAGCCTTGAAAGATCATCTGAAAAAATATTTTTTCGATCTCAATAATTTTTAGAAAACTAATTGTAAAAAAATCATATTGTTATCATTTTTAGGCCTTTCATGTTTTCCTTATTTCGGTACCAAAATCATGTTTCTACGTGATATGTATCAAAAGTTATGACATCTTATTTGAAGAAGATTGAGATATTTTGAACCACAACTTCAAAGTCAAATATCTCAAAAACTACAAACGGGATTTTAAAAATATTTGTTCTCAATTCTTTTGATGCCACACTCATCTATGCACGCTCTGGGCCCAGGCTTCTTTTTTATACTTATTTTTTGGAACCGTCATTAGGCCTGCTATAACGAAAGTTATCCATTATTAAAGGACATCCTGTATAAATTTGTCTTCCTTCAAAATAGCTTCTAGTTCCTGTTATTAAATTATGATTAAACGACAACACATCCGAATCTTATTTCACCATCGACAAGAAGTTTTCAATTTCAATTATTTCTTATCACGTATGAATTATAGGCATTGGCAACACTCATCTTTTTCTCCAAAGAAAAAAGAAGCCAAATGAAGAAGTCAGTTTTGTATCAATTTGAAACAAGAAGACACAAAAAAGATAAAGACATTATTAAACTTTTTTTTTTATTTTGCTTGTCTTTTATTTTTATCACACTTCCTTTACCCCACTTATTTACTCATGTTATGAATTCTTAAATCAATTTATTAGGTAGGTACTTTAAATTCTGTAACAGTTACTTACATATGTACAAACTTATTTGAAATAAAACTGATTAATTGAAAGAAACGATAACAAAATTATGACAACTCTATCATTTCAATAATTTTGTAAGAGAATTGGACCCTATTTACTCGTTGACAGTTGATCGTTGATATGATACCTATCATCAACATTGAATCTGAAACATGTAACCAAACAAGAAAAAAAAGTTCGTTGCGTTGTGTTAAACGGCATCCATTTCGATAAAATTATTTCTAAGTATTTAGCGAAAATCAATGCTTGCTCTGCTCCTTCCTTTGCCACCAAGATAAGATTATAATCTCTCTTCAATTTAAGTACATGAATAGGTCGCACGTATTTGATTAAAAAGGAGAGGTGCTTATTTAGGTAGGAGAGTATCATAACTATGAGAAATTAAATAGAAACATATAATAGGAATTTTTTGTTCACCTGGTAGCGAAGCTGTTAAAACTGAAACTGAACATTTATGTAAAGTTTAATAAATTATAAAAATAATTTTTGGCTCAATATTCACACTCGTAGATATGTTATGGAAAATATTCCAGATCGATACAAACTAACGGGTGATTTTTTAAGAGGTTTAGAACTTAAAAAAAAAAAAAACACAAAAAATTCGAAAAAATGAATGAAATATTTATTTGAATCGATAGTTTGAACCTTGCAATTTAATGTTTAAAGATAATTTCATGCAAATGTTGACCGCGGCTGCGTCTCAGGTAGCCCATCCGCTGAGTCCAATTTTGGCATACTCTTTCACACATATCGGCCGGTATCTCACGAATGAATGCATGGATGTTGGCTTCCAGTGCGTCAATCGAAGCGGGCTTGTCCCTATAGACATTAACCTTGACATACCCCCACAAAAAATAATCTAATGGTGTCAAATCGCACGATCTAGGCGGCCAATTGACCGGCCCGAAACGTGAAATTAACTGTTCACCAAACTCGCCTCGCAATTGCGCCATTGTTTCGCGTGCTGTGTGGCATGTGGCACCGTCTTGTTGAAACCACATATCATGCAAGTCAAGAACTTCCATTTCGGGCAAAAAAAGTTTGTTATCATCGCTCGGTAGCGTTCACCATTGACAGTAACGCTGCGATTCGCATCATCTTTGAAGAAATATGGCCCAATAATGCCGCCGGCCCATAAACCGCACCAAACAGTGGCTTTTTCGGGATGAATTGGTAGCTGTTGCAATGCTTCTGGCTGATCTTCACTCCAAATGTGGCAATTATGCTTATTTACGTACCCATTCAACCAAAAATGAGCCTCATCGCTGAACACAATTTCCAACATTTTGAACATTTCGAACCGAGCACGAATTTTGATAGTAAAATTCAATAATTTGCAAGCGTTGTTCATTTGTAAGACGATCCATGGTTAAATTGCAAACCAAACTGAAGCTGTTTGACAGTGACACAAGGTACTAAACACACGTCAGCTGTCAAAACCAGTGTTGCCAAAACCAAACCAGCTAAAAAATCACCCGTTAGTTCTTTATCAACTTTAAATAAAAATATTAAGACACAACTAATTATCCAGGTAATTAATTCTGTGTGAAAAAAATAATCTTAATCTAACACAATTATTTATTAATTTCGATTGGTAGGACAGAGTACTGTAGAACAGAAAGTATTGAACAAAATTGTGCATAGATAACACAAATCAACACCAAGTCAATTAGTCAATAATAACATATTCAACTGTTCCTGTGCCCACGCACTGTAACTCTCCCATCTAAATATAAAATCAGTCGAGAAACGTTGAAAATGAGATATACACCCCCGAAATTTAATTTTAAAAACATTAAAGTAAATTATTAACTTATAAACTTAAAGCTTGAAGAAAGAATAAAACCATTTTCGAAAACGTCAATTCAAAGTCAATTTGATCGTCAAATTATCGCCATTTTTTTGACGCAGATTGCAATCATCCTGCTTGCTCAAAATCGGTTTTATCAACGTGATTCAATTTATTCGATTTTATGTTAATGAACACGCTCTCTGGTTTTTTTTTCAATTTTTTTCTCCTCAACTGGATTTTTTCACTCCACAGTTGCACCGTAGATGGAATTGTTGAACATTTGGAGTTAACAGAGTTTGCGTTAGAGAAAATTCTGAAAATGTATTTTTGACGTAGGTGGCGTTTTCGAAAACTTAACTATTACACGACGACTTTTCAGTCACAACTTTTTTTGAAATTTAATGAGTGCGAACGAGAAAAAATATCTGATCAAAGTCATGACTCTAAGTCGTCGTGTAATAGGACACTAATAGGATAAATAAAGCTTAAAGAGTTCTTTTTTAGTTTCAAAAAAAGAAAAGAAACGAGGAGAATAAAGTTTGCTGAGACAGAAGGAAGAAAAAGTAACACAAAATATGAAGTATACAGTAGGACATAGATAATTTCTTCAATTTTGGGGCAGTTCTTCAGATATTCTGTAGTAATAAGATGATACTCTTAAAAGAGGTCTTCTGAAATTTGCGACAAGGGGCCCAACCATGTAACTCAATTCTACAATAAAAACTATCGTATTCGGATAATCTCAGCTCGATAATTCTTTAGCTTATATCTAGAAGGAAATACAACAGCGCTAATTGAAAAATGGATTCGGAAGTAGACTCTAGTTACTCGTACATAGTTGGGCCGAAGTTCTTAAATGCCTTAATTACTTTTAGTTGAATAAATAGAATATTTGGAGGAAACTTTAAAATGAAAGTTTGGCTATTTTTCCATCATGATTTGGGTGGAGTTCTTAAATATTTGAACATTAATTAAATTCAGTTTGAAAAGAATAGCAATATCTTTTCAAACTGAATCAAAATTCTATCCGTCGAAGAATTTTTTTCGAAATAGCCTGTTATCAGGTCTCTTCTATTTATTGCCGAACACTCGGTGCCATAAACCAAGACGCTCACCATTAAACCCCATATTTTCCAGTGTCACGTGATACAACAGGATCATTTTTCTGGATATTACAAGTTCAGCTGTCGCCATATAGAGCTTCTAACGATGAGTTCTATTATATGCGGTTTTGAAGTCGATGAATAGGTTGGTCTTTTCCAAGATGTGCCTGAACTGGTAATTTCCAATTAGAGTGTTGCAGAACTATTTCTATTTCTCGCTCTACCTGATGCCCATTTAGTAGCGGCTTGAATACATCTACTATTCTAATTTTTTTGGCTTCGGTGACTAGGCTACCTTTGCTGTTTTGAAGAGCCTGCGTTCCGGTTTTAAAGCCAGCAGCCAGTTGCTTGGCTCATTTATAAAACTTCTGGGTATTGTTTCAATCACGAGACTCTTTGGTTTTGTTCAGCTTCTTCTTTTTTTGCAGGGTCTTCTTCTCTTCTCTCCTCCTTGCTCGATACTCAGCGCAGCATTGGCATTTGTGGCAGGTGAGAGGTGAATGCACATTAAAGAGCTTCTCTCTCAGATGCTCCATCTAGGCTCTGGCTTCACCAGGTCCGCTACCCAAGCCGCCAAGATATTCTGCTGATGAGCAAGACCTAATACTCGTACATAGTTTGGCGGTGAGACCCATATTTGTAAGTACCTTTACAGTTTTTTATTTTTTCTAACATGAACACAGAAATTCTACTATTGATTTAAGTGAAGACATACGAGTAATTCCTATTTTTTTTAACATCTTTAACATGCCCTTAAAATATCTTACTATCGCAGGTCCAAAAGAACACGGTTGCATGCGTTCAATGTTCGGTAAGATGTTTGCAGAAGTCAATTAATAAAATGTTTACGTTTATTTGGGGTGCTAGTTTTGTATCCAATGGCTTCCGATAACTGTTTGTAAGTAACCTAACAAAGTTGACAAGCAACAAAGTGGTTTAGTATCAGTTAGTATCTAAGGAAAGGTAATGTTAAATCTTATCAACCTGTTAGGCATGGAATGCTGTCAGTCCTTAAACTTTGATACTTTTTTGTTTATTTAACTCTTAGTACCTAATCTTTTCTTTGATATAATGTTATAGGTACATATGTTCCCTATGTGTGTGTTATTATCACTTCAAAGTGATTGACTGCCAATTAATTAGTTGGAATAATAATTGGATTTTTTTCGTGTGATTTATTTTTTAGTACCTAAAGATAGAAAGATATATTCATACAAATAAGCTATTAGAGAAAATTAAAATGTAGGTACCTATGTAAGTATATCTACATTTTAATCGTAAGAAGACATTTGCTAGTTGATTTCATATCTGATTTGATAGTAAGATATTTTTAAGTTTATTTTTTTGAAAACAGTTTATAAAAATAACAATGCCATTTTGTTGATATGTAGTTTCATTGAAACTTCTCATTCACTTCTTGTCTTCTCTCAAAAGTTTTTGAGAGGATATTACTTCTGCGACTACAGCCAATAATAGAACAAAAAATGGCTTATACGTTATACCTGACAATTGATCAAGTACACAGAATTACTGATGTAATCGAGAAAACTCTTGAAGATAAGAAAATTTGTTCATTGGTCTTTTTGGATGTGATACAAGCGTTCGACAAGGTGTGGCACGAAGGCCTAAAATTTAAATTAAAACAAGTTATGTCTAAAGTACTTTATAAAATTCTTAACGAATATTAAGAAAACAGAATTTTTCGTGTAAGACACGGAAATGAGTGTTCAAATTTCAAAGAAATAGTATCTGGGGTACCACAAGGCAGTGTATTAGGTCCAGTTTTGAACCATTTATTTACACCCGATATACCTCAAAGAGAAGACACTAACGTAGCCATGTTTGCTGATGATAGGCAAAACGATTAGTGAAGCTACACTTAAATTACAAAATGCTCTTAATAATGCTAATGAGGGAACAAAAACATGGCGAATAGCGCTCAATGAATAAAAGTCAGTCCACGTGGACTTTACGTATGAAAAAATAAATAGATTACCCGTCTTTCTTAATACCGCTCGTATTCCATTTGCAAATGAAAGAAAGTATCTGACAATGACTCTTGACGTGAAATTAAAATGGAATCCGCACGTAAAAAGGAAATGCGAAGAACTAAAAAGGAAATAAGGAGATATGAACTGGCAACTCGGTAAATATTCAAAACTTAATATTTAAAATAAAAACAAATATAATCAAAAATAAATTTGGTGGCGCAACAGCTCGTGAAGAACCAAGGCTTACAACTCTCAACCATTCCTGTGTGTGTGTTATTGGTAGAAATGGAGGGGACCTACAATTCTTTGCCGAGTCCGAACGGCTAAATGAGAAGCACTTATTCATAATACTTTTGGAGGATTTAACAGTTCCTAGCAAGAGGCAGTACCTCAGGAAAAACATTTCTGATTTTAGGTGGCAGTGGCTGGGAATCGAACCCAGACCTTCAGCATGATAGCAACGCACTAACCATCATGCCATCATGGGTACAACTAGTATTGAAAATAAGTTGATTTTATACAGGTAGCTACTTAAACTTGTTTGGTCTTAAGGTATACAACTCTGGGGTTGTACCTGCGACGTTTGAAACGTTTGAAAACAAAATTGCTTAGGTCATTTGCAAATGCTCAGTGGTATATAAGAAATGAAGATCTTTACAGGGTTTTTGGGACTTCTACGTTTCGGAACGAAATAAAAAGTTTCGCGTGAAAACATAGAAATCGACTATATCATCGGCGCTAATTCAACGATTATTGACATTCTTAACGAGTCGAATTTAGTACGCCGTCTGGCAAGAACAAAACCTTCCGACCTGGAACTTTCACCTGCAATACGTTACTTAACTTCGTTAAAAATAAATTGCTAGATAAGTTTCAACTCAGTTGCAATCAGGAAGTGGAGGTGGTTTTATTCTAGCAAGAATCTCACACACCTATCAGCACGCGTTTTTCGGTCCTCATAGAGTCTAACGCAGGTTTTGCACCTACCCACGGGGAAAAAAAATACATTTGATTAAATGCTGGATAATTCTATCACAGTAAGAGTTTATTTTGTAAGCAACAAAATCATTTGATAAGTTTAACCAAGTTTTGTAAATCATTTCCAATACAAAATTTGACGGTTCAATTACCAAAAGATAAACTTAACCAATTTGTAAACTTATCTAGGCTTTCACAAAGTTGCATAAATACCCATATTAATTAAATTTCAATGCTCAGGGCACGTATCAAATACAGTTAATCGATTAATCGATTCAAATACAGTTCTACATGAATTGTCAGGTTGATACCTAGTACCTTCTTCACTTTTAGGTGACAGTTATATATGAATGTAGCTATCATTGAAAATTTTAATGATTGATTTTGAGACATTTCTTTGATGAACAAAGAAAGCTTGAGACTTAATTAATATTCTTAGCCAAAAAAAAAAATGAATATGCTCAACTTTCATATAACAGAGATATGTATAATGCCTTATATCATATCATTACTTATCGAGACAGGAAGTGAGTTTGAAATAAATGTTTTTTTTTTTATAAGAATATCAATTAAATTTAAAGCTCAAGCGGCCAAAGGTAAACAAAATTCAACTTTTTATGCAATGAAGTAAATTTTACATGTTTCAGATTATACTAACCTTAAATCGTACTAGAAACTGAAAGTGGATTTACTGTTACAGATACAGTGATACTAAAAAAAACAGAAACGAAATTCGTGCAAAATAATATTATAAATTCAACAATAATAACCAACTTTATCAAAATAAACTCTTATTTTGAATAGTCTACAATCAAAAAGTACATAATTTAAAATAACTGGTCCAATCTCGTAAGGTTAGTGAATATTCTTTTACGGTGTTGAATCAAGGCAGTAGCAAGACAATTACATAGTTCGGGGGGAAGGATATAATTTTTTGCAAAACGAAATTCACAATTTAAGCTAAGTAATAAATATATAATTCTTTGAATAAAAAGTTGGTGGTGAAAAAAAATTGTCCTCAAAGAAAAAATATCCGTGCTGTAAGCTACATGTTACAAATGGGTCACTATTGTTTCGCGAAATTCATTATGCATTTTCTTGTTTCGCTTTATTTGTAAAATGTTTCATTTAATTCGTAGTCTTTGATCACTTTCCAATCATTTTGAGCTCCACACTTAGCGTTATCTTTTGCTTTTGTTTGAAATTGTTTTCAATCGTTTCCCAAAATTCATTTGGCAATTTGTTATCACCTTTTTTTTTTGTTTAATTGTTTTTTATTTGGTCAAGAGTTTTTCTCGCGAAATATCATTTCGCCGTTTTATTATTTCTCGAAATATCACCAAGCCGTTTCATTATTTCGCTGATTACCGTTTCGCCGTTTGATTGTTTCACCCTTCATTATCATTGGATTGTTTAGATTTACTTACTTTTTTTCTGAAGCGGTGCTCAACAAATTATGTTTTTAATATTTTTTTAACTATTTTTGTTGCTATCACTGTATTTGGTTGTTTTGTTTTTTAATTGTTTTGCTCAGTATTAATAACGGAATATTTTAACAAAACTTATGAAATTTTTTAGTCGAATATTATTAAAGATGTACTGAGTATCGATAGACATTTTTTCTATTTTAAAACATACTATTGATACAATTATGTGAAAATCATCATTCGGCATTTCGCGCGAAAGGCTACATGCCCTTTAATGGAAGTCAAAAACTCACAAAACAATTTAATGCCAAATAAAAAAAAGCTAAACAACAAAATGCAAAATAAGAAAACAGCGAACCAGCAAAATGCTTATCAAAAAAGTCAAAACAACAAAATGCTAAAGAAAAACTTTGCCAATCTTCAAAATCAACGCCAATCAATCAAAATACTCGTACTTAGTGAAAATTGCGAAATGTAAAATGCGAAGTGATGATTTTTCAAATCATTTAGAAAACAAACGTTGTTCGCCAAACGTAAAATGCGGAAAAATGAAATGCTAAATAAAAAAATTCGAAATAAAAAATGTCGAAATGAACCCATGCGAAACGTCAATTTGCTATACCATACCATACCCGTTACAAATGGTTCTATCGGGTTTTTCAATAAGAGCGCTACAAAAGTTTTTTAAATAAAACAAAAACAGTTTTGGATATCAATAAAATTCTTTATTTCTGTTAAAGTACGTTCGATGCCATTATGTATGGAACTCGATTTCTTTTGCGTGGCCACCACGGGCACGCCTGCAGAAGCCCAGACGCTGAACCCAATTTTCGACGGTTTTCAAGCATAAATCGGCCGATACTGCTGCAATTTCACGTTCGATATTCGTACGAATTTTATCAATCGTCGCTGGCTTGTTGGCATAGACCATAGACTTGACGGAAATAGTCTAACGGCGTCAAATCGCACGACCAAGGCGGCAAAGTGACTGGACCAATTCGTGAGATAACACGTTCTCCAAACTTGGTTTCCAATAAACTGATTGTGACATTCGCTGTGTGGCTTGTGGCCAAAAATATTCCGTTATCATTGAACGGTAGCGATCACCATTCACAGTAAAGTGCCGGTCTTGATCATCACGGAAGAAGTACGGCCCAATGACACCGCCGGCCCATAAGCCACACCAAACCGTAATTTTATCGGGATGCAATGATGACTCATGGAGTACGTGCGGATTGCTGCCTGACCAATACTGCATATTTTGTTTATTGACTAAGCCATTCAGCCAGAAATGAGCCTCATTGCTGAAGATGATTTTTCGATGAAAATCCGAATCATTTTCAAGTTGTGTTGCTCAGCCGAATTCACGAAAATACGATGCTTCTGATAGTCAAGCGGCTTCAGTTCTTGCGTCAATTTAATCTTGTAAGGATGTAGGCCAAGATCATTTCGCAAAATTCGCCACAGAGATGCCCAACGCTTGAGAACGACGTGTGAGAGACATATTTGGGCTTTCTGCAACTGTAGCCTCAGCGGCAGCAATATTCTCGACACTACGGGCACTTCTTTGTCTCACTGGCACGGGAACATTTTGTACTGTGCCTGTGGATTCAAATTTTTCCACTAGACGCTCAATTATTGATCTGCTAGGATGATTATGACGACCATAAATTGGACGTAGCGCTCTTAACAATGAGGCCACTGACTCCGAATATCGGTAGTAAATTTTAATATTTTCGACTCGTTGTTGGCTCGTATATCTTTCCATCATGAAATGGCAAACCTTACTGTAGAGAAATGTCAAAATAGCGGCAAAAAATATGGCGTCGTTTGCTGTCCCTGTCGCTCTACTTTTGTAGCATCCCTTGTTTAAAACCCCTTTACATGCAAAAGCAATTACAAATGCCAAGGGATTTTTATTTTTGGCAAAAGAATGTCAGTGACATTTGGATGCAAGAAAAAATTTCGTTAAGCCTAGTCTACAGTTCCTGTGTGAATAAAAAGTTTATGCAAATATTTTTGCATGTCAAAAAATAATTGAGATGAAATAAAGTATGGCTAATAGTTTCATTGAAAAAAGTATTGCTTGCGTGGAGTTACGAAACAATGAACCGGCAATTTTTTGCGTGCGAGTGTGGTAAATAAAAAATACTTTATTTTGGACGGCTTTTACTTCAATAATAAAAATATATACACCTCACAGCATTGAAACATTTTTTTTTTTAAGATTTCATTTATTTGGCTTGGTGTAAATAATTTGTTAAGAAAGAATATGATTGGTTTTCCCGACGGCGACGTTTTGACTCAGTTTTTAGTCTTCTTAAAGGGGCACTTTAATAAACATGCAAATATATAAACAGTGTAGAAAATATTATAAGTGCGTTTCTTTGTAATAATTATAAACAAGAAGAAGAGATGGCTTACCTTGAACTCCTTAAGCTAAAATAAGTTCAAGCTCCTATCTTATCTATTTACGATTATCGAGACAAAACTCAACTACATTGCGATTCAAGTGCAGGGCAAACCCTACACTAGCATGCTATTCTTATGCAAAAGAAAAAAGACGGAAAGTTCCATCCAATTGTGTACTTCTCCAAAAGGACCTTTGGAGAAGCCTCAATGTGCCTCAAATGTATAACATTTTCTCCTAAATTAAAAAAAAAGAGGGATTGTAATATTCCAAAAGGTAAACTACCATTCAACACGATTCACATCGGCCACTTTGGTCCAGTAAAACTGCAAAAGTGAACAAATAAATTCATTCTACTGGAACACGAAGGGTTATTGGTTATTTGAAAACATATTTCCAAATATATAGTAGACCCTTAGTCTTGATTTCTGATCGTGGTAGTAGTTTTACGTCGAACCACTTTGAACAATTTTCTGTGGCTGAAAATGTTCAACATGTAAAAATTGCTATTGGATCTCCCCAAGCAACTGGGCAGGTGGAAAGATTAAATAGAAATTTGGCCCAAATAATAACAAAGTTAACAAGTGGAAACTCCAAAGCTAGTTTAGATAGCGCATTGCCATATATAGAGTTTTCTTTCAATAACATACGATACACCGTAATACGGGATCTACTCCAAGTGAGCTTCTTTGTGGGATTAGATAAAGAGGTAAAGCCATACACTTCGTAAGTGAATATTTAAATTGAACAGATAAAAACATGCTCTCAAAAGAAAAATTTAGCTCAGGGGCGATAGAAAAACAAGTCACAAGATTATAATAAAGATCTGGTTGATCGCAACAAAAGAGAAGCCAAAAAAATATGCGGTGTGTGACAGTGTAAAGGTTGAAAATTTTGTAAGTTCAACTAGTGTTTCCAAAAATTTACCCAGATTCAAATGGCCTTACAAAATGCATAAGATTTTGGGTAAAGATAGATATTTGGTTAAGGATATTGAAGGATTTCAAATAAGTCAAATTCCATATGAGGGTATATGGGAAGTGGCAAACATAAATCCGTGGCTTAGCTCAAAAACTCATGGTTATCGGGATGTTTACAATTCAGGAAGGCCGAGTTGTAGCAACACTTTAAATTAATGATCTACTTTATGTAATATAATATATAATAGAAATTAAGTAACATCAGAAATTTGTTTTGTTATCTTAAACGTTGTCAAACAATTATTTTATCATAAAATTGATTGAACTTGAAAAAGAAATTATTGTTTTTATTCATCGCTTTAACAGCAATGTTTTTTTTTGTATGAAACTGTAAACCAATCATCCAAATAATGAATTTAGCATTTCACCTCAATTTTTGACATGCGAGAATATGTATTTGCAAAAAATTTGTTTGCGCATAGGAAATGTAAACTAGGCCTTACACAATAAAACTTCTTCATCCACACCTGAACACAAAAAAGGGGTAAAATACATTTTTCGCTACCTTAATGAATGTTTGGGTACGAAAAACCCCGAATGCCATAACCTCAAAAATGCAAAAAAACGTAAATGCCAAAATCCCGAATGAAAAAAATCCCAAATGGGTAAAATCCCGATTGCCAGAACTGGAATGCCAAGTGAGCGCTTTCTTGAGGAAATGTAAACTAGGCCTTACACAATAAAACTTCTTCATCCACACCTGAACACAAAAAAGGGGTAAAATACATTTTTCGCTACCTTAATGAATGTTTGGGTACGAAAAACCCCGAATACCATAACCTCAAAAATGCAAAAAAACGTAAATGCCAAAATCCCGAATGAAAAAAATCCCAAATGGCTAAAATCCCGATTGCCAGAACTGAAATGCCAAGTGAGCGCTTTCTTGATGCCGACTTGGGTAGATATAATGTCACGTGTATAATTTCACTGGTTAAGTTTTCTTATTGAAGGCTCTTTATTCATGAAAACGAAAAAAATAAATTTGTTTGGCCTTGATAAGCACTAAAGTATCATACAATTAAACAATCTGTTTTCATTCAGTAGGTTTTCATCATGATAGAACACCAATGGTTATCAACGTCTATAATCTCAAAGCACAACTGATACGGAACAGTCTTTCACTTTTAAATTAAGCACAAAGATTTTCCCGCAAAAGGAGATTGGTTGGAAGGAGATACGAGTACCTAGTATGACTACCTATTCGCCCGGATATCTGACTATTCTAAAAAATTTCAGATACCTCGAAGTGTTTTTGATACCTTAAAAACCATTTTTTCACTATTGCTCAACTTGAGGCAAACTCTCAAGTTTGCCAACTTTGCTTTATTCTTTTAAAATTCAGATTTTGATTGGAAAATTGATTTTTTTTCATCGCGTTATACGATTTCAGATTGATTTTGGTGTTAAATTTTTTGTTTGTAAAGTTTAGCGATTCAGGAGTGTTAAATTAAAGGCTGTCATTGGTCTGCTGTGTTCATAATCCAAATCTGCAAAATTGATTTCCAATAGAAAAAAAATTATTTTTTAACCATTTGAAGGATTTAATTGTCAAAATATGTGTTTTTACAGATCTGTAGGGGAAAAAAATCAATTTTTGTTACCAAAAGAAACCCCTATTACATTCAAATTTTTAGGATTGATTTTAAATTCATCACACATTTGGGATGATCCAGATATTGACCAAAACTTTGCATTGTTACTATTTGACACCAATTTGTACCAAATAACTTTTCGACTCTTCCAAAATTGGGTAATTTTTGTTAGAAGAGATCGTTCACGAAAGAAATTTATTTTGGTTTTTCAAATAGCATATTGACGTGATTAGGAAAGATAGAAGTAACAAAGATACAAAACATATTGGTCCCAAAACATTCCTCCAAACCATTCCTCACTTTTTTGGCAATTCGCTTCTCTCTGGAAATTAAAAAAATTGACAGACTGCCAATTTTTTCCTGAAAAAAACTCAAGAACAAAGCTATGCTGTATGTTTTGACTTTAAGACATCAATGAAGCGATGAACTTTAAATGTAATTGCCAAACAGAATGGTGTGACTATAGTTGTGGCTTGTAGCTCGGTCAAAGTAGAAAGATACACAAATAGTATACAACACTACAATGTGAAGCTGTAAATGAAGCAAGAAATTTATGGTGTAGCAGAAATTAAACAACTCTTGCCACATCCTACAGCAACAATCATTCTATTCAAGGGTTAAATTGTAAAAGCTTCAGAAAAAGCTTGGTTTTCCATGGTGATGGTGACCCCATAGTGAACTGGCGCATGCGAAAATTAAGAAACGTTGAATTTATATTTTTTTTTGAACCAAGAGAAAGGTATTCACAAATCGTAAAATTAGCTGGATTTTCCATTAGACGATTTCACATAAAATGATAAATTACATGATGAGTTTTCATCTGCAAGCAACGTTGCTTAAGGGCCGCATTTGAACTTCAACGCCATTTACAGCGCTTAAATGTTCTAAGAAAATAATTTTATTATTATTTAAGAATATCTTCAAACAATTATTTTATCATAAAATTGATTGAACTTGAAAAAGAAATTATTGTTTTTATTCATCGCTTTAACAGCAATGTTTTTTTTTGTATGAAACTGTAAACCAATCATCCAAATAATGAATTTAGCATTTCACCTCAATTTTTGACATGCGAGAATATGTATTTGCAAAAAATTTGTTTGCGCATAGGAAATGTAAACTAGGCCTTACACAATAAAACTTCTTCATCCACACCTGAACACAAAAAAGGGGTAAAATACATTTTTCGCTACCTTAATGAATGTTTGGGTACGAAAAACCCCGAATGCCATAACCTCAAAAATGCAAAAAAACGTAAATGCCAAAATCCCGAATGAAAAAAATCCCAAATGGGTAAAATCCCGATTGCCAGAACTGGAATGCCAAGTGAGCGCTTTCTTGAGGAAATGTAAACTAGGCCTTACACAATAAAACTTCTTCATCCACACCTGAACACAAAAAAGGGGTAAAATACATTTTTCGCTACCTTAATGAATGTTTGGGTACGAAAAACCCCGAATGCCATAACCTCAAAAATGCAAAAAAACGTAAATGCCAAAATCCCGAATGAAAAAAATCCCAAATGGCTAAAATCCCGATTGCCAGAACTGAAATGCCAAGTGAGCGCTTTCTTGATGCCGACTTGGGTAGATATAATGTCACGTGTATAATTTCACTGGTTAAGTTTTCTTATTGAAGGCTCTTTATTCATGAAAACGAAAAAAATAAATTTGTTTGGCCTTGATAAGCACTAAAGTATCATACAATTAAACAATCTGTTTTCATTCAGTAGGTTTTCATCATGATAGAACACCAATGGTTATCAACGTCTATAATCTCAAAGCACAACTGATACGGAACAGTCTTTCACTTTTAAATTAAGCACAAAGATTTTCCCGCAAAAGGAGATTGGTTGGAAGGAGATACGAGTACCTAGTATGACTACCTATTCGCCCGGATATCTGACTATTCTAAAAAATTTCAGATACCTCGAAGTGTTTTTGATACCTTAAAAACCATTTTTTCACTATTGCTCAACTTGAGGCAAACTCTCAAGTTTGCCAACTTTGCTTTATTCTTTTAAAATTCAGATTTTGATTGGAAAATTGATTTTTTTTCATCGCGTTATACGATTTCAGATTGATTTTGGTGTTAAATTTTTTGTTTGTAAAGTTTAGCGATTCAGGAGTGTTAAATTAAAGGCTGTCATTGGTCTGCTGTGTTCATAATCCAAATCTGCAAAATTGATTTCCAATAGAAAAAAAATTATTTTTTAACCATTTGAAGGATTTAATTGTCAAAATATGTGTTTTTACAGATCTGTAGGGGAAAAAAATCAATTTTTGTTACCAAAAGAAACCCCTATTACATTCAAATTTTTAGGATTGATTTTAAATTCATCACACATTTGGGATGATCCAGATATTGACCAAAACTTTGCATTGTTACTATTTGACACCAATTTGTACCAAATAACTTTTCGACTCTTCCAAAATTGGGTAATTTTTGTTAGAAGAGATCGTTCACGAAAGAAATTTATTTTGGTTTTTCAAATAGCATATTGACGTGATTAGGAAAGATAGAAGTAACAAAGATACAAAACATATTGGTCCCAAAACATTCCTCCAAACCATTCCTCACTTTTTTGGCAATTCGCTTCTCTCTGGAAATTAAAAAAATTGACAGACTGCCAATTTTTTCCTGAAAAAAACTCAAGAACAAAGCTATGCTGTATGTTTTGACTTTAAGACATCAATGAAGCGATGAACTTTAAATGTAATTGCCAAACAGAATGGTGTGACTATAGTTGTGGCTTGTAGCTCGGTCAAAGTAGAAAGATACACAAATAGTATACAACACTACAATGTGAAGCTGTAAATGAAGCAAGAAATTTATGGTGTAGCAGAAATTAAACAACTCTTGCCACATCCTACAGCAACAATCATTCTATTCAAGGGTTAAATTGTAAAAGCTTCAGAAAAAGCTTGGTTTTCCATGGTGATGGTGACCCCATAGTGAACTGGCGCATGCGAAAATTAAGAAACGTTGAATTTATATTTTTTTTTGAACCAAGAGAAAGGTATTCACAAATCGTAAAATTAGCTGGATTTTCCATTAGACGATTTCACATAAAATGATAAATTACATGATGAGTTTTCATCTGCAAGCAACGTTGCTTAAGGGCCGCATTTGAACTTCAACGCCATTTACAGCGCTTAAATGTTCTAAGAAAATAATTTTATTATTATTTAAGAATATCTTTGAGTAAGACAGACGAAATAACCACGCTAAGGTTGCATTAGGATGACCTATGTTGTCAGGCGTGGATTAAGGGGGAGGGCAATGGGTGCAACTGCCCCCCTGAGCAGGACCGAACCAAGCACAAAATATTAATTCATTAAAGTGTCATCAAAAAAATGCTTTTTCGTTCTACGTTTATAAAATGTTTTCTTGGCAGTGAAAAGAAGACTACACGTTTTTATTTTCCTGATTTTTCATTTCACGAAATTATTTAAAGGTACTCAAACAAACAATTTATCTCGCCTCACCCAGATGGGAAGGGGATACAAATTTCTATATTCAAAAATAGCCTTCAAATCGAGCGATTGTAAAGCTTATAACGTCGGTTTTATAACGTCCAATCTTCAAATGTAAGGCTTTACATTCCTATGCAATAGGCGGCAGTGGCACCTGTCTACATTTTCTAAAAAAAGGTCAATCAAATGCTGAGATGAACAAGATTAAGATACTTAAATAAATTTAAAATTACAAACTACTTTTTGTATAAAAATTGTTGAGAAATGGGTACCACAAAATTTCATACTAAAAAGATGCGTATCCATTTGACAGTACTTTCATTAGAAAACTCTCGAGAGTAACTTTCGGATTACTTCCCCTCTGGTGAGCTAATTTCATGAATGTGTCCACTTGCGAGTTAAACACTCTAGAGCTTGTCCCCAAACTCTGTTATGTATTTCGGGTGCGGTTCAGTATGTAACTATGTTGCATATTTTTTTTAGCTACAACATACGTTTCTGATGGTAATACAGTAGACTTCGAAATAGTGAAGTAATAAAAACCCGGCCTGTTCAGTGTTCATTCTTTCGAGATTGTTCACTTTTTCAAGCGGAAGTTTTTAAGGCGTTCTAAAGATCAATTTAATCCAAAATTCAAATTTTGTTCGATGTAAATGGTTTCTATATTTATAAGTTAAGAAAAACCGAAACAATTCCCCAGTGGTTTCAAGTAATGTTAAATGTTTGCGAGTTGTTTTTATAAAAAATCCAATTTTATAGAAAATTTCGTGTGTTTACTATTTTGGATAGTTAACTATTTTGAGATTCAATAAATCGAGCGTCTACTGTAATCGTGAAGATTTTTTTCACTTGCATGGATGAGTTTTAGGAACTTCCGTACTATTCATCCACAAATCAAACAAAATTTTCTTCATCGAATATTTTATAGAAACTGCAGGTTTTCGCCCATTTATTTGGTTACATGTACCGAGGTACTGCCTCTTGCGAGGGAGTGACAAATTCTCCAAGAGTATACTTGTCATGAATAAGTGCTTCTCATCAAGCCGTTCGGACTCGGCAAAAAACTGTAGGTCCCCTTCATTCCTGCCAACAATACGCACACAGGAATGGTTGAGAGTTGTTAGTCACTAGGCCCTGGTTCTTCATGAGCTGTTGCGCCCCAAAATTTATTTATTTATTTATTTTTATTTGGTAACATGTTCAATTTTGTGTTGCCTCTATTTGATTGTTAACGACACACACATTTGACGTTATCGCACATATTCTCTGGCTTGTGAATACTTATTTGTTCCGTCAACTCGATTTTCTAACGGTGCGGTGAAATTGTACTGTAGATGATATTTTCAAACATGTGACGTAAGCAAATTGCATTATCGAAGACAGATCTATTGCTGTAAAACTTTTATTTGCTTTTTTGAATAGAAGACCATTTCAGGGAATATTCTGCAAATGCATTTCTGACTCAGATAACGGCTTTTTACTTGTATTTGGCCACAGAATCTTATCCCAGCAATGGCTGAAACTTTTGCTCTAACTCGAAAATTATGTGTGGGAATAGGAACATATTGATGTGCTATTACTCTTTCCAAATTCTAGGTGGTGCTACGAAGATCTAGAGGGAGTTCAGAAAACGCTGTTAAGACACCCTGTTACTGCTCCAAACTGCATAACTTCATTTCACGAAGTTCTTAACTACCCGCTGCTAGAGGCACTGTGCAGATTTTGAGTAGTATGAAAAGTATTCCAATTGTCTGTAGATCTTATCAAGATTATGGAAACTCTGGAAATAATTTCGCATTAGTGTGACCAAAAATACACCAAAATTGACCCCCCCCTGAACGAAATCCTGGATCCACACCTGTATGCAGCAGAGTATCAACCTTTATGTTTGTTCGCGTACTTCCAAAAACTACGAATTGCAACGAATATAGCTAAAAGTTCTGTCAAAGCTCATATAAAAAAAAATAAAATCCGTAGAAATTCGTAGTTATGGGAAGTACACGAACAGACCTAATGTTTTGAATTTGGTATAAATTCAATTCCTCAAAAGTCGGTATTAAAACCCGTTTTTCTTTTGAAATCCGTAAAAGATATTCGAAACCTTAAATACATAATAAAAAATCTGTAAAAATAAATTAAATTTAAAAACAACAACAAAAATGGAAGTAGTATCGCCGTCTGTGGCTGTGGTGTGTCTGCCCATATTTGCACCAAATAAAAATTTTTTTTTTAATTATTACAAATTCAACTTCAAACTAGGTAAATCAAAATGTCAAGCTGATTATCAATCCACAAGAAAATCAAAACACACTGATTCCGCAAGTAAGTATTGAAAACGAAAAGTACCTATTTCGAAACACCGAGAGTTTGAAAACGAAAGGATTTATTAATGAATCGGAATTTAAAACAGAACAAAGTTCGGAATAATTGTGTTCGACCTAAATCTCGCCGAATATAATTTTTAGACAGGTGTAGATATCTTCTTTGACAAAAGATGCTCCTACATGCAATAAAAACAACTTTTGACAACTTTGGATATACATAAATCTGAACGCGGCCAAGCAGACTTGTTTCAGAAAAATTGTTTAAATACTGCTGACTTAACTCTGCTTGCATATGCATAAAATTAATATTAAAAAAATAAATTTAAATCAAACTCACCGTAAATTTGTATTCAATTCCGTCGGAAAGTGTAAGATGTTTTAATAAAGGCGCTTCAATCGATAAATCCAATTATTCAATTCACACAATGCACATATATTTATGTAGGTAGGAATAAGCAAGTATACGAGTATTTGTTATGCAGACAAAAAGTTTTTTTTTCCAAATAGGCGAACACAAAGAAACCCAATATTTTTGTATAACTTTTTTAAATTATTGTTTTAAATACTGTCGGCAGGTATTTGAACACATACATTATGATGATAGGTTAGTTCAGCTACCTGTGCTGACATATGTTGTCAATCCAATAAGTAAAAAGTGAGTTTCCTTTTCTTTAAAGATATTTAATAATTACATCTACATATGTATATCAACTTCGTATAATTTAATTGACACCTCCTCTTATTTAAATTTTAAGTAGGTACCTAAGTACTGAGTAAAATCAATTATTAAACTTAACCGAACAAAAAATTAAACAATCTCAAAGCAAAGGTTATTATTTACGCCGGTGATGTTACATGGGAAGAAGAGTTTGTTTTAATTAAACGTTATCGCGCACGATAAACCAATCAAAGAACGTCAAATAAGTGTCAAATACGTCATATGAAAAACAAACACATTTCATATGTATTTAAGTACATAACAACAAAAAACGAACCCAAAGAAGCAGTAAATTAAATTTAAACTAATTAAAAACACGGAATAGATATTAAAAACAGAAAACACAACCGAACGCTCTAAAAGCCGCAACCTAACTGCAAGCAATAATAATGAATCAACGTAATCAGCTGCCACCTGGCTGAATCAAACCAGTTGAGACTTGAGAGGAGTATTCAAAGAAACAGGTTCATGAGGTATTTCACTTTAACGCCAGTGTTTCCGAACAGAACAATGACGACCATTTTTAATAAATGTGCGAATGAGAAAGAATGCATGGGAACGCCTACTTTGACATTTTTTTTATGGCGATGCTCCTCCCAGCAATGGTGATTGAACGGTTTGAGAACTATATTTGGCTCTTTCCTTTTTTAAAAGTTGACACTTTGCATTGTATACAATCAAAGTGGAATAGCAAGTTAAAAATAACCTCATTCCATATTACAGTAACTCAATAATTTGTGGCGCCATTTTTAAAATCCTACCAAGTTTGTCACTTTAGTACCTATACACATGAATAAGAAAGAATTCAAGTAAGTGAGAGAAAAAAAAATGTCATAAGCTCAATAATTGGTGGCGTTTTTTTTGTATGTCTCATGCGATTATTGTGGGCGTGGGGGTTAACAGATTAATGCAAAGTGATAAGACAAAATTCTGGAAAGGATTTTTGGTTGAATGAGAGAGGTGGGGACGTGGAGTCGGGTGCGGGTTATGCTCTGTATAAGCTGCAGATACAATATGAATGTTTTTTTTTTCAATTAGCATCTTTG
Source organism: Dasysyrphus albostriatus (assembly GCA_946251815.1). NCBI lineage: Eukaryota > Metazoa > Arthropoda > Insecta > Diptera > Syrphidae > Dasysyrphus > Dasysyrphus albostriatus. The sequence goes on from OX276337.1 coordinate 94,243,008, forward strand.
GTAAATGATAAGCTTCGTACTTTAAGATTTTGCATTTTAGAGCTCAGGCTCAGGCTCCGAGCTATCAGAGAAAATTTGAATTAAAAGCACAACTTTTATTATGAAAATATGTAGAACTATTGGCGATAGATACTACTACTACTTCGAATCATCAATTTCGTTCTGATAAAAATTGTAGTTCTGAGAGCAGCTTAGGTGACCAATAGCGAATGATATTATTGTTTTTTTTTTTACATCGTTGCTGTCCTTTTTCAATGGAACTGCTTTTCCAAGAAAAACATATTTAGTTACTCTACATTCCGAGCATGTTGTAGAGTGTAGAGTTGATAGTACTAGATTAGAAGTCCAGAAGTCGAGGACTTTTAAATGAGAATAATTTAAGTGCCTTTTAATGAGCTGCGAATAGCGAACTGTGAATGGTGAAATGTGGCGAATTTTGACATTACTTTAACATGAGTGGTCACTGACAGACGTGAATCATCATAAAAAATAATGTAATGGCATAGGGGCTTACCAAACTTAACATTAAATTCGAGTGAATTTTTCATTCGCAGATCTTTGGAATACCCCCTGATGTTTCAGATTGCGAATAAAAGTTTTTGATAGTTCGTAGAAAATTTAAATCAATTTTAAGCCGTGTTTTCTTTTTAGAACTGTAGATAAAAATAGTTTTTTTAGTTTGACGAAAAGTAGAATACAAGAATTTGTTGATATTTCGGCTTGGAATTGCCTAAACTAATTTATTCGCAGTTCGCAGCTCATGTGAAAGTGTCTTTAAGTGGTTAAACAAAATTCAAACAACGCAAAAAAGAAGCATTTCCGGTGGTGACCCCGTGAGGGATTTGTCGGCCACCTTAACGTCTGACATAAAATTACTACATTAATAATCAGAATTCAGAGAGTCGACAAGCACGGGCTTGTAAGCATCACTCCTAGACTATGATCTGATATCATTATTAACTCCTTTTGCATTGTCATATCAATCACCATTCAAGCACATGTTTAGAAGCGATTTTCCAAGTAGAACATAAATATACCTAATTATATCAATTCAATTAGTTTTCAATTCAAGAAAAGATTTATTTAATTAAAATATGTGTATATTGCTACGTTTTAATCTGATCTATCTTAGCACATAGCTAAAAGCCGTACTTTTACACACGGTTGCCGCTGTGCTCGCGACTTTAGTCGCATTTTGACCCTTTTGAATGCCTCTTGCGACAGACAGTGAGATGACTTCTTTAAAAGCTAGTTTCTTTTTACCTATTCTAGAAAATTGCTTGTACAAGGAGAAAAATACTTTAAATTTTCCATTTATAAAAAGAAAACACATATCCATTTGAAATCGGCTTTGTTCATCGCGATTGCACACGCTCAGTGGAATTAAATCAAAATCTTGATTTTTCTATTTTGTAAAGCTAAGTAAAGCTAAGAGCAGACGGCAAAAAAAGCGACAAACGTTTGCGAGTCTTACGTCACGTCGCAAATTCTGTTTCTACATCAGTGTCTGCAAACTTACACAAAAGGTGTTCACCCGATGTGCAAAAACTGTCCCAAAAGTTTGCAATTGCATTCGCCATCAAGGTGCTTGCAGTCTTGTACTTGCACCTCATGTGTCCCAAAATAGGATCGCAAATGTTCTGGTCTATATGCGGGGTGTTCAGACGATGTGCTACAAAATCCGCATATCGTCGGATTTCTGTCAAAACCTCGTAGGTCTTAAAATGCTATTTTAACGTATTTAAGAACAAAACAAATCACTGAATACAAATTTCATTGTCTTGTAACAGTATCATGGTCTAAGAATCCGATTTTATTAACTTTTAAACCGATTTTTTGTCTCTTCTAATCAATTTTTCCAAGCCAATTCCAACTATATGCAGGTTTGGGGACACAAATTTTCTTGGACATTGCATAGGCCTTTTTGGTACGAAGAACTCATCTCGTTGCCGTTTTGGTAGGATCCTCCCAAAATTGGTAGAATTTTTCAGCTTCGGTTGGTTGGTAGGTTAAAATTCGATTTGGTAGGTCTTTTTATAGAGCTCTTTAGCATAATATAAAAAATAATACGAACACAAATGTCAAATAAAAGAAAATATCTACTCAAGTAAACAAAGACTTGAATCAGTACGCATTACCCACATACTAGGATTTTTAAGATCGAATGAGCAATTATTTCGTTAAAAATCCTAACTTCATTTCCAAATGATCTGATTTCTAAAATTAACTTTTCAAAATGAAATTATTTCAACCATATTCATACGAAATAATGTTAATAATTACTTGATGAAGTGATGACCTCAAGTGATAATATTTGAAGATTATAATACCTGTTTGGTAACTTGAAATTTTCACCAAGTTTCCCAAACTTTGGTTCTGTCTCCAATTTCAACAAATATTTAATATTAAATGTTAACATAAAACTACCTAAATATAACTTGCGCCTGTGCGCCCAAGTGTACATCGAACTAGAGCCACCTTATCATATTCACTTTTCTGCGGTTTTGGCAAAAAGGGAAATAGAGTTTTAAGATATTTTTTAAATGCCTTAATTTTAGGCTATTCTCAAACATCTTGCTGAATTTAATTACAATTTCTCGATTCGGGGAGTTGTTCAAGTATTTATAATATTTCCAAATATTTGAAACCAAATGTGTTAGCTAGTTCGAAACAGTTTTCAAATTTCAGAGTCAAGTTCTTTTTTACTGAGCATCTTCATCTACTCAATCAAAAATTCAAGCGTTGTTGGATTGTTTTAAAATAGTTAATATCTTTTATTTATTATATAAAAAAACACGTTGAAAATCTCCAATATCAAATCAATTAAAAATATTTCACACTATTGAATCAACAAAACTGTTTAATGTGTCTGTATACATTTCGTATAACGTAAGAATGTTTCAATATCTAGACATTTGAATTTTCACAGTGAGTGCAATTACAAATTATGTAATGTGTGTGGATAACACTCTTTAGGTAATAATTCTACCTATAATATGGGTGATATGAATAAAACGGAGCACGTACTCAGAGCAGGTGCTCCATGAGAATCAAAGGAGGTGCTCATTAAAAAAGTACCTGCTCCCGTTTGGTATGAATAAAATTTTAAACAAGATCGAGAGCACCTCCTCATTCAAACGGAGTAGCTGCTCTCATACTTCAAGCCAAATTGTATTGTTTTTGAAATTTAGAAATATTTTTGATTTTAATTATTAAAAACTGATATTGCAAAATGGAAATTATTCTGTTGTGACACACATTTTTTTGTTAAAGATGAGAAATCATGGTTCTTTTTGTCCAAAACACCATTCAATATTTTTCCGCTTTATTTTTTAAGTCATGTTGACAAACATAAGAGGAAATAAAGCTCAATATGGTTGAACACATTTATAAACTAAAATATGTATGTACATGTGTACATATTTATTTATGTATGTATGTACATAAATATGTATATAAACAGTCCTCCAAAGGATTATCAAAAAAATAAAGATCAAAGACAAATCCAAGAGGGTTTTAAAAATTATAATGCTGTGGACGTTAAAATTTGCATCTTTAGGTGGCTTATCAGGATGATCAATTTTGAATCCATGCGATTTACATCGACAGTTGAAGTTTAATTGTTTTATTCATCGGCGGCGACTGAGTATTCTTGGTCCTTATTGATCCAGACCATCGATCCAGATTATCGATCTGTTTTGGTGAGAAATAAGCTATTGTTGATGGTGAATTGGCAAAACAAGGAACTTTCGCTTACGCTATATTCACCAAAAACAATTATTTTTTTTAAGGAATGGTTTAATGGTATTTATTTTCTTGGTTTACAATCTGCAATTCTTCAGTATGATTGTAGGGAATTCGATCCAATTGAACGATCTTTGAGCTGCCGCAATTTCAAAACTAAAAGTTTTAAGAACCGTGGACTGATGTACCTACCCAGCTCCACTTTAGAAAACCTGAAACTCCTATATAGACCACCCACCACCCCTACATTCTAAATTATTAAAAAGGAAATGGTCCTTTAAGATTTCTACATTTTCTGAGCTGAATCTACATACAATGCGATATTTTGTTTAATTCTTGTCTATTTCTCTTCTAAAATTTGACCTTGCAGTTAAAAATTTATATTTAATCTGCTATTTATGAAGAAAAAAGCTATTAAATGCTATTTACTTTAACGTTTAGTAACCAACTGAGCTAACTTACAAATGAGAAGCAGGTGCTCCTCTCGAAAGAGCACGTGCTTCGGTTTATTCATACCTTACAATGGAGCAGGTGCTTACCCTGAGAAAGTTCTCATCAAACATGTAGATGCTCAATCGTTGAGCACCTTCTCAAGTATTTTATTCATACCAAATGAAGCACCTGCTACGAAGAGTAGAGTTTTGAGCAGGTGCTCTGTTTTATTCATATCACCCCCTATTTTCTCAAAACTAGTTGGTGCACTCGCCTTTTTGTTCTTGCTTCTATTTAGAATAAGCTTTATTTTTAAGGTAATAACAGTAAAACAAGTTGCCGACTATCCAAAAAAGAGATTGAGCTCAGCAATATGGGTAAAAAATCTTTGACATTGCATCAAAATAGAGCAAATCATCGAGCTTACGTTGAAGCAACGAACTCATAAAAAATAAATACATTTTTTATCAAATCCCAGGACCACCTTCAGTAATCAAGAAACATCTCAAAAAACATCAGAAGAATCCCAAAATAATAATAACAGAACTACTCTAAGGGAGCGGTCTGAAACAGATACTTGGAAAGCGAATTTATATGTGTTTTAAAAGTCGGAAGAAATCTTAGAACATTTTGACAACGGAATCCGATTTTTGAAAAAGGAAAAACTACTTCAAGTGTCAATGGATGGCCCAAACGTCAATCTGGCTTTCTTAAGAAAGTTGAAAGAGTATCAAAAGGAAACTAATCCAGATGGGAGGCAGCTATTGGAATGTGGTGTTTTTAGTCTCAACTTAGTTCACGGAGCCATGAAAACTGGTCTAGGAAAAGTGGCATGGGATCTACACATATTTTTAAGGCATCTGTATTTTGTGTTGAAGGACACTCCCGCACTATGAAAACGGAATGTACCAAATTCCCCTTAAAGTATTGCGGTAAACGATGGCTTGAAAATAAAAAGTGTGAACGAATCAACTCGGAGAATTGATGAGTTTTATTTCATTTTATTCGATAAAAATGAAAACTTTAAAGATCTTTGGAAAATTATAAAAACTATTTCAATTTTATCGCATGACAATGCCGCAGGCGAAAGTGGGTTCTCAATAAACAAAACACTATAAGTTGAAAACTTTCTTAAGGACTCACTTGTCACTCAGAGGAGAGTCCCAGTGATGCCAGATCGCGGTATTTATCCCTTTTTGTGGGATTTTCTCATTTAAAATAAGCTAAAAGAGTTAAAGGGATTTTTCCAGCATCATAGTACAAAAAAAAGATTTTACTTGTTTAAAATTAAAAATTAGACAACTTTCGATCAAATAAAATATTTTCATGTTTAGAAAAAAGTCATTATAAATATCTTAAAGCATTCATTTTCTTTTTTCTATTTATTTTATTTAAAGTACAGGTGGGCTTTCGAATAAAAAAAAATTGATACCACCATGAAACTTGGTGAAAACGTTTCATGTGCCATGAGAATGAAGAATCAAAAGAGTCTATGAAAATATTTCACATGGAAGGGTGTAAGGGGCGGAAGTTGTGTTGTGTATTAAACGGAAAAATTTACCTTGGCACAACCTGGGCAAATGACACATGTTTTTAAACCAGTTTTTTAATGCTGAATCAAATGATACCAAAACCAAGTCAATATAACCTCCGAGAAAAAAATTTTTGTCGTTTTAATGTTATGATGATTGTATTTTCAGTATAAATGTTAAATATCTCCGAAACCCAATTGGAAATAATGTTCCAATGGCGAGATGGCAGTTTGATACACCACAACTTAAATAGCTTAAGCTATTTTGAATAGCGTCCATCAAATAGAGTTTTTTTTCACAATGGTCATGTTTCAGTACTTAGAAGAAATATTTTTTGATGAGTTAGATGAATTTTAAAGGACGGTCATTTGAGATAATAGAGTTTTTCGCAATGGTCATCTTTCAAATTCCGAAAATTAAAAAAATTAAAAGGAAAGCGCAGCCCACCATTTTTCAAAATCGATTTTCTCGAAAACTATGGGTGGCCAAAAACAAATTAAAGGATGGTCAAAAGTGGTCATTTAAATGGTCATATTTTCCAAAAAAAAAATTGAATACTTTGCGGGCCAAGTGAAAAAGCTAATTTTGTCTTGAACAATTAGAGACCATTGTTAATTTCACTTTCTTTTATCCTAAAACGCCACAAAATTCAATTTTCACGTTTCATATGATTTAATGATTCGTTGGGACCATTATTATACATAGCCGGTTACCCAACACCTCACGGGTACCCGGCACTTTTTCAGTAGCTCAACATGCAGACATTTTTTTTTTAAATTTTCTTCATATTCAATTTTTATAAAATATATACCTAAATAAATCATCAATAAATAAACAAATTAAAATTGTGAAGAGCTTATAAAGGGTGATTTTTTAGCTGGTTTGGTTTTGGCAACACTGGTTTTGACAGCTGACGTGTGTTTAGTACCTTGTGTCACTGTCAAACAGCTTCAGTTTGGTTTGCAATTTAACCATGGATCGTCTTACAAATGAACAACGCTTGCAAATTATTGAATTTTACTATCAAAATTCGTGCTCGGTTCGAAATGCTTTTTTATCGAAAAATTGTGTTCAGCGATGAGGCTCATTTTTGGTTGAATGGGTACGTAAATAAGCATAATTGCCGCATTTGAATCCCGAAAAAGCCACTGTTTGGTGCGGTTTATGGGCCGGCGGCATTATTGGGCCATATTTCTTCAAAGATGATGCGAATCGCAGCGTTACTGTCAATGGTGAACGCTACCGAGCGATGATAACAAACTTTTTTTTGCCCGAAATGGAAGTTCTTGACTTGCATGATATGTGGTTTCAACAAGACGGTGCCACATGCCACACAGCACGCGAAACAATGGCGCAATTGCGAGGCGAGTTTGGTGAACAGTTAATTTCACGTTTCGGGCCGGTCAATTGGCCGCCTAGATCGTGCGATTTGACACCATTAGATTATTTTTTGTGGGGGTATGTCAAGGCTAATGTCTATAGGCACAAGCCCGCTTCGATTGACGCACTGGAAGCCAACATCCATGCATTCATTCGTGAGATGCCGGCCGATATGTGTGAAAGAGTATGCCAAAATTGGACTCAGCGGATGGGCTACCTGAGACGCAGCCGCGGTCAACATTTGCATGAAATTATCTTTAAACATTAAATTGCAAGGTTCAAACTATCGATTCAAATAAATATTTCATTCATTTTTTCGAATTTTTTGTGTTTTTTTTTTTTTAAAGTTCTAAACCTCTTAAAAAATCACCCGTTAGTTTAATAGAAGGCTGTACCTGTAATTCAAACCGATTGTCTCGGCCTCCCTCTCTTCAGAGGCAAGCTCTGTGTGATGTTTCGTTTTAAAAGTTTATAAGCCACGGTGTAGCTACTTAAAAAAAAATTATTTAAATAATATCTCAGTGCTCGAAAATAATAAATACCTAAATGTAATTAATTAAATCTAAAAAATAATAAGCCAGGTATCTACAAACAGTTTGGGCTTTGTTTCTTTTTCAAAATCATATTACCCATCACATCGTGGGGGTCTAGTTCAGTTCACAGAGTGGAGTTACTGCTTCTTTTAATTTTGTACAGGAACACTAGACAGTTTAAGAAGACAAAAATATCTTCAGGTTGGCCAGAATTCAAAATGGTAACATATGCATGGCAACAGTAATATGAGATCTTATATTTTATGATCAAGAAAAAGTAATTTCAACAATTTGTCTTCTCAAAATCATATAAATATTTTTAAAAGCAAAACAATGCAAAATCGAAATTGTCGAAATTAAAATTCAAAACAAAAACAAATAATCACGAATAAACGTTTAAACAGTGTCGAGGGGTTATTTTTCAAGAAAGTTCTAAAACGTAATCAGAAATTTCCTTTGTTCTTAATTATTTATATGAAAAATACATTATTCAAAACTGGGGGATCATGCCAAAATTCCCTTGTTTTCCTTTTCCTCTATTAAAACAAGAAAAAAGGTAAGTCTACTGATTTTGATAGGTGTAAATATTTACTAAGTTCAAACTTTAAAGTCCAAATTTGACAAAACAAATCAAAAAATTAATTTTGCAGTTGTAATTTTACTGTGAAGAACTGAAGTGCGATTTTTTTTGTCAAATTTGGACTTCAAAATTTCAACAGAGTTTTTTCTTGAAGTGCATAAGAAACTGCAAATTTGGAACGTAACTGCAATTTTGTAGCTAGCTGCATTACAAAGAAAATGACTGCTCTGCTTACTTTACAGTGAACAGTGAAAATGAATTTATTCAATTTTCTTTTCAAATAAGGACTTCAAAATTTGAACCTTAATATTTCTTGAAATGCAAATTAAACTGCAAATTTTGAGCTTTACTGCAATTTTTTAGCTAGCACCTTTATTGAGAAAAGGACTATTCTGCTAAATTTGGGGTTATCCTTTTCTTGAAATGCAAATTAAACTGTAAATTCAGAGCCTTATTTCAGGTACATAGCTAGCCCGATTTCTGAGAAAAGGACAATGGTGTTTAACAACAAAAAATTACTGACTTCCTAAAACTGGAGCATCAGGAGCATCTTCTAGATGGTATACTCCTAAAACGTAATTGAAAAAAAGTTATTTTTTTTTTTTATTATTTGTTTTATGCTATTTTTCTAAAAGGGAACCAATGGCGTAGTGTGAGTTTCTGCCACCCGGGGTGGTAGAAAATGTTGCCACCCTCCCAAATTTGTTAATATTCAAATCCAAAAAACCATCCAACTATATAATAAAACATTATAAAAAAATGTTCGGCAGAGCTAAGTTTATTATTTACTTATTTTTATTTACAAGTTCCTATCCAACGTACTATGTGAACATCTAAAACTTGCCTGCAACTCTATGATCAGCACGTACCAGGCCAGGCATATCAACAATAGATCAAATCTCAAATCTTCACATTGAAGAAAATCCTGGAAAACACTAATGAATTTCAAGTCGAGACCTATCATCTTTTCATCGACTTCAAAGCCGTGTATGATAGCATACGTCACCAAGAGCTTCTATTGGCGATGTCGGAACTCGGGATTCTAAACAAACTAATCCAGCTATGCCGCATGACGTTACAAAATATGCGGTGCAACGTGCAAATGGGTAAGAGCTCATCCGAGCTATTCCAGACATGTACAGGGTTCAGACAAGGAGATGTATTATCATGTGATTTCTTCAACCTAGTCCTGGAGCAGATAGTTTGCAAGAGTGGTGTTAACCTGGAAGCCACTATTTTTAGAAGGTCTTCGAAACTGTTAATGCGTAATGCGGACGGCATCGACATCATCGGCCGCTCCAAGTGAGCTGTACTAGAAGCATTCACAGCTATTGATGAACAGGCGTAACGTGTTGGTCTTGAAGTGAATGAGGACAAAACAAAGTATATGCTGTCAACAAACAAAGCTTCATCTGTCCATCAGAACAAAACGTCACTTTTGGTAGCAGTAACTTCGAGGTAGTCAAGGAGTTCACCTACCTCGGAACAAACATCAACCCCACGGATGACACCTAAGTGGAAATCCGACAAAAAATTACCCTAGTGAACCGCTGCTACTTCGGTTTGGTCAAGCAAAAGGGTTCAAAACTCCTTTCCCGAAAGACAAAGTGTACGCTACATAAAACGCTCATTTTACCAGTTCTACTCCACAGCGCCGAGTGCTGGACGATAAGTAAAAAGAGCAATTGATACTGGGCACTTTCGAGAAAAAAGTTTTTCGGTGTATATTTGGTCTAATATGCGAGAAGGGCAAATGGAGGAAAAGATTCAATCGTGAATTGTAAGAGCTGTACCAAGATGTGGATGTAGTCCAAAGAGCCAAAACACGTAGACTATACAGTGGTTCATCAGCCACATCGAACAAATGGACAACAACGCTCCAGTTAAGAAAATCTTCGAATCTCAGCTCCCAGGTTTGAGACGACCAGGAAGATCGAACCTCCGCTACAGGGACTAAGTGGTTTAAGACGCAAGAACGCTTGGTCTCGATGACTAGAGGGACCGCGACCGACAAGAAAATTTTGTTTATGAAAAAAATATCTCTAGTGATTTCTCATCGTCGAACTTGAGTTTTTTATTGAAAGGAAAAACGAAAAAGTGAGTCTAACCATTCTGTCTGTATATTTGTCCCTTCAGCTACAACCTAAACGGCTGGAAGGATTTTCTTATCATTTGGTATATAGTGGGTTTTTGGTTTTTTTCTAACCAAAACTAATGGTATCTTTTATACAATTTTAGCAATTTTACCAAAGAGGGAGCAAAATAAGCTCTAAAAAAGCTCAACGACATTGATTTTTGGTTTTCTTGAAAACTGTTTGGCTGATTTTAATCAAAAGGTCAAAAGAAGAAGTTCAAAATGTATTTTGAAGCGAAATTTTCAGATAGTATTTTTTTATTTTTTATTTCAAATTTTTAATGTATAAATAATATTACGCACTTAAATTTGCAAAAAAGTATTTTCCCCAAGAAAAAATATTTTTTTTTTGAAAATTCGATATGGATGGATCTTGTTTAAAGTTAAATTTTTATCTTTTATTTTTATTAATAAAACTTTAAAATTTGAACTTTCATATAAAAATTGTTTGTGACAAAATTTCTCCAGCGATTTTTAGTTTTTTTTTTCATAAATTCACAATGAATGGATGGTATTCTTTTTTTCATTTTATTCGAAAAACAATAAACATTTATCCAAGTCTTAATTTATAATTTTTAAAACCGTGATCCAGTTATGGAGCTTTGTTATATTTGGAATGGTGTGATAACAGGTGAAAACATCTAAATAAAAATGTTTACTAATCGCTATAACTCTATGCTTAAGTAATAATTTTCTGTTTGGCAAAATTTCAGAAAAATAAAAAAAAAATACTTTCTTCAAAATTACCTTCATTTCTTTGAAAAAAATTTTATGGGAATAGGTATTTTCCTTTTATTGAAAGGTTGTTTTATATATTCTAGCCGTCATTGCTGCAAAGTTCTTACGAACATCTAATATCTCGAATATTCAAAGAATATTTTCTTAATCTGTGCCTTTGTGCCTATCTTTTTCAAATGAATTTTGATATTTATTTTATGTGGACGAAAAAACCTTTGGTTTTAGTACCGCTCTGGGCAGAATTTTCTAGGGACCAGGCACCCAGGGGACCTTCATTAATCAGCAAGGTAGTTTCAATCGGTATTTCAATCCATGAACCGTCGGTTACTGAAATTCAATGCGTAGCTTTACTGATCACGTAGACTCTCGCCCGGATTTCTCCCGGATTGCAAAATCAGTAATTGACATGAATATATTTGCTGTTTAACAGTTAATACCTATTAGATATTAAATTTCTCGGCTCCTTATATAGTGCCACAAAATTTGGCCACCCGGGGCGGGCTCATCTTTTATTCATCAACCCTTTAAATAGTTCTTAAGTTCTACCAAAGGCATTTTAATTAAAGTTTAAACTATGAAGCTTATTGTACTATTTGAAAGAAAAACAATAAGGTACAATGTACTTGGTACTTGGATATAAGCATATGCAAGTGCTCTTTCAAGTACATACTTTGTTCTAATTACATATTATCTGTTTACCCAGTAAATGTACTTAGAATAAAAGACTTGAAAAAGAACTTCTTCTTGGTATTTTTCAAGAAACAAGTACCTTCATTGTACTTGTTGTTTCAAGTACAAGTTTACAAAAACCGCAGTACAAATGCACCTTACAACTCTGATTATACATTTTATACTATTATACTAAGGGTATTCATGCAACGTCGTAAGTTTACAAATTATGTAAAATGATAAGTTTACGCAAAGTTTGCAAAGTTTAAACCTTTGATAAAATGCTACGTAATTCAATCAGAGTAAGTCACAATGTGACGTTTGGATAAGTTTAACCAGTTTGGTTAATTTTACGCAACAAAATCCTTTGATAAGTTTAACCAAATTGTGTAAAAAATTCACTAACCAAAATATAAACTTAACCAATTTGTAAACGTATCTATGGTTTTACGAAGTTGCATGAATACCCTTACTATTTTATATATGCATGCAGGTAACTATCAAAGTGTTGTTAATATCCGAATTTAATCAGCTTGATATTGGTTTTGTCTGCCTATTTATTCACAAAACAATCATGGAAAATTAAATTCACCATAAGATGCTGATTGTGTAGAGACAGGTGTGTGTATGTTTTATTGAATTATTGTGGTTCCCCCAAGAGGAATGAGACTGCGCGAATGCGAGTAAAATGTTGTTTGCAAAACTTAATTTGTCTGTCGATGCGATTGCGATGTAAAAACCTCCAACATTGCCATTGGATATTAGAAATTGAAAGAGGAAAGCGTTGCTGAGAAGAGGTGAGTTTTTTTTTTACTTAGCCTTCGGCGCGCGTAAGCGCCATGACTTGTGCTTCGTTATTTCCTGTTCATCTTTAGTTTCTGTTTGTTTTGATTTGATCGATGCGATTCCACTGAAACTGCAGGGTCTGAAGAATAATTCATAAATTTCAATTATCAATTTTAAATTAGTTTCGGTTCATGCATTACGCAAAACATCTTTTTTTTCAGGTTGTATTGTATTGGTATTAATGCTAGGAAGGATGTTTAGCAAATCCTGCTTTACTGACGTTTCACGTAATTATTTATTTAATCAATGGGATAAACAAGGTTACGTTATTGGTTTTTGCAATCGATGTACTCTTCTGGCATTATTGTATGTGCAGTGTGTTGTGTGTCTGTGCACTGTGACAGGCAGTATGCTCCGTGCTAGTGTATCGTATTCATACTTCATGCATGTTCTCGCGCGGGCATTTCATTTTTTGAGCTCTTAAGACGTGAGTAAACTATTTTCGGATATAAATTGGATTGGCTAGTTAGCATTAGCTTCATACAAGATGTATTTAGGTACATGATACTGGGATCCATTATTGGCTTATGACATGGCTGCCCACTCTAGCGTTCAATTAAATGAGTAATCTTCGTGTTATTCGCCGATTATTTTAAATTTTTTTATTAAACCGTAATAATAGCCTAACCTCACCAAGGGAAGGGTGCAGTTGAAGACCTTCACCAGTATAAGCACCATCGATCGTAAGTAATCGAAATGGGGTTCATTATATCTACTATATCCCAAAAAATACCACCACACAATCCATATCTTGTTTTAAAAATAATAGGTATAAAATTGGCATCACAAACGAAATTTGAGATTGTTTTTTTTCGGGATTCGTAAAATTTCTATCTACTTCCGCTTAAGATAAAATTCGTGACTAGGCTGATCTTAGAATCCTATGTCGCTTCTCATTGGACTCCTCAAATCTCTATTACTGATTACAGATTTTTCGCATCCAGTACGACATAAAAAAGATACCGACGTTTAATTAAATTAAGCATATTAACATTATGCGAGGTACATAGATAGACCAAGAGCGGACAGCGAATTTTGGAAGTGGATGTATAACCAAAATTGGGGTATGATCGTTTACAGGTGCATGTATCGTGATATGAAATACTAAAGTCTGGCAAGTTACTTTTTCAGCCTTTGGGAGGGTGCTTGATTTCCCATCTATACGTGTTACGGTCATAAGCACTTTGATAAGGGCTACTAAACTTCCCCCTTTTGAAAGGACAGTCCCTCTTTTTCATCCCAGAAAGTATTTTTCAAATCTCCAAAAAAGAGGTGATTAGATTCGTATAAAATGGTTATATCTTGAGCTCTATTAACCGGACCATCAAGACTGACGTGTTTATTCTAAGGAAAATGACAGAGCAACAGTTAGAATATTGTTTTTTAAATAAATTAAAGTGGTTATAAGCCTGCAAGATAAATAGAGGAACTTGCTCCTTTACCCCCCCCCCCCAAAAGCTGAAAAAGCAACCTTAAAGATTTTTGTATTTGATATCCGGATACATACACCTAAAAACCCGCATACTTAGATTTTGGTTATGCATGCACTCCCAAAATTTGTTTTCGGCTCTAAGCCTAAAGGTTTTGGATTCTTAAAAAAGTCAAACTGAAGGACAAATTACGACTTCTACTTCTAACAGTCAGTGATAGAGAACTAATTTCTATAAGTCCTGTTTTCCCGTACTAAAACCACCTGGACCAATCTATGAAAGATCGACAAATGATTTTTCATTCTTAATTTATAAAGTTGAAACTTTACCAAAGCTTTAAGACCATCAGCTCATCAGGATTGATTCTTAATTTCCGAGCACTGCCCCAATAAAATGTCGATCACTGCCGACATTTTGACAATCGATATTTTTAAAAGTCGGCATTTTAAAAATCGGTAAATTTTTTTTCTAGATTTTGATTGGGCGGTCTTTTAAGCGTTCGAAATTTTTTTGTTGAGATTATAAAAATCGACCTTTTAGAGTCGATATTAAAAAAGTCAAGATATCGTACCCAATCCCCAAAAACTGAATTTTGAACTGAAAATGCCAAAAGGTTGTATTTACGTAAACCTTTAAATCCAACTATCATTTATTTGTACTGTTCTTCCACGGATTTAATTCAAATATGATTCGATATATTGGTTACAGTTACTTATAATAATTTATTTTGGCTCTGATTAGATGTTAGTAGGTTTATTAAGAAAAAAGCGTAAGTTACTGGTCCTTAAAATGCCATAATAGTCCTTAACAGGGGTATTTCATGAAAAATGGTAACTTTTGATATTTATATATTTTATCGGAATTTGAAGGAAATTGAGCTCGAAAACAAATGTATGGCTTCACTTTGCGACCAAAAACAATGCATTAGGTGTTGTCATTCAAAGCTCTGAAGATGTAAGAAACCAAGCTGCCCAATTGTTTTCCAAAAATTATTTGCATTTACGAAACTGAAATCAATGCTCAAATTACCTACTGCAAAACGCCATGGAAAAAAGTTGGTCCTATTTCAAGCATTTCGTAATTCATGTGCTGCAGTGTAATAAAAACATAGTTTAAATGGTGGAATACACAATTTTCACCAAAATCACAACGTTTTTAAACACGTTCCTTTGCTTTTTAATCTCCGGCTCCGTGAAATAACTCTCCAACATGAAAATAAAACAACAACCCATCATTTGAATGGAAATGGGATATTTTTTCAAATAAAAGAGCTCCCAAAAATTGAGGGTTTATTTCATGGCTTTTTGGTAATTTTTTTTATTTTATATGAAGCCTCGTAACTCCACCTTTTTCGAAAATTTCCTTTAAATGCCATTTAAAGAAAATTTGTCAACGTGGCAGCCTAGACTAATTTGAAATCACTCTTAAAACTCTAAATAAGCTTAAATTCAAATTTTGCATAGCACGTAAGAAGGAAACAAACTGCTACTTATTAAATTACTTATTAATATAAAACCCACAAAAAGATACTTTGACAGAAAACAAGAAGAGGTGAGCAGAAGAAAATCGACAGCTTTATCGCTTAACAATGAGAAGGTGAGAGTATGCAAGCAAATGTTTTTGAACACATTATCCATTTATCCATAGGAGAATGTGAATGGTTGGCATTGAACTTGGCAAAAGACGATCCTGAACATATGACCGATGATGCAACGCAGGATGCCACATAAAACAATGTCATAGAGAAAAATGTTGTTGAACAAGGAGCAGGAAGGAGAAGTGTAGTTGTAGAAAGAAGACAATCCTTGCTTGATTTTTTTAACTCCTTTATTCCGAAGATAGAACCCCATAATTGCAGGTCAAGTTCTTCCAAAAGTTACATGGAATTAAATTGGCTTTCGGTGGCTCATTTTTTCAACTTTTGTGTTGAAGAATTGTGCAAAAATAGCAACACGGAACCAGTGCTCACCACGTTTCAATTAGAGTTTGAAAACCAAAACCTTAGCTCATTCTTACCACAAAAGGATAGGTGCGAGACTTCTAAGTCAAAAACCTTTCATAAAAGGAGTACAACCTTCATAGACAAAACTCAAAAGGTGGATGAGCATAGACAAGAAAAAGAGACAGATAAAGGTAACGTTGATGAAAGTGTTTTGGTTTTCACTATGAATCTACAATCAGTCCTCTTAAGCCCTAAATCTAATTTTTCGGGGAGGTACTACAAAACTAAGTTTACTGTCCACAATTTCATTGCCTTCAATATTCAATCCAAAAAGGGTTACTGCTTTTTGTGGATAATCTTACACAGTCATGGGTGTTCTGCCCAAAATAAAAACTCAACTTTGGCTAATTCGATGCTTTCACTTTTGCATATCATATTTATTGAACAAAAAATATTTTGCAAAGGGCACACTCAAAGAAAACTGACTCCATGCATTCTTGTATTGAACGAATTTATAGGAAATCTGATACAAACGTTCCAGCTCATTATATGTATTAATATCTGTAAGAAAGCAAGAAAGAGCAACCCCTACGGTGTACAGTATTTGGATCACACCTATTTCATCAGTTTCACTTCTGTTGCGTACTTCAAGACTATAAAGCCAGGCAAAAAGAAGGGGGATGCTTGTGTTACTGACATAGTTGCATGTAAATCAGAGATTAACAAATAAATATGGCAATCCTCGGTGTCAATTCGATTTGCGAGCACCTGGATTGATTAGATTTTCAAAGTATTAGTGAAAAACCGTAAAACACGCATACATAAAATCATTCAGCACAGGGCTTGTTGTTGTTACAATGTTGTTACAAATTACAAATACAACAATGTAAGCAAATGTGTTTTGGAGGGTAAAACGAACTAAGAATTGCCATCAGTCATCTTTATATTGATAATCTCAGATTTAAATATTCAGACTTCGCAATTTTCTACAAACTAAAATTTATTAAGACCAATAAAATACGTTCCTGTGAGTATATAGCTACAACTTTACCAAGAAAGAATAAAAATCACACAAAGAAAGTACAATGACTTGCAAGACTTGAAAACCTCATTGCCAAGGGATTTTCATGATTTTCGTGATTCCTCATCATAACGAATAAAACTTTCAAAAATGTATGCATTTATGGAAACAATCTCCGTTTTCTTTTTAAAACTTTAATACAAAAAAACAGTTAAAAAGATTTCAAGTAAAACTTAGTTTTATTTACCTATTTATAAAGGCTGCCTACCTAATTTTCCAAAAAACCTCGAAACATGAGATGAAACTAGTGAAAATCTTACGAAGTTATCCAATAAAATAAGAGTATTATAATTTTCGTTTTTAAAACGTTTTTAGATTAAACACATCTTTTTTTTAAATATATAAGTAAAAAAAAACAATAAGGCCAGGGTTGTCTTGAACAAGTTAGATAGCCTTATTTAGAAATTTTTGTAGCCCAATATCGAAGCCGAAAAAGTAGTCCAACACTATAAAAAAGTGTAATCATAACTTCAATCAAAATTTATTTTTATTTTAAAAACAACGAAAAATAAAATTAATTTTTTGCTCACAAAGCAGAAAATTAAAGTTCGATGCGTGAACAAAATTTAAATTTTCAAAAAAATGTCCTCCTATTCTTTGGATAATATTGATTAGTAAGGGTATTCATGCAACTTCGTAGAACCCTAGATAAGTTTACAAATTGGTTAAGTTTATCTTTTGAACTGTGAACTGTCAAATTTTGTATGGGAAATGATTTACACAATTTGGTTAAGCTTATCAAAGGATTTTGTTGCGTAAAATTAACCAAACTGGTTAAGCTTATCCAAACGTCACATTGTGACTTACTCTGATTGAATTACGTAGCATTTTATCAAATGTTTAAAAAAGGTCATTCATGCAAACTTTGGGTAAACTTATCATTTTACACAATTTGTAAACTTACGACGTTGCGTGAATACCCTTAATATTTAATAATTTATCCTTAATTAATAAACTAAAAATGGAAAACAATTAAGTTTGCATACAAAAATGGGGACTATTCGGTGAATAAAAAGTGGTGCCAAGTTGTGAATGCTTAAAGAGTAAGAGCGGAGAAAAGTGTTTAATTTATGATTTATTTTATCTCCTGTAAAATTTGAAATTTTTGAGTTACGAGGTTTGAAACCGACGCAGATGCACTGTGGTTCCATTTTCCATAGTAGGCCATAATTTAAAAAAATAATGTTAACACATTCTTCCAAAACCTTTTAAATCGGCTCAGAAGATCTCAAACTCAATATAAGTAGTAAAATAAATTATTTGTTAGTCAGCACCGTTAGATATTTGTCATTGAAGTGATCACATCGCTTGAACACAGCGTTTCAGTTTTAGTCCACTAAAATAAGGATTACTGCAGTTATTTTGTTTTTATTTTTGTTCGCATTGCCTGTGAATTGTTTTGCTCTCTTGGTTATATTTTTTGACAATGGTACTTCCATAATCTTTACATAATCATAATCTAGCAATAATAAAGAGAAGGTTTGTAAAATGTTAAAAAAGGGGTCCTTTATCCCTGCTTTTTCAATTACCATGGCTTAAAATATAAAATACACCAGACGCTCGATATAGTGAGATAATAAAATGCAGGTCTGTTCACATTTTCGAGCAGGAGTTTTAAAACTCTTCCTAAATATGAATTTGATCAAAAATGTACGTTTTGTTCAATGCGTGAATGTTTTTACATTTATTAAAGCATTAAACAAAGTTTTCACACAGATTAAACAAAAGAATTCCTCCATGTCGTCAGCAATCTTAAAATGCTTGCGAGACATTTTTGTAAAAAAAAAAACATTTTTATTAAAAATTCTGTGCTCACTATTGTGGTTTGGGAGAACCTTTAATCAGCAATTCAATAGAAAAATAGGAAGGCAACAACTGCTCCATTTGTACTTAATTTTCTAATATAACTTTTCTTGCTAACATTTTAGTGATTTAATGAAAACTAAATACTAAACCTGTTTTAGTTTGTATTCAATGATAAGAAGCTCAATTATAAGCGATTACTATCTTCATATAAAATAATGTGAGGGAGAAATTAACAAAATAGAAAATAGTTAGAAATTTAATTTTCTCTCTTTTTCAAGCGGAAATAATTGAAATTATCCAAATCTAATGTGAGTACTTTTGTTTTAGACATCAAACCAACATTTTGAAAAGATTAATTTAATATGAACATAACTACCCGTTTATTTCACAAAAGAAGGGAAAAATTTTAAAAGATCAAAAATATTTAGATAAAAATTGACAGACAAATTATATTTAATTGAAGTATGAAAGTATACGAGTACCTACCTAAGTAAGAAAAATTTGATCGTTAGAAGATCTTAAACTAGCGCTCGCAATTAACTTTGTGCTAGAAAAACTATAATTACCTTGGTTGGTTTCGAACAGTTTGAAAAAAAGAATAGGGATACTTCAAAATAAATACGGTTCTATGATCTGATCCTTGCTCACTAACTTCCTTCTCTATAGAATTTTGAATAAAAACAAGTAAATATGTCATCTTTCAAGTTTTAATGTAAGATCATGATAACATACATATAAGCAGTTTATGGTTTTGCGTTTGTACAGTGCTGTTTGAAATTGTTGTAACTACTAAATGAAAAATCGAGTACATCTTTATTGAAGATAAGCATTGTTGTTAGTTCATGGTAATCATATGATCGTTCATCCGCAGGAAAGAAATAATCATAAATTATCGTGCTTAATACATACACATTTATAGTTTCAAATTAGTCTCTCATAAAACTCATAAAATCAGTTACGACAGTGTACTCAAAACAAAAAGCTTGGTACAATAATATTTTTTGTCACTCCATTCTCGCCATCATGCATTTGTTCCCTTCTTAAGTACAATTTTCCAGGTATCACCAATTGTAAATAGAAAAACGAATGTAACAATAGAAGACTGAGCATTTAATCCAGTTAAAAGAAAATGGATTAGTCAGGTTATGTGACCATAATTGGTTCGAATGCAGTAGACACTATTAAAGATTAAGTAAAAATTATTTTTATTCCTTCATACAAACTATGCCAAATTCCAAACTGATTCGAAATAAAATTACATGACCTTTATTACACAAATATTCACAAACAAGTTGTAACAAAGAACGTCCATAGATTCAAAAATTACAGTATGTTTATGGTTTTCTGCACAGCACTATATAGGGTAGACCTATAAGGCTGTGTAATATCAAATGTTAGAGAAAATGTCCGATGAAATTTTTAAGATAAAACACCAACAAAATTGTAATTATTAGAAAACCAAAGTGTATAAATGTGGTTGCGGTTAATGCGTATAAATCGGTTTACTAATGAGACTAAATGTATTCAGGAAGTCAGTTATTTGACCTAACGAAGATAAATATCGTAAAGCAGCGCTGACTTTCATGTTAGTACCAGCTTGGTTAATTGATTTTTCTAACGTTGAATTTAAATTAAATCCGACAGATTTTTTCAAACAAACAAATAGTTTCTTTTTAGTTTTTATTAAGCTTAGATAATTGTTTATTAAAAATTAAACACGAGCCTCCCTACTGGTATTTGAACTTGATAAATGTAGCTTTAATTGGATATACAATTAAGAATCCATAGGAAGCTGTGCCATATGATTAATTTATCATAAATTATGATGTATGAGGTCAAAAGGTATAAGCATACTTAGTGGCGGAGACCTTTTTTTCAAAAAGTTTTGAGCACCAATAATAATTTTAACAATGGGAATACCTAAATGGTGAAGTATTTTTTATTATAAAAGCGAATTTAAGTAAGTACATACGTGCCCCTGCCTATAAAGTATTGAATATGATTTTCTTCTTAAAAATAGAAAATTTAAATCAATTTTGGCACAACTTATTTCTTAACATCTATGGAAATAAAATTTCTTAAAAAATATTCCGCAAAAGCAAACTTAAAACATCAACAGCCCTATTAATAATCACAAAATACAAGTGAAACAACTCTAACACATATTTTAATTTAAAATTGTTAATAACGGGTGATTTTTTAAGAGGTTTGGAACTTTAAAAAAAAAAACACAAAAAATTCGAAAAAATGAATGAAATATTTATTTGAATCGATAGTTTGAACCTTGCAATTTAATGTTTAAAGATAATTTCATGCAAATGTTGACCGCGGCTGCGTCTCAGGTAGCCCATCCGCTGAGTCCAATTTTGGCATACTCTTTCACACATATCGGCCGGTATCTCACGAATGAATGCATGGATGTTGGCTTCCAGTGCGTCAATCGAAGCGGGCTTGTCCCTATAGACATTAGCCTTGACATACCCCCACAAAAAATAATCTAATGGTGTCAAATCGCACGATCTAGGCGGCCAATTGACCGGCCCGAAACGTGAAATTAACTGTTCACCAAACTCGCCTCGCAATTGCGCCATTGTTTCGCGTGCTGTGTGGCATGTGGCACCGTCTTGTTGAAACCACATATCATGCAAGTCAAGAACTTCCATTTCGGGCAAAAAAAAGTTTGTTATCATCGCTCGGTAGCGTTCACCATTGACAGTAACGCTGCGATTCGCATCATCTTTGAAGAAATATGGCCCAATAATGCCGCCGGCCCATAAACCGCACCAAACAGTGGCTTTATCGGGATGCATTGGTAGCTGTTGCAATGCTTCTGGCTGATCTTCACTCCAAATGCGGCAATTATGCTTATTTACGTACCCATTCAACCAAAAATGAGCCTCATCGCTGAACACAATTTTTCGATAAAAAAGCGGATCCTCGGCCAGCTTTCCAAGAGTCCATTCACCAAAAATTCGGCGTTGTGGTAGGTCGGCTGGCTTTAGTTCTTGCACCAGCTGTATCTTAAAAGGCTTTACGCCCAAATCCTTCCGCAAAATTTTCCGCCGAATCGACATTTCGCGGTCTTCTGTCACACTAGCTGATACGGCCGCAATATTTTCTTAACTACGCACAGTACGTAAACGTGTTGGTGGTTTAATGTCCAACAAAGTAAATTTGGTGCGAAATTTGGTCACAATCTTCCGAATAGACTGCTCAGAAGGTCGAGAATGCCGACCATAAAATGGAAGCAGCGCGCGATGAACATTTCGAACCGAGCACGAATTTTGATAGTAAAATTCAATAATTTGCAAGCGTTGTTCATTTGTAAGACGATCCATGGTTAAATTGCAAACCAAACTGAAGCTGTTTGACAGTGACACAAGGTACTAAACACACGCCAGCTGTCAAAACCAGTGTTGCCAAAACCAAACCAGCTAAAAAATCACCCGTTAATTTATGGATGCGTTCAGACAACCCAAGGGACTAGAAATTAAGGCAAGTTTCTAGTCTTTGATTGGTCAGATGTCAAAATATTTATTTCCAATTAAGGCAACTTTATTGGAAAGTTGACTGGAAAGTAAGTCAAGAAAAATCTCCCTTAATTATCAAGTCAAGTGCACTTATGTCAGAACAACAGCTGATTACATTTTGTCATTGAACTGAAAGCTGAACTTTATTGTTCTGGGATTGTTTTTTTTTGCGTTTAAGAGACTTAAATCTACAAAATAAAAATATGACTATGTGTCCACTCAACAAGACCATACAATGAACTTAACCTAAAAAAGAAGAAAGTTAACAAAAGTAAATGCAAACATGAGATGGATACAACGGAGTCGACTCCATCTGGTACACAACTGGGTGTGAATAAGCAGGGCATATATGTCCCAGGTTTAATTTAAGAATACAATATAGGGTTTTTGTCGTTATATGTACTTGGCGATAGCGATACTATTTCTAAGTTTACATATCTCTTAGGGCGGTATTCACCGAACGCTCATAACTTAAAAGCTTCATAAACCTATTCACCAAACAATAAAAGTGAATATTTAAGAGCGCTCATAAAAGTTAAGAGTGGTCCTGACCAGAGAATATCAATTACCAAGAAGCCAATCTTTCTTACGTTTCACCCTCCAAAACCCATTTGTTTACATTCTTGTATTTGTAATTTTTGATTTACTGTTGCTTTTTTTAAGACGAATTTCTTGAATTAGGATTGCTGATGGGCGAGTCTCTTTTGATAAGAGGTCTATTTCAATTTTTTACAGGTGATAGGAAGGATTTGATATTAGCTGAGAATAAGTTTAAATTCATGGAGTAGACGGAGAGAGGGAAGCAATAAAACACAGGTACGCTCCTGGTTTCTCGTTTTCATTTAGTTTTGAGTAATTAGGCCAAAACTCTCTTATTTTTCCAATTAGGAGGTTAATTGGCATACCAAAAAGTCTTTTTGACTCTTCAATAAAATCAGATATTTCACCCTTCGGGGGACTTTGGGGGATAGACTGAGGCTGTTGTTAATCCAATGATCTTGAAAATCCTCTTGCTGCATCCGCATATGAGAACTGCGATTGAGAGACGTTATTAACTTTGTTAACAACATAGTTATTCAGCGCAATTTTAATGGTTTTGGGCCGATTGTTTATTTCTTAAGAATATACCCTTTTTGGGCAGCCCCTAAAGCTTGCTGGATGACCCGACAATCCGCAGTTTACGCAGGAGGCATTACTGGTTTCATTTTTCGGGCCTTATTCGCACTCACCGATTTCATGTGAAGCTAGGCACTTAACACATCTTGTATTAAAAGTGCAATAAGCCACCAAACCACCTGCACCTGAAGCATTGCCGGGGCCCAGAGCTTCTAACCGAGTCCCATTTTATTTTATTTCGAAACAACGACTTCAAGTTTTTTTTTTTTTAATAAGACTTTCCCTGTCCCCCAGATTACACAGGAACAAATCAAGGGGGAAGTCATTGTCCTTTGACCACCTGGTCTAGAATTTCTTAACCATGAGCTTTGAAGAATTCGTTTTGAACCTCAGAGTGGAAAAAACTACCCGATAAGCCTTTCAGGACTATATTATATGTTTTGAACTCTTTTGGTGCAAAAGAGAAGGCTTCAATTTTACTTATTTTAAATTTTTCTAAAAAATAGCTATGGAGTTCAAAGTCTCTTACAAATAGTTTTAATTTGCTAAAGCCATTTGCTACAAATTTTACATTTTCAATATTATAATTATATTATCTCAAGGATAGTTTTAGAAGAAACTCCTTTCGTGAAAATAGGCAGGCACCAGGATTTCGGGACGTCTGGGTGTTGTACAGATGGAATGTTGCTGGAAGCGCTGGTGCGACTATTGAAATGGCTTGACGGTCGAGCCTGGTGATCGGTGTGTCGGGGCTGAGTCTCATCTTCCTCCGTGTCCAACAAAACTAAGCGGTTGGAATTTTGTTTTGGTTCCTCCAAAGCTGCTTTCTAAACTCCTTAGATGGGAGCAGATTGGCGCCTCTTTTCCTGGCAATGATATGTTTGAGTAAGTCTCCTTGTCCGCTATGAGCTTACTTAAATTGTCTTCCGAAACAAGTTGAGAAATTGCCTGCGCGGTAACGGTTCTATTATTTGCGATAGCATTCAGAATTCCGATATGGACACAGTTATTTCGAAGCGTCGGTCAAGGGACTCTCTGAGTCACTGTCTTTGTCGCTCTAGTTCCAGAGACCATTGCATCTATCCCCATATTGCTTGCACTTCTGCCTTCTCGTTGGTTGATAATGTGTGTGCCGGCGGCATCATCGTCATCACTATCCCAATTTTTGTCTACTGAATTAGCGATAGCAATTTTGTCTCCAGTATTAATTAACTGCGACGAAATTAAATTCGTTTTTATTGCCCGATTTATCAGGGGCACTGAGGGGGTAACTGGAGGTGAATGAAAACCATCCTCCATAGTTAACAATTTTTTTATTCGCTTTTTACAGAACTATACTAGGGAGTAAATTAAGAGACGACCATACAAGACGAGTTCACAAGTTCCAAACCAGTAAATGTTTGAAGTAAATTTCCACGTTTGACATTTCAAATAAACCTAGTTACCTTGGTTAAATTTGCGTTCAATGAATTCAGTTGATTGAGTATGAGGTTTAAGAATGAGCGAATAAGTTATCTCGACAGTTTTGGTGTTTAACGAGCGGATAACTTTAACTTTCCTGTCAGGTTTGACAAAAGCGTTTTTTTTACTATCAAATGTTTTGACTTCCAAAAATTGTGTAAAACTCTTGAAATAAAAATGGAAGTGTTTAATATTATTGAAGAAATAAATAGACTTGAAAACCTAGATAGGTTAAGTGGTGGAAAAAGTATACAAAGCAAAAATCATAACATACATAACAAAAATCCCATGGAAGAACTTGAAGAAAATTGCTTCAAAAAAAAGGTTTGGCTTATTGATTTGGTGAAAGATGATTTGGAAGGCGATGCAAGAGGTGGACACATTCCACCAAGTATCCAAGTCATCACAGCCCTACGTTATTGGGCTCGTAATGAGGTAAGTATGAAGAAGTTGAATTAATCAAACTTTTAAATTCAGGAAGATAGGGCAGATATGCATATGGTTTTCGTCAATCAGCTTTAAATATTAAGTGCAAGAGTAGCGGGGGCATTCGCATCTAAATTCAAAGACTACATGCCTTGCTCAACTTCTGAACAAATAACAGTGATGGAAGGATTCAAAAGAATACGAGGGTTTCCACACGCTATAGGGGCTGTGGACTGCACATATATACGAATACAAAAGCAAGGAGGAGAAAGTAGACAGTTTTACGTCAACAGAAAAGGATACTACTCCTTCAACACACAACTTGTGTGCGACCACTTCTTAAAAATTACTAACATTGTTGCCCACTGGCGTGGAAGTACCCACGATTCAACGATCTTCAATGAATATGGATTGAAAAAGTATCTCAAAAGAGGTGAATTCCTGGGACGTCTTCTTGCTGATGGTTGTTATGCGTGTACCAACTTCCTTTATACACCAGTTCTTCGACCGAAGAAAATTATAACAAAGCACACATCGCAACACGAAATGCAATTGAGAGAACATTTGGTGTTTGGAAATCCAGATTTCGCATTCTGTTAACGGGTATTAGGGGATCGTTGGAAAATATAAAAACTGTCATCGTGGCGCTAGCTATACTACACAACCTTGCTATCGATTTCAATGAAGTACTCGAAAAGCCTTTTTACAAAATCTTTTGATAAAAATAGTGTTTATTTTCTATCTAAGATGACGTTAATGATATCCCAATTGAAAGCACGGATGTTGTTCCAGCTCCAGTAGCTCAGATTGCACCAGGTAGCAACAATAACACTAGGAGATCTTTCATTCTGAGCAACTATCCAAACATATGAGATTCTAAATAGCTATTGAAGTCAAAACCAATAAGCATACTAAATGATAAACTGACGATACAAGATTGTAACTATTTGTAACAAACTTAATTTTTGATTTTCACATATGTACATACCTATTAAATTTTCCAAAATATATTTGACTTTTTCTAAAACTCAAAGGACTAAACATTTATTCTATTGAAAATGATCTTGATCAAAATTTATGAAACGTTAAACGAGAAAAATGAAAATAAAACACAGATACCGAAGATAAGGTTATTGCCATTTTTTTTGACTAAAATGAAATTTACTTTCAATAGGCCACACAAAAAATCAGCGAAACAAAAAAAAATCTCGAAGACTCAAGCCTTATTGAATCGTCATTAACTTAAATGGTTTCCATAGACATGCATACCAAATACAAAAAAAAACTCATTTTTGTTTATTAATCAAATTCTTAGTTTTAGTAAAATAAAGTATCACGTTCTACGTTCTAAGCAAACAAATAAATAAGTTAAAAAATTCAATGTAAGGAAATAATAATTAATCAATTATAACTTATTCAAGCGACCCTATTTCCAAGTCTATCTTTTTAAGCTCCCTCGACCGGCATTGTTTTTCCAGTTCAAGGATTTCCATCCTTTCTTCATTCTCCTTTGTGATATTGGCTATTACCAAGTTGTATACTTTTGCTTTATCTGTATCATTCTAAAAACAAAATTCAAATTGATTATCGCTAATTATAAAGTACCTACAACCTAAAATTCTTACGTTATTATTTTTAAATTTACGTTGCCTTTTCTTTGGCACGGCACAAATATTGTTGTTAACATTCGTCTCATTGATGCTATTTTCTGCAAAAATAAAAAAATATTACAACATTCTAAAGGATCTCCCAAATCAATGCGAAACACTCGTTGACCATGTTGTATCGTCGGCGTATTTGTAATAGAATGTTTCTCATTAATAAAGGAGATTCTTACAAGCTTCAAAAGCACACATGAAGATATAATACAAATACAAGCAATTAAACAAAATGTTGGGAGTCTATGGTGGCTTCTAGCTTGGTAAGTAATTGTGAAAAAATTACTTTAAAGTAAGGAATGTTTTTAAATCAATTTATTGTGAGGCGAACTGCGAATCAAATCCGTTACAAAGAAATTTAACTTTAGGCTTTGAAAGCTGAATAGGATTTTCGAAAGGATCTCAAAACCAAAAATAAACAACCTATGCAGATTTTAAAATACGAACAAAAATGTTTTACCATCATTGACACAATTATTCTCCTCCAAATTGTCGGCTTCAACTTCTTACGTGTTGGTAAGTCCTTATGTTAATTCAATTAAATTTGTTTTGCATTGAAATAAATATTTACAGTAATGCCATTCATTTTTCTGGAATCTCAATACCATTTCAATTCAACTCTAAATGGAGCACTCAACCCAAATGACGAAAAACCTGGGTCGTATATTCGACCCTATTTCAACTCCAGCTTTCGATACTGCTTGTAAACGTGGTAACAGTTCAAATGTGCATGCCGCTGTCATAAGCATGCCGATAACATGGCATGCGGCAATTGGATCGCATATGTGACGTAAAAATGACCTCACTGCGCATGCACATGTGGCATTTTACATGCCGTGTACTCGAAGCATGGGAATGTTTTTTTTTGATACACACAATCACAGTACACAAATAGAAGATATTATAATACGCAGGTTGTCTAAAATGAAAACTGTCAGAAGGATTTCAAGATGGCAGTTCTCGTGATTTGTCTGCCGAATTACAACAACAACAAACACAAAATAAAACAATTAAAATAACACTAAAACCAATTGCTTTGTTGTCAAAGTGATATATGTATGACTCCAGTATTCTTTGATGTCGAGAGTATAGGTACAAAGTCTCTAAATTTGTTTTCGGCGTGACTTTCGCTAAATTATATTACTTATTTGGCCAATTTCACGGAAGAAATGATGTTTTTCGGTTTCAGCAAATGTTTTTCAAACTTTTAATTTAGTGTCTTTACATTCCATTCCAGTCAGGAACAGCTAGCTGATATGTTTTGTTGTCAGAATAATTTAGCCAGTTTATATTTCTGAGATCTCAGAGGACTCAGAGCGCTCAGATATATAAACAGGATTCCTCTCAAAAATTCGTCATTTTTCCCCTTAAAAACTGAGACTGAAATTTTTTGGATTGGCTTGCTGAAAAAGGGAGTTGTTTTGACTTCTATGTGAGAAATGTTGTTTATATTTTACTCTCCTTTTACTTAAGGAAAAATACTGAGCGCTCAAGAAATATAAACTGGCCAATTGTCTCCTTATCCATAGTTCCTTTTCACTTTTTATCATACACTTCGCATATGCGAGGGAAACAACCCCTTTTTTTTATCGAGGAGTATGTTGTATCGAATAAAATTAAATTAATTTACCTTTTGATTCCCATCCTCTTAAATTTTGACGTTGGAGGCTGATTTAATGATTCAATTTTGCTACTTACAATGCAAAAAATACATCTTTTCTATTGAAAGGTTTTTCCATTGATTTATTGGGCGCAGATATTAAAAATTCGGTAGGTATTTGCATTTTTAATTTCTATGTGCTTAAGGACGAATGTAGATGGCTATCGCAGTCAAAATTCCCTCGGTAAACAACAACAAAGCTAGTTTATTACTGGCTTATTTATTATTATTATTTACTTTATTTATTATTTACACTCTCTCGGATTTGTTGTTGTTTACAGAGGGAAATTTTACTGCGCTAGCTATAAAATTTTCCAATAAAACACGCCTTTTTTAAAAAAATATTTTAAGGAGAACATCTAACTTACTTTCAAGGTGATAGGAAATTGTTTTCAGCATCCTATTCTTCGGGTGACTCTGACTATTCAATTCAATAATATTACAGTTGCAATATTCAATTTCCATGTCAAGTGGATTAAAATTAAATTATATTAAAACTACAGTTTTAATTTAGAGGGAAGAGAAGTTGCGTTGAAATGTTTTTACTCCTTTGATGAAGAACTATCTATCTATCTACTACCTATCTATCTATCCAAAATATTACTAGTTACTAGCTAAATCACTCGTCTGCATTTCTTATTCAATATAATTCGGGAAAACCGATCGCACAATATTTTTTTTGGGAAGCATTTGAATACAGCTACCAATATTCTGTTGTAACACTTTTTCAAATGCGAATGCAAATAATCATGTCACTATTGGAACCTACTTTATATCTTGTCCGTTTAAAGTTCAGATCGCCTCAATCTATTTTTCTTCATATTTTCCTCTTCGATAAATACATCGACTACTTCTCAAGTCAACAAAAACAAACAGAAGTGTCATTTTGTTATCAGTCCTGTTCCTAAAAATGTCAAATATTTGTCCTTAAAGGAAACTAGGAAACTTTACCTTCAGTTGATCGCGTAGAAAGAAGTACCTAAAACTAGAAACAAAGAAATTTCTAAAAGTACATAACAACTTCCATTATTACCTACAATTTCATCAAGCAGTCCCCCAAAAACTATATCGCCAGTTATACCATATGGTACGAAACAAAGGGGATCGCTTTGCAAATAACAATTTTCTTATAAGTGCGCTTAAATGCACATTATGTAGATACAAATTTAACATAACAACACTCGATTATCCCTCACCTTTGTATGACAGAACTTCTCTGTCAGAATGTCAACTGTCAAGCAATTTCACGGATCAGTAATATTTAACGTTGTTTTAACATTTACGTATATATGTAGGTTAAGGAGTTTTAAATATTATAATATATAAAAGAAGAAAAGGTAGATACTGTCATTTATCTTTGAAGAGCAACAGGTTCCATTCCTTGAACTCCATATAATTTTTTTTTATATAATTGGCTATCAAAACTCGTGAGTATAGGGACATCGGACTACATGTGTCCTTTAATTGGAAAAAATATTTTAAACGATAAAAATAAAAGAATAGGGGTGAATAAATCGTAGCGTAGCATAGGCCAGCAAATCGTCGCAAAAGGGCTTAATTTGAGATAAATTGCTGTTCATTGAGATTTAAATGGTTGGTACCTAAATGAAATGAATTAATTCTTTTTTTCCTCAACTCATATGCAATGCACACAAAAGTGCAAGGGGCTCTTTGTGGTGGCTTGGTATATCCTGATCCCAATTTCTTTTATGGCAGCTAAATATATACAGATACACAATCGAACTTATTACGGTTGCACTGTAGAATATGAAATGTGGAGATAGATTGGTGCCAGATTAGGTGGTTTGATAGTTGCTGAGGCTAATTATAGACGCTTTTTAGAGGTGCAGGTTTAAAAATCCATAAGCCAAAAGTCCATAATGGGCTTTTGGCTCACTTGGGTGGGTAAATCCATAAATGCATTATGACCTTATAACCCACCTAAAATGGCCCATCGTTTATAATTTTTTTATGTTTACCAATCTTTACTTCGCATTTGATTTTTTCTATGGTTATCTGTTAAAACCAAAACAAAGGAAAAAAACTTTAAGCAAATAAATTTTTGTAGAGCTAAATTACTTTTTGAATTTATCCATTGTTATTTTCAATAAAAATTCTAATTTTTGAAGAAATATTTTTATTTTCAATATCCTGAAATTCACTATTTTCCATGAAAACAACAAATCCCGTTTGACTTTTCAAATTGAATTAACTGCAGTATTGCCAGGAAATGACAAATCTATTTCTTAAAAAATTAAGAAAAAACGAAAAAAGAATTCAGCTTATTTATACTTCTTATATTAAAAAATATTATTCTTTAAAGAATAATAATAAAAAAGAGCAAAATTGCATTAGGAATAAATACTTCACTAAAGGAAATTTTTAAAAATTGTATATTCAATTTAATACTAATTATTTAACTAAGATAACATAAACACAAGAAAAATACAGTTCAGTCTGTTTGGATAGGGTAAACGAAAAACTTAAAAATTGAGTAAGTTCTGTTAGAATGTTAGAATTTATCAGAGTAAGATTTAAATAACTAGATAACTAATAATAAAACAAAGTGTATAGTTACATCACAAAAAAAAAAAATACAGTTTTTTTTTTGAAAAGAGGTTTTGTTGTATCATGTTAATTCTTAAATCAGCCAGGACAAGTTTCTTCTCGTGCACTTCCAATTTTTTTTCAAAATAGACTTGTTCTTTGAAGTTCAGTACATGTTCTCTCTGTTTTGTTTCCATATCGATCTGTTCTCTGTCTAAAACAAGTTCGATAGCCCAATTTAAAAATTTTTGTAGCCCAAAACTGGAGCCGAAAAAGTAGCCCAAATATTAGCCCAATAACATTAAAAAAAATTTTCTCATAACTTTAATCACTTTCTTTTTATATTTAAAAACAAAGTAAAACAAAAAAAGAATAAGAATTAAAATGGAAATTCTGGGAACAAAGGAGAAACTGAATGATAATAAAGTGAAGTTTGTTGCGGTTGGTTTGAAATGACATGTCTGACTCTTTTTAAATTTTCATATCTGATTTCTCCTTCACACCGACTATTATTTGGTGAGTACAAAGTGGTAGACCCTTACTACACAATGATTTTTTTGCGTATTGCGTCTGACGCTTTTCGAAATTTCATGAGTGCAAAGGAACAAAATATCTGATTTCACCTTCGCACACATTGAATTTTGAAAAGAGTCAGACGCAAAGAATCGACGCGTAATAGGGGACTTAAGAAGTTTATTTAGAGGGAGAAAAGTGGTTCATTGATGATTTATGTATACGAACAAAAAATATCATCCAAGATTAGATTTGGGCTCTTAGTAGCCCAATTATGATTTGGCTGTCATACTAAAATACTTGTCGGCAATTTCGGAAAAATTTCTTTCCTTTCCTTTTTTGAGTAGGTCATCCGATGTCGTCATGATTGGCAGCTTTCGGCTTTTTCGTTTGATTCTGGTGGATCAGTCGGTGTTTTGCATTTTACTGTCGTAGTTTTTGCTGCGGGCTGTAGCAATAAGTTTTGTCTGCAGAAAAAAATGTTTTATGCTAAAAGAAATAACGATTGTGTAAAAAAAATTTACTTTTCATTGCAATTAATTTCATCGCAGTCAAATTCTGCAGTTTACAAAATTCATCGCCGATATCGCCGAAATTTGAAAGCCAATTTCAGAAGGCTCTTTTGCGGTCGTTCCACCACCAGTTTCCTTCTGAGAACGACTAAATGTACTTATGTTTGTCCTTGCCTTAATCTTCAAGCGGTTCCATTGATCCCCGATTTTTTTTGCGTTGAGACCCTACCCACTGGCTTTGACAAAGTCCTCAATGGACTCACAAGCTTCAAAATACGACTTCAATGATTTCCCGTCATTGAGCTTGGATTTTTTACTTATCAGCACAAACAAAGTTCTTACCATAGATAAACAAATAAAGATAGCAATCCTCAGCTGCCTACAATCTGGAGCGAACAGCTAAGGCCCAATTCCGCAAGAGTGAGTTTTTTCTGTGTACACAGAAAATCGTGTAAACTCTAATTTTTGCGATTCCACAAGAGTGAGTTTTAAGTTTTTGACAAATATCGTACGCACAATCAGTCAAATTTATTCACACTTGTTTACACTTGTACACGGAAAATCATTCACACTTGCGGAATTGGGCCCCTGATGTGTTAGATTTGCAAAGTATTAGTTAAAAATAGTGAAAAACGCACACATATAACCAACTCGTCCATTCGGCACATCATTGAGCATAGGTCTTCTTGTTGTTGCAAATCACATTTATTCATCGACACGAAGTGAAATTACAAAAACAACACTGTAAACAAACGGGTTTTGGAGAGTGAAACGTACGAAAGATCGGCTTCTTGATATTTGATATTCTCTGGTTCTTACACAGTTACGCCCATATTATTCACTCGTTTAATCCAGATTAAAACCTAAATCCAGATTTAAAGTAATTTAAATCCAAAAGTTAAATAAAATTCCATATTATTCACTTATTTAATCCACACTTAAATCCAATTTTTTAAATCCAATCCCGATTAATCCAATTGGATATAAACTGCCCTCCGGAGGACAGTTTAAGTTGTTAAATCCAGATTAAAACTGGCGAGCGTTCTCTTCTACCAAAAACTACACAATTTTTGAAGTACACAAACAGACTCAATTACTACTGGCAGCGTTGTCATAATGGCATTATAAATGCTAGATCTAGCATAATAAAGGAGTGAAAAGCATTTTCAAATTTTAAAATAATGCCAAAACTTAAAACTGAATTTGATATTATTCACTTTTTCTTGGCATTTTAAACTGAAACATTTTCAAACCTAGTTGAAGCAAAAATTTGCGATACGTTTCATACGTTGTTTTTTTTCAAATCGAGTTAGCTAACTCGTCTCGGTGTAATCTTGCTGATCCCTCGCCACGTCGTGGTCGGCAAACATTATTTTTACAAAATTGAGATTTTCAAAATGGTTAAAAAGTCCAAACGTGGTTTTCTGTGTCGTGGTCCTTTTGGTCACTCTTCTTATTAATAATAAATTATTCGCCATTTTTTAACGAGCATATATTTATTATATTTTATACACTCGTGCAAAATACATACTTTCAACTATAACGGGAGAAATTTGACATTTCGAAAATTAGACATTTGGATTAAACGTCTGGATTTAAAAACATTTAACATCTTAATTAAGGGCATTTTAAATCCGTTGGATTTAATACGATGTTCGCACTGGAGCAAAATCTCGGATTTCAGAGATTTCAGTCCAAATCTTCACATTTCCCCATACAGTTTTGAGATTCCGAAATGTGAGATTTCATTGAAATCTCAATGAAATCTAGTAACGATGCGAACTCTTCCTTATGAACAGACCCATTTTCAGCTTTCACCTTAGAAAGGTGAAAAAATAAAAATTACTATCTTTCACTCCAACGCCAAGCAGGGAAAAAGAGAGAGTATGATATTGTATTTGACATTTGAGCGCAGAGAAACACAAACACATAAGCCCACAATGGTAGTTGTTTGTGTTTTTATGAGACGAAATCTTGGTTTTGGCAGTGTGAACACCAATTTGAAATCTCAAAAGTTTTCAGCCTAAATCTCGAATTTAATTTTGGTGGGAACATAGTATAACAGACCTATTCTGGCAAACCTTTCTGATACCTCACAAGTCACAACAACCTCATAAGGCGAGGTTAATTTGGGTTTGTGAGGTTTTCGTATTCTGGCAGCAAAATCACAAGTTGTGATCCTCACAAAAACTATCGAAACTGTGATCTCCCTCGGAGCAGGTCACAACTAAAAATAAACACCTCTGATTTCACATATAACGACATTAACATGTTTATTTGTATTTATTTCTAGTTACATTCACTTTAAATAATATAACTCATTGAAAAATAAACATGCATGCATGTATTATTTGATTTGAGCTTACCTATTATTAAAAAAAAAAAAACAATCAAACAAATCATATGTTTCTTCTTTCGTAGTAAATAGATGCGTTCAACATAAATCGAGAAAATTTATAAGTTTATAAGTTCACTTATATTTCTATTTATGAAAGTCATCCAATCAGAGCCCAAGAAATCAAAAAATCATGAAAATCTGACATGCTTGAACGTGCCCATTTGCTGTGGTGAGTTTCTTGTTAGGTTTCTTGTGAGGATTTTCCCAGAATACCGAAAATGTTATCGAATCACAACAAACCTCACAAGGAATACTTCACAAGAGCTAGTGACTTGTGAGACCTCACAACGCCAGAATAGGGCTGTAAAGCTCATGTGCCGAATTCACTAATAGGGGTGAGAATGTTTGCCTTGGTCTAAGCCACCCACTGAGTCACTAATTTACCCTAAAAGTGCCCTTACACTATCTCACAAAGTATTAATACATGTCAGAATAAAGTGGGAAGGAATTTCATACGACTGCCAAATTTGTGTGCAGAAAATGATTTTCATATTTTGCTTCCACACTTGTATCCAAACAAATTAGTTTCACCATAACCTCAAACCCCCAAGTGGGATAAAAAGTGTGATGGTTTTAGAACGTCCCTAAATATTTTCATGTATTAACATATGTCAAATCGTGTCGGATACGCTGTCAAGTTGTGTGTGATAAAATTTCATATTTTGCTTCCACACTACATGATTTTCTTCACACTTTTCAGACATGTGCTAATACTCAATGGGATAGTGTGGAATAAATATATATACCTAAATTAGGAATATACCTAAATTTTTAAAATAAGTATTTCTGGGTGCAAAAATCATTTGCATGCAAATAATACGTTGTGGTGAATATATTTCTTTTTGGAAGTGTAACCCAACCATCCAAAAAAAAATTGTATCCACCACACTTGTTTCGCAGGCAAAACAATTGCCGGTCCATTTCTTTGCATGACATTCCATGAAAGCAATTATTGTTTTTTTTTTGCTCATCATGCCAACAATTAAATTTAGCTTTTCACCTGAATTATTTGATGCGAGAATATTTGCATTGATTTTTTTTGCGCATGGGAAATGTAAACTAGGCTTTAGCTGAAACACAACTGCAACGAAAAGAAATCTGAACAAAAATCCAACACACGGTCAATTTAAAAAAAATCTACTTGAGTTTAAACTATACGTGTTGGAAATCTGTGGAGGTGAATTTGCTTTTGAAATTCGGATAATAGGTTTGTTTGGCTACTGAAAATTCACTACATTTCACAAATTTTCTGTTTGTAAGCCCCAAAGTGTAGCAACGAGAGAGCAAAATGAGAGAGCAAGAAATTTCCCCTCCATGAAAATATTTGCTACACTCTGCTACACAAATTTCTGTATGCAGAAAGTAAAAAACTATCAAAATACGAAACTGACATTTTGTGTCACAATTTTTTTTTTGTTGTTTTTTAATAGATTTGTCATTTGTGATTTGACTTGTTTGATAGCGGATGCTAAAAGGGAAAAAGTAAATAAATTTACCTTTCAGATAACCCCGATATCATTCAAAAGACTTGGAACAGGTAAGTCTAATTTACAACAAAAGTGTAAATAGGTTAATATTTATTTTACTCATATTCATGTCCTTTTCAGATCAAAAATACAGGAGTGCCCTTGCGGAAATGTGTAAGATGAATTTGGCTGAAAAATTTCATGATGCAATTTCTTGTACAAGTGCTTCCCTCCATTGTCTCGTCTATGAGAAACTCGTTCCCTTCTGAATCATCAATACATTCCAAAATAACGCTTTCAGAAATTGAATCGATTTCAGATTAATTTGAAGACGAGGACTCTATTAATACCGACACCACAGTAAAAATATTTTCGGAAGACATTCTTTTCGTTTTACTTTACACAACAAATCAAACTTCACAAATGAACTGTGTGTATGTCACGTTTGACGTTTTAGATACAAAGTGCTACAATCTGGTTTTTCGCGTTTGTTAACATTGTAGCAAGATTTCCCCTCTCTGAGAGAATTTTCCACTCCTTTTTTAAATTTGACAGTCGTTGAACATTGTGCTACTAAAGTAAGCAAACAAACCTAATTTCTTTCAGTGTTGATTGGAATAAAGACTGGAATAGTCAGTAGTTGTTCCTGAGCAAAAGTGTTGATAAATATTCTGTGGCTCATACGTCAAAAATAAAAATAAAACCCAGAATTTGTTTTTTGTTTTCGTTTTTGGAGATAAGAGATAAATAATTCTGTATTATTGTACTAATGAATAATTGTGAAGCAGAGTTCATAATAATTTACTAATAAATACATTTATAAGAAGTTAAAAGAATTATTGAATAGCAATGAATGGGATCATACATGGATTAAGTTGGTTCCCTAATGCCGATGAGAAGTTTGTTACATGGGGACAAGAGATAAGCCTCTACAAAGTTATTCCAAAAAACGATAATGAACCCTTAAGAAGTAATATCGCTAGTTAGACAAATTTATTTGATTTATTAACTTTTTTATTTCTAAACAAATGCTAGATCGTGATTTACAGTTATCCTCCAAGCATATTGCAACATATCTTGCCTCAGAGAGTCGCTATCAGTATGTTAGATGCTTGCAGCCTTCTTATCAGAAAGACACTATTTTAGCAGTCGGACTGGCCGATGGAAAAGTTGGAATTTGCAATTTCAATTCGAGTGGAGAACCAAATTTGGAATTCAGTAAGAAAACTGAGGAATAGTAGTGTTTCGTAGTTAATATCGAATTTTAGCTCCTAGACAGCAAAGATCCTGCTTGTGCCTTGCGTGGAATCATATTGAACCAAATGTCTTGGCCATAGGACATGACCGTAACAGATCTGACTCTTGTATCACAATATGGGATACAGGAAGTGGTTTTCCAAAAGAAACACGTAAGTTCGGCAATAACCTAATATACAACTTTAAAAACACTAAATTCTTGCACTTTTCTAAAATTTATTGTGTTATTTTTGTTAAATGTGTTCCATCTTCTTGAGTTATTTTGAATATCTTCCTAGTTAAGTTACTGCACACCATGTTTGTGTTTTAAATCAATTATACTCAGTTATTTTATATTCCATATTTCATAATTAATGAAGTTTCTTTGAAGTCATCTTATTCTGAATCCGAACACCTTGCTTTTGTAAATCAAATTTGCTATCTCAGGGATAATGGTAGGAATTACAATAGATAGAACACGTCTTAAAAAATATCGTTCCTTGATTGCAAGAACTAGGTAACTCAATTTTCTATTTTTACAATATCTCGGCAAAAACGGTATTATTTTGTACAGTTTTCAAGGCTTCCTCCGATTTTCTTCCATAGACAAATATAGGATATTTGTGAATTTTAAGAAACATACAAATTTAACCTTCACTCGTTATGAAAGTTGCTATCTCCAAAATATATAATATCAAGTTCTTGCAATCAGTGGATGATATATTCAGGTAATGGGATCGAATGCGCAATAAGAACTCTTCAAGTCAGCTGGCTTGCATGCTACTTTGCAAGCCTTTTTACAAAAAGGAAAGAGGATTTAGTAAATAACGTCCCAGAATTTGAAAACCTTAATTTTCTCCTACTCAATTTATGTCTTTTCTTTCCAATACTTTCTTTCCTATTTGTCTTCGTACACGCCATATCTTTACATATTGACATTTTTTGCAAAAATACAGATCTTCGAAAAAATATTACACGAACTAAAAGAAATGGTTTTCCCTTATTTTTTATAAAATGAATTTCCTTACAATTAACATGTCATGTTTTGTTTCAACGCATTAAAACAATCTCTAGTTATTTTTCATAAAAAAATAATATAAAATAATATTTTTATTTTCTTAAGCTCAATTTTTTGGTTTATCTGAGTCTGCACATTCTCTATGCTGGGACAACAATCACCGTGCACTCGTTGCAGGAATGAGCCAAAAGATGGTAAAAATCTTCGATTTACGACGTAAGATACATTCATAATGTTTTTCAATATCCAATACAAAGTTCTATTATTTTGCTATAGAAAACTCTCCAACGTGTACTTCAATTAACACAAAAGCCGTAAATGGCCTCGCTGTTTCGGCAAATGGAAACTATCTGAGTAGCTTTTTAGATTCAGTTATACTTTTATGGGATCTACGAAGCATCGATAAACCCCTTAAACAAATTCAATGTTCCAAGGACAATATTTCCGTAACTTGGTGTCCTAATAAGTAAGAGTAATTTTTAAAATTTTACATATATAACATAAAACTAAATTATACTACTCTGATTGTACTTATTACAGGCCTAGTCTTTTATCATCCTTACAACGTGATTCTCCATTCATATATATCTATGACATTCATGCAGTCGATGTGGAAAGTGCTAGAGAATTGTATCACACTAAAAACCAATACACACCCTTCCAATCAAAGTTGTATTCATCTAATAAAAATACAACAATTTCATCAGCATCTTGGCATCCAAAAGATAATGAACGAATTTTGGTTTTATCCGAATCGGGTTGGAAAAATATTCTTTCAAACTATATTATAAATTTTTTCTTAAGTTAAATATTTTATTTAAGGTAGCCTAAGCGACTTTCGAATACCTCCAAAAATTGTGATGTCATGGAACAATCAATTGAAAATGTCTACTGGACTTGTAATGCGCCCATTGAATCCATCGATATCCCCTCAAGTGAGCGTTGATTCCTCCCCAATGGCTTTAGTATCTTCTTATCGTTTTGCTGAGTTTACAGATGAAGATATTTCTGAAACCATTCGAGTAAGAGCACAACACAATTACGGATTAAAGGTATTTCAAACAAGCAGCGTCCTATTTTTCAGTACTAAAAAAGAAAAGTAATTGTTATTTGTCCTTGTTTAGGCTGAAATAAGACACTTTGGTGATTTTCTCAATAGTACTTACCTCAAAAATGTTTGGAAAGCTCTTTTACATATATATCGAGGAGATCGATTAATTGGATTGAAAAATGTTCTTAAAATTGGCTTAACTACCCAGAATCAAGCCGAAGAAATTGTGCCATCAACTGGACTAGAATCCCATGTGCTGCAATGGCCAGATTCAATTAAAAACTCAAGTAATTTAGTGTGTTATAGGTAAGTTTTAATAGCTAATGTTTAAACAATTTCTACAGCTCTGAATTGATTTATCGTTTTTTTTTATTGCTGAAGTCGAATATTTTGCGTCAAAAGCGCACTCCAATTTTTTTCTTTTATTAAATTGGCTTACAAAAAATATATTAAATATTGAAAGTTTGATTATATTTGTCATCATATTCATTTTTTCAGGAGTGAACAACGTGATGCCGCTCTTAAATTGTGTGGATGGACGTTTGATCAAGATATGGATAGATTTATTAGGTCGCTTTGCGATAACAAAGTGAGTAGCATTATTTTTGTCTTGCAATACTAATAGCGCTATTATACTATCTTTTTGGGTTACGTACGAATGACCGACAAAAAAATATCGGCAGGCTAAAATGTTGATTATCGACTTTTATGCAAATCAAAATATCGGCCTGATAAAAATGTCAGCATTGTGAAATTTTGACTTGACAAAAAGTTGACTACCTTAAAAAAATCGACTTGTATGTATTTATCCCGGGCCAGAAAGTCTATATAAAATTTCGTTTTTTTTTAACCTAAACTAACTATATTTAACTTTGATCGTTCCTTCAATTCAAAAAATTGTATTTAACTTTATGTCGTCACAGAGGTGTTCCTAAATTCAAAGTCAAAAAGTAACTTTGAGGGCGGTATTCATCAAGCGTGCATAAACGCCTCTTAAGTTTATGGAGGTCATAACTCAAATAATATTTGTACTATTCACCAACCACTCATAGCTCTTTTTTGAAGTCCGAAAATGATTGAATTGCGGGGACGGATTTGTATTATTGACTTTTTTTTTAGTTTTTATAGCAAAATGGTCTTAATTAAGCAATGATTTTCACGGCTCGACTTACAAAAATGAACTTTAAAATAAGGGAAGTGTTAACAAAATAAAATCCCTGAAGATAAAAAGAATTATGGTGAATAGGTTTTATGAAGATCTTAAGTTATGAGCGTTCGGTGAATACTGCCCTTAATGAATGAAGAATAAAAACGTAAATAATAGAAAATTTATTATTTTAGTTTTTAGTGGACTTTTGAATATAAATTCAATTTAAAGTTTTGCGACCTTTAGTCCAAATGCTGATTGGTCTCAATTGTTGTACCTGGGCGAAACGCATTTGGACTAAAGGTCGCAAAACTTTAAATTGAATTTATATTCAAAAGTCCACTAAAAACTAAAATAATAAATTTTCTATTATTTACGTTTTTATTCTTCATTCTTCAACCTGCCAGACCACGGGCTTTACCATCATCAATTTCTAGTCGTCTGAATTTAACCAAAATTCCACTAGATAATATAATTTACAGTGCATTTGTGCTGTTTATTTAATACATGTCGGTAACCATCGACTAAAATTATGCGTCTTAGAAGGGTACAACAACATCTAACTGATGAGCCCAATTACTGCCCTTAATGTTATGGAAAATTCAAGATTGAATAGGGCATATTCATATAGATGTTGTGTAAGCTATTGCTAGACAAAGCTGGAGTTTACCTGCCTGATAAGTTTCAATTCCAGATTTACCTAGCAACAGCTTAAAAAACAAATATTAATATCCGACAATAAGTTCTTGTTCAATCGCTTAACAAGTGCTTGAGTGGTGGTTGATGAAAGATAACAATGCAAAATGAGTTAATAAATGATCTGATCAAAATTTCGACTTTTAAAATTTCTATAGCTGATCACTGCCGGCATTTTTCAAA
The DNA here is from genome assembly GCA_946251815.1 of Dasysyrphus albostriatus. NCBI lineage: Eukaryota > Metazoa > Arthropoda > Insecta > Diptera > Syrphidae > Dasysyrphus > Dasysyrphus albostriatus. Next base: position 94,284,473 of record OX276337.1, read on the forward strand.
TCAACATATTAGAAAGTCGATGAAATTTATTTCTATTATTCTGATTTATCGGTTTTTTAACTTCTTCTTTTTGTCGAGATTATAAAAGTCGATCCTATGGAGTCAATATTTAAGTAGTCGACATATCGTACCCAATCCATCCATTCCCATTAACTCTTATCTTCTCATTCTCATTCATCAGTCATGCAGAGGCTTGTAAAGCAATTTCTGTATCTGGGCATGGTTTGTTGTTTTTCCGTTCTATATTATTCCAATTCATCATTAGGTCACTCACTTAACTCTGAAACAATGATCTGTAACACCAGAACAGTTTTGGTTAAAACAATTTGACCAGTGAGTGAAAATAAATCGATTTTTTTCTAAAGCAAAACGAAAATCTTTTACAAAACGCTCTAAACAAGCTAACACGATGGGCTGATCGATGTGGACTTGGAGTAAATCCCCATAAAACAGATCTTTTGCTCTTCGCCAGGAAATACAAAATTCCGCACCCCCCTTTTATTAATGGTGTTCCACTAACATTCTCAAACTCAAACTAACATTTCTCTTGCAAAAAAGCTGTCGGTAGTAAGTGGGGCCTCAAACCACGAATTATTCACGGGGTATATACATTTCGGTAATTAGACCGATTCTAACTTACGGCGTGGTAGTATGGTGGACTGCCTTGGACAAAGCGATACATCGCGATAAACGAAGCAAAGTCCAAAGAACTGCATGTCTATGCATAAGTGGAGCACTTCGGTCGACTCCGTCCGCTGCATTAGACACTATACTCCATCTGATACCTCTGGATATTTTCAGCAAACAAATGGCCGCGAATACAGCCATTTGCCTCAAAGCGTCTTAAAAGTGGATCAATAATGAGATTGGCCACTCCGCTATTCTGAATTCATTCGGATCACTTCCAAGTAACACTGATTACACAATTCCAGTATTGAACTTCGACAAAAACTTTGAAGTTACCACACCTTCCAGATCCACCTGGGAGGACGTGGGATTATTTAAAGATCAATCGATTCACTCTCTACACCCCCGGATCGAAGGCCAAAGATGGGGTTGGTGGAGGTGTGTAATCTGATAGAATCACTGTAGCGTATTCCAGGCGGAAGTTCTGGCTCAAAGAAAACGTGATATCAACCTCGGATATCCGCGTTTTTTCTGATAGTTAAGCCGCTATTAAGTTTTTGGACTCTGTCTCTATAAACTCTAGAACTGCCCTTAACTGTCGAGTATCTCTGGTGGAGATGGCGCAACAGTTTAATATTCACCTTTGTTGGGTGCCGGGCCGGCCATAGTGAAATTCCAGGTAATTGTAAAGCTGATGAACTCGCTAGAAGTGGAACATTACTACCCATTTTATCTGAAAGAATAAATATTGGTATACCCATCGCTACGTGTAAACTTTTGTTGAAGCAGGATGCTGTGCAAAGAACAAACATACGGTGGAATAACATCACTACCTGTTTGGCAACAAAACTGATATGGCCAAACCTTGATTTAAAGCGCTCCAAGTTTAATATCTCTTAAAAGACGGCACATCAGCTCTGTTGTAGATGTCTTAACAACACATTGTTTAATAGACAGGCACGCAGCGTGGCATAATTTCAAACGATTTTTGCAGAAGGTGTATGGACGAGGTGGAGGAAGAAATAATTCTTCGCCTTCTCTATACATGGCCAGCACTTTCCAACAGACGTAGGCTCCACTTAGGAGATTACGTCTATAACGATCCTAGTGATCTGGCAAACATCGACATAAAAAGTCTCGTTCGCTTCCTCAGGAGCTCTAAGTGGTTTAACGAGTAAGTAAGGTGTCTTCCAGATTCCAACTTTGGTCTAAGTGTGTCAGTATTAATTTACTGACAGCCACTGCTTCCTTACCTAACCTAACCTGAGGCAAAACGGACTGAAGCGTTGAGAAAGACTTTAATCCGATTGGATATTTAATGCTTCAGACCAAAAAAAGTGTCTTTAAAATATTTTGAAGAAAAACTGAAATGAGAAATTTATAATTTCTCAAAAACAAGACAAAAATTTAACTTACGACTTTACGTTTATTATTTTTCCTCAAAGTCTTAAGAATACAGACCAAGCTCCCTCTATCTCGACCCTTTTATTTACTTAATCGATTTATTTCAATTCCTCTTGGTTGGAGAGAAAAAGTGCGTATTCAAAAAAGTATTCTTTTTAAAATTTCGATCAATTGGTGGCACACTACCGACTCTGCAGAAAATTTCCAAAAAGACAGACGGAGGCAAAATATTAAAAAAAGCGCTCAGATAATAACATGGAGAAACTGAAGTTTGGAAACTTAACGGCCATCTATCTTTTACTAGCAAAAATGTTTAAAAAATTCCAAGGTGTTTTTTTCGTCTACACACTTTTTCTCTTTGACCAAAAGGAATTTTAATAAATTGACTTAAAAATTAAAAGACCTAAATGGGGTTGGGTGGAAGCGCTGGGAGGAGGAATTTTGTATGGTTATTTGATTGACGTGGTGAGATTTTATTTCACTGTCTTTTGCTTTTGATCATAACAACATCTTTCTTTTAGCTAAACTTTATCTAAAAAGTCTCAAAACTGAGGCCTTAAAATAAAGAAATAATTGTATTCTATTTGTTTTGATCGCAAAAGGTTTTTCCGCATGTGAGGTCAATAGCAATGTTGGGGGCCGGTTCTGGTGTGCCTAATGAATCGAAAAAGTAAAAGCAATGCTCAGGAGTGAATTTGAAAACGATTTATTCGATTCACTTTTTCACAGAACCAAAATCGGCTCCCTGATATTTTCATTTATAGCCAAGCGGAAATATTGTTTCTAAGTTAAAACTAGTTAGATTTTTGCCGCAAAAGGTTAAAATAACTCACAGCAACAGTTACAGTTACCCTTCGATAAGTGCCAGGACATCCGAGAACAAAATCGTAGATGAATTGGCCCAAAACGGTTTCTATCAGGAACTCAGGAATGGAATCTCAGCCTATTCATCCTAAAAAAATGATATATAATGTACATAAGTAATATAGGGCAAGTTTTTGATTCGTACAAATAAACATTGGAAATTCTGAAATGAATATGAAGAAAGAGGGTCCCCCAAATCTGTTTGTGTATCTTTCTGTACCTAGCATTTGAATCGTTTTAGGTTTTTTTAGATGGGAAATAACGGTACTTGTTGAAAAAATATAATTTATCTCTAACGATTTTGATAAGAAGAAGCAGACATGGTGTACGTCTTGGTAAGCAAAAATTAAAAAAAAAAACATTTCTTAGGAAAAGTGGAAAATCCTCCAAGTCTATCGTTTGTCATGATAAATTGTTTCTTATCCTAGTTGTTCGGACTCAACTTAGAATACGCAAACCAGAATGGTTGAGATTAAAGTCAGTTTTATTATTTTCGATTTAAAAAAAATATGCAATTCTCTTTCGTTTTGAATAGATTTCAATTTTGAACTGTCCACCATTTGCTTAAATTGTTTTATAAAATAAAATTCAGTTTTCCATTAATTTCTTCTTTTTTTGTATGTATGTATATAAACTTTCTTAACAGTTATATATTAATATTTATTTTTAAAGGAATACTCCAGAGCTGCTATGATTTGTACGTTTCATTTGAAAATCCTGCAGGCTTGTGAAATTCTTTCTAAAGCAGAAGATCAGGTGCGAGTGCGATACAATATAAATACAATAATATCATTATTATACCTACGAAAATTCTTTTCTTGTATCAGTCGGATGATCATAGCATGTATAGAATAGCTGCAATTGCCTTATATAGTTTTAATGCAGACCAAGGTAACACCTCATGGAAGAACCAAAGATCAACTGCCAATATGCAAATTCAAGATCCTCATCTTAGAGTTATATTTTCATTTATAACTACAGAAAATGAAAATTTTGAAGCTGTTTTGGTAAGTTTTTGATTTTTTGAATTATATTGTATATGCCTAAACTTGCTATAATTCATTTGTAGAAAGAAGAAGAGATACTCCTAGCAGACAGAATTGCATTCGGATGTAAATATCTCAGTGAAAATAAATTATCTGAATATGTTAAATCCTGTATTCAAAATTCAATTGAAAAGGGTGATTTAAATGGTCTTTTGTTAACGGGAGAATCAATAGAAGGAATAAATATTTTGCAAAGTTATATCGATCGGACGGAGGATGTTCAAACAGTTTCGCTAATTGCCATATGGTTCTTTCAAAGTGGTCTTTTCTCAGATAATCGAATTCAATATTGGACTTCTAGGTAAATCATCTATATATATACCTCACTGTTTGCATTTTGTAAAATTTTTAATTCTTCATTTTGAAGCTATTTAAATCTTCTTGACTCGTGGCGTCTTTGGGAAAAACGAGCTGAGCTCGAAATTAACATGCAAAACATTCGTTCAGCTCCCACAACATCGAGAACTGTTTTTCTCCTCTGTAATTTTTGTGGAAAGTCAGTCTCAAGTGCCTTGCAAGACGATGCAAGACTACGAAATGTGAGTTCTAATGTCAATAAGGTAATAATAAAACAAAGGTAATAAATGTTGAAAAAATTAATAATATTATGCCTTTTAGCTCTCCTCGTGCCCAAGCTGTCGCAAACCTTTGCCCCGATGTTCTTTATGCCTTTTACACATGGGTACCACAGTTCATTTTCCACCTCAAAGTACATTTGGCCACGAGGGTCTTGGTTGGCAATCGAAATCGTTTTCGAAATGGTTTTCCTGGTGTCAAACATGTCGCCATGGTGGACACACTGAGCATATTATGCAGTGGTTTAGGTATGCTAAGTAAATATTTCCTCTTTATTTTTTTCTCAGTTTTTAATTTCAGCCAAAACTCTGAGTGTCCTGTCGCATTGTGTTCCTGTAAATGCTTTGACATGGATGGTACCATCCCCAAAAGCTATCGTGACGTGTCTTAGCATAGTAAACTTCTGTTGTTAAAATAAAAATATAGTACATACTTCAAAAGTAAATATTATATAAATGTTTTTACCAATTTTTAAATGTATTAAAGGCTTTTAACTTAAATATTTGGTGTTACACAACAGGACCTTTATCAAGAAAAGTAATGTATAAAACAAATATTGGCGAAAAGAACGAAACAAATGAAAAAAGAAGAAAAAACTTCATAGATGAAGAAATATTTTAGAAGAAAAAGGTAAGCAATTTATTACTTACTTATTTTTCCTAAATGAATCCTTTCTTATGATTTACTTCACATTAAAAAATTAACTTAAAACGAATTAATAAGAGAACTAAAACTAATTGATCTTTTTTTTACAAAATTGGATGGCAAACTTTTTTGCGAATATCCCAGTGCCATTTATACTTTCATTTTGCATATATATACAATATTTAGTCTAGTTAGGACCTATCTATTTACAATTATTTATTAATTTCTTAAGTGTAGTATTTTAATCTGTGAGCACAAAAAGGGGCTCTGCTTCGTTACGTTGGTTACATTTAGTTTTACATTTTTTATTAAAGTTTCTTAAGACTAACAAGAGTTTTTCTTAGAAATAAGGTTTTTACGTCGTGCGGACGGTCGTTGACTGGTGTGGGTGATGAAAGGGCTGATAGAATTTAGGCCCTTGTTGGTTAGATTGGTCGTTTGGTGGCTTCAACCTCTGTTTTGCTGCAATCCTGCAGCATCGCAGAAGTTCCCAAAGCTATCTTCTCTAGGTATTCCAAATGCTGGATCCATCATGGAGAGCACCTGGAGATATCGGTCGTCTGTGACTGGGTTACCTGTAAGTAAATTAGTAAAAGGGTTGGGATTTTCCTCAGCATCTTGGTGCTGAGGTTGTAAATGTATTTGTCAATCGGGATTATACGTGATGCTTCGTAGAGCCATTCATTGTTATAACAGCAGAGTTTGGTTTTCGGTGTAGGAAGGTGCAATGACGGAGAGCTTTACGCTCGAACAATTGCAGTTTTTTCATATACGTGGGGCTTATTGTATACCATATAAGAAAGAAATATCTTTATATTAGGCGAATCAGTTGCTTGTAAAGCAGAAGTTTCGGGTGTATTCATAAACGCAGAAAATCTCCGCTAGTACAATCGCATTTCTTTTCTGATGCATTTGTGAACGCACTCCCAATGCAGAATGTCTGCAGTAAACAAAAAGGTCTGACTTAGTCCGATTTGTATGTAAACAGAGTTTTTAAACGTCGGAGAAAAATGGCTGCCAAACAAATTTTGTTGAATTTGATTTTTGATTTGCTTACCCAAAAAGAAAAGAAAATTATAAAATAAAATATAAAAAAAAATATAAAATATTTGCAATTACTTACATTCTTTACGAGTCAGTGCCGCTTTGTCCTTCTTGGTGTCTTAAAAATTATTTTAATAATTCCCGCTCTTTCTGCAGCCAAACAAATTCAGCTGCACAATCTGCCCGACGCTGACGACAGTCTGACTGCACGTACGGTACTGCAGTTCGACTAGGTTAGTTCGATCGAAAATCTGACTTTATGAATGCAGATAACGGAGTTCTTAGTTAGGCTGACGTTTATGAATACACCCTTCATCCTTGTTTGGAGACCACCTCATACTTTCATAAGAGGACATAGGAGAAATAAGTCACAATTTGCCATACGAGGGGCAAATTTGGCATGGTGGTTAAATTTGAATTTTTCGAAGAAATGAACTCCGATAACTGTGATAACTGTGTTATCGGAAAGAGTCAGAGATAGGTTCTTCCACCTCGTGGCTGTCCATTACGTGAAGGATTTCAAAAGCAGATCAACTCTGTTTTAGCAGGGTTAATTTTTATGCCCCATTGGAGATAATACTCCCAGAGCCTAAGGATATGATCTTTTACTCTACGGAGAGCCATGTATGGGCTTTTGGAAGCGCTATAGGTGATGGAGTCATTAGCAAATAATAGGGTTTTTGTCATTGGTAGGCTTGTTGGTTGGTCGAGGGTATAAAGATTGAAAACGTCAGGCCCAAGGCGAGATCCTTGGGCAACTCCGGCGGATATACTTTTAAGTGGTGAGCAGGTACTTCCCACGCGGACGTAAAATTTAAGCGTAGTGAGAAAGCTGTGGATGATAAGGATAAGATGTCTAGGTAAGTGAAGAGACTTCAACTTGAAAACTAGGCCATCTATCCAGGCGGAGTCGAATGCTTTTTGAATATCAAGCAGACAAGCCACGGTGATCTCTTTTTTATTAAGAGCAAGAGTTGTATCAGCGTGAAGCTTCAAGAACGGGTCAAAAGTATAGTGGGATGCTTTTAACCCAAATTGGTTATACTGCACTATCCCCATTGAGGAGCATAATGAGGTTTGAAGTTTGTTGAAGATAGGCATTTCAAGCAGTTTGCGAAGGTTTGGGAGGAGGGATATTGGTCGATAATTGTCTATACAATTTGCCCCTGTTTTTTTTTGGGATTGGAAATATTTCAGCTATTTTCCATTTATTTGGAAAATAACTGTTATTAATGCAATTATTCAATTGTTAGAGTCATTATTGCTGCTGTGGGAGAGGCTGTTTTATAACATAATTGAAGACCTTGTCAGGTCCCACGGATTTTTTTTGGAATTGTCATATTGGATTGTGCCGTAGAGGTCTAGTGACCTTTTTTTTTTGTTTTCATTTTGCATACCAAGGCATAGTGTTTATAAAGTTTTTGTTGTATACGGGGTATTTCTGATGGGATGCCGAAACCTTGCCAAGTATTTAAACATTTTTCCTCGTCTATATTTTCTCTACGACAAATTCCAAGGGTCTTGACTATATTTAACTAAAATCTACCATTTTCCCAGCAGAATTATTTTCGTAAAATGAATTTCCCATGAAAAAAAAAAAAAAAAAAAATAATCGGATTATTATAAATAAGTTATTTTTACGTTTTTATTTTCAAAGTTATATAAAGCACAGTTCTTAAAGTATGTTTTTTTTTTAAGATTAACATACATTATACATTTTATACGACCAAGAATATTTACAATTAGGTACACTATAACTATAAATGTAAATTTTTAAATTTAAAGTTTCTTCCACTGAAGAACTATAAATTCATATTGTCTCTCAGTTTATTTATGAAGTGACAAACGGTGTTAGATCAGGAAACTTGAAAAGATTCTGTGGTCTTGATCGTTGAACACGTTGTTGTGGTTGATTTACAGTTGGAACAGATGATGGAAATGAGTTTCCACGCAAATAGATACCACATTGGGAATTACAAACTTCATCACGTAAAATAGCTTCACGCGGCCATTGATTAATTAGTTGTCCACAGTCTGTTATTCTTAGGGAGGCGCATTGAGGCTATGTTAATAAAAAACACATCATAGTTAAATCAATTTTTAAAATGTATCTTGTTTTAACTTACCCCATCTGCGGAGCAAACACAGCTTGTACATGGCGATGGGAATGCTGATTCTCCAACCTGCACTTGACGATTACCTATTTGGCATCCTTGAACGTTCTCACGCCAAGCGCTCAAATCGATTTGTGGCATGGACTGACATGGAACACGTGGGTTTCTATTAAAACAATACAAATGTTAGAGAACCTTAAATTTGTTTTTTGTTAAGACTTCTTCCAACTTACAGGAAATTACTTGGCAAATCCAAAGCAGCACGTTGCATATCTCCGGGAATTTCGAGGTTTTCGCAAATTACCTTTGCAAGTGTTGTCTTTCGAATTTCTGCTAGTTGAGCTTCGGAGAATTTAATTTCGTTGTTCTCATTTTCGTACCTGAGAAAATATTTATATTGAATATTTAGTTTTCATTAAATCGCTGGCGCATAGTCCTAGCTAAACTTACCAGAAACGATCACATTTTCTGAGCTGTCTGAATTGGATACCAATTATACAGGCTAGTGTTGGCCCAACCAAACCACCTTGCAGTGGTCTTTCTGTCATTGAACCAGGGAATAAATCGATATCATCAACGGAAGCGTAGATTTTCTTGAAACGATTTATAACTTCTGGTGGAATTTCTCGACTTAAGTCTGACCAAGTATTAGCTCGTTTGAGATTACATAATGCTCGATAGTTATTGTATGAAGGAATTCCATGATCACGAGCTATAAAGTTTAAATAATAAATAGAGTAATAGTTTTCATGAAAATTGATTTCTTACCTCGTTGAACATTTAGGGAAATCAAATCGATTCCAGAGAATGGAATTTTTCTGTCTTCGAACAAGTGATTGGTTACTTCACCGGTAATGAATTGATCAAGTGTTTCCATTGGGGTAGCCACTAGTCCTCTACTGATTTCGTCAACTATTCCTGGCTGGCAAAATGATTAAATCAATTAAAATAAGTAATGGGCTCAATTCAAATTTCAAATTCACTCACCTGCAACATAACATCCATTTTAAAGAAACCATCGCGAAGTAATAGGGGTGGATCAACGGGTTGATGATTAACACTTAAACGTGGAATATGTGGTCTCAATAGCGAGTGTCCGATACGGAATGCAGCCGCCGCAAATTCATTAAACACAATTGGACTGCACGATGGATTATAGTCCTTATAGTAACCCTGTGGCAAGAGTTTTAATCCATATAAATTGACAGCATTCCAACTAAGAATACGTGGCAAGAATTCATTGAATACAATGTGTTGGAACTGAGCACCAACAATACGTCTTGTATGATGGTATAACTGATCGCCTGTCCAATGAGGATTCACTCCACGTAATCCCTCAACAATTCGATTATGTTCCCTCAAAAATATTGTATGAATTGCAGTAAGACCTGGTTGTTCAGATGCACGATCATCTCCAGCGATGAAGCACAATCTATTGCGTGATTTACATTCCGGATGTTTGTTGCTCTGTGGGAGGAGTTCTTTTCCACGGATTGGATGAATTGTTGAATTCAAACGTCCAGAGAAACCACGGAGTTTGTTTGCAATACAGTTGTTTTCACCATAAATCATTGAAGAATCCAAGAAATGGGTGTTTTGGTTCATTTGGTCACGTGGTCCCAATGTTAATTGTCCTGGCAGTGATCTCATCGATGGGAAACAAAGACGTTCTCCACTGGTTACATTGACTTCTGGATAGAAATAATCCCCTGCTGGTACTGGGAATGGATTACATTCTGGATGAACAGTTTGTGGTGAATCGCAACGACGACAACTTGGAATAGACTCGTGGAAACCTTTGTGAATGGGAGTGAGAGTCAAATCGTGATCTACGAACTGTGCGAACTGCATGACCATAAGAGAGTAGCGAGTGTGTAAATTCGAAATATCTGGATGAATAAGCGTCGAGATGGTTCTTGGATTTGGCAATGGAGCTCCGGTAACTGAGGAAATACGGGGCTTCGAAACACCATCTTCATATTGCGCTGGAAGCAACCGTGAAAACGTTGATAACGATTTACCCCAGTTGGGGTTTCGTAAGTTGTTGCAGTATCCGGTAAAAGTACGGAAAGGTGAATTGTTATCACATGGAATCGGAGGATCATCACATTGCTGTTCAACATGTTGACGTGAATTCACATTCCCTGAAAGGAATGAGCTGATATCGATGGTTTGTAAGGTCTCGGTTAGTTCGTTGCGATTGAATGCGTTAAGGCTACTATCAAAAACTTGACGTTTGCGACGTGTTATTTGGTTTAAAGTGTTTAAAATTTCATTAGATGTAAGCTCAAGCATAAGGGAGCTATTGGCTTGAAGAAGAGCTGCACGATTTGCCTTACTAAAAGACGCTGCGACGCCATCTGGTGATTTAGCACTAATTCCACCCTCTAAAATAAACAAGAAAAGGAATTAGCTTTAAAATAAATAACGTTTTGTGTTGCTTACGTGATAGCCAGGAGTCATATTCAAATCGTTTTCTTGCATAAAGTTCCTCCTTTGCTCTTTCAACAGCAGCTTCCAATAACTCAGGGCTTATTTCTCCAATGGCTTCTTTAACTTCAGGCGTTTCTTCAACGTGTTCTTTGGTATCTTCCTCATTCGGATCAGCTTTCCAAGCACGCAGGTCAAGTTTTGGCAGTTGATCACAAGCAAGAAGAGTATTTCTATAGGTTCGAAATTGTATTTAAACGTAACTTCTATTTAATTGAACTCAAATAAAACAATTTCAACTCACAAAAAGCTATCTTCACGAATAAAAGCTTTTGGCTGCGCTTTTTCAACTTGTTTAGTTGAGCACAATAGGCCAGACAAAGTTGTTTGACGAATGGCCTTCAGCTGGTCAAGCTTAAAAGATGACGGAGGAATCTCGTTTTCGTACCAAAATCGATCGGTTGTTTTTAATTGAGCAAATTGACGAATCAGCAAGCAAGTAATAGTTGGTCCAAATAAGGATCCCACTGCAGGATTTTCCAAAAGAGCTCCAACCAACAAATCAATATCTTCAGCGTTTCTATTGGTTGGTAAATATTATTAAAGTTATGGTGAACTGAAAAAAAAGACTAAAAATATATTTTACTCATAGATATCACTCAGCATGGTTATATGTTCTTCAGGAATATTCGAAACGGATGATAATGTCTCAAACGTAATATTTGAAACATCATTGACAGCAAAGCGATTTTCACATAAATCTAATGCGTTTCTGTATGAAGGAATTCCATGATCACGGCCTCGATGAATTGCAAGAGCGAGTTCACTCCATCCATCAGGCGTGACAGTGGGCGGTATTAGAGACTTTTGTAAAGCGGCGATATTTAACAACGAAGTAGCTGACATTGAGGTACTTATCTATTTAAAAAAAATATATATATTTAATTTTTGAAGTCATTGTACAAAGATGAGTATTCAAGAATGATTTACCATTTCTGGAGGATACATAGTGAGAAAAGCTGGAATTGCACTTGTCGCAAATTCATTATAAATGCCACCACGATTGCTACTGGAGTAGTTTGTGAAATATTTTTCTGGAGTCAGTCTAAAAAAAAAATTTATTTAGTTAAGCAATAAATAACAATAAAATTCCAAGCTTAATATTTTTAATCGAATGTTCTCTTGTTTTGATTTTCAAATTAAAAAAAAAAAAAAATTTAAAAAAATCTTACTTGAGGTCAACTTTGGCTGTATTCTCTTGACCCAATACCAATGGCAAGAATTCATTATAAGTTATATGTTGAATTTGTCCAATAATAACCCTTCGAGATTCCAAAAAGATGGTATCTTCTGACCACGTTGGATTCATATGCGAAAATTCTTCGGCAATATAATTGTGTTCTTGCAACAGAGCACGATGAAGAGCACCGGTAGCACCGGAAGCTTGGCATCTTTGGCACAATTCAATGTTAACTCCTCCTTGGCTAAATGTTCGCAACTGTTGAATTTCGTCCGTGGTTCTTCCATACAAAGTAGAACCATCAATGTAAGATGATGCTGTATTCATCTGTTGGCGTTTGTCTATAAAGAAAATTTTAAATCACTTTCAAGATTAATACAACAAAGAGTCAAGACATACGTTTGGTACAAGTTTGAACATCATATCCTGGTGTTGATCTCTTATACTCCTTACAATCAGCACCTGCACTAACAAAACAATTTTTAAATTGTTCCGATTTTAATTCTTCGGCTGTTTTGTCACAACAATTGATTGTAGATGGCAGTTCGGTGAATTCGACTAGGTCATCTGAAAGAAGTTGACCCCAAGCCGGTAACATGGCAGTGATGTGTGGATGTCTAAGTTCAGGTTCGATGTGATTTTGTAATGTTTCTATGATAGGTTCGGGATTGGGAAGAATATTACTTCCATGAGATGAGCGAGGTTGGCTAATGCCTGGAAAAAATAAACATTTTATTTAACTTCAGAGTTTATTTATAATTATTTTTTTCATTTTAATTACCATCGGCATAATCAGGTTCTAATAATCTTAAAAATATATCACCACGAGCACCCCAGTTGCGGTGCACAATATTATTGCATTCTCCATCTGCTAGACGGTATTTACTCGGAGGGCATACATCGAATTCCTCTTTGTTTGAGCATTTTATTGTTGCACCTAATTTTTCCGAACGAAGAGCATTGTGTGCATTTCTTAAAAGATCTTCTGGGGTAGTAAGGGAGGAAACGTAAGCTATGCTGCACCTGAAATATAAATAAATATATGTATTAGTTGGTTTAGGTATTTTGTTAATTTTTGTTTTTGAAATACAAAAAATAGATAAATTAAGATTTGTTAAATTTATAAAATGATAAAATAGATTTGAATAAAACTGAACGTACAATAGTGTGAAAAAGTTTTCGGTACGATACACAAGTTATGAAGCGATTCAATAAAGCAGTACAAAATGTGCCACAAGCCCATTAAAGCAAAATTGATATGAAAGCCGCCTGAGGCAGCATCTATAAAGACAAGTTATAGAAAACAAAATCTTATTTTGGCATCTCTATCAATCTCGTCAATTTGTTTCGGATGACGGTGGAGAACACATACTGCTCCATCTCCCTTTAGGGACGTTGCAGTAGCGAAATCTTTGCTTGGAGCGACAAATCGTTCGGGATTTCGGATCAATTTCAACTTGTTGATTGACTGTAAAGCTGGCCAAACATTTGGCCACGGTGGCGATCCATTTTTGGCTTGGTTGGAATTCAGATTGGATGAAAATACAAATACATAGATTGGTGGTGTCCAATCCACCCGACACACGATTGATTTTGAGTAAGGGTTGGGCCATTTGTCTCGATGGTTTTGTCGTGTATGGCTCTACACAAGATCGGGCATAATTTTTTAAATATATAAAAAATAATGACGTCGGGTTAGTTTGAAAATCGTTTAGTGTGTGATTATGGCTTATGGCTCATGGCTTGTTGAGTAAAGAAACTTTTATTTTACTTATTCAAAAACCGATTATACTAAGAGTGACCCTCTTAAACACGTCTTAAGGGTAGACCAAGCGTTCTTAACTGGCAATTCTATTCATGAGTCATGATTTTTTGTCAAACAATAAAATAAAATTAATACAAGTGGCCAAGAATAATCAAATATTGAAGTATGGCCTTAAAACTTTCCACATTTATATATTTATCAGTCCGAAAAAAACCCACAGTTTATTTAAAAAAAAAACGAATTTCACTAGAATCAAAATCCGCGAAGATGATTTGTCATCAAATTAAAAAAAAAAAAAACCTTATATTAATTTATATACTTTTGATTTTCTCGAATTGTTAAATTGTAATTGTAAGCGGTGTGAATCTCTGTTAACCTGCAAAATACATTATATTGAAAAATAAACCTCATTTATAAACATGCATAATACCAGAAATACCCATTGTAATTTAAATATAATTAATAATAATTCTTCCTTGAGAAAATTGAAAAAAAAAACAAAAAAGAAAACAAGCTTTCAACTCTTTAACCATACTTAAATAGTTTGACTCAAACTAACGCTTGCATAGATAACTAATCAACACTTTTAAGCATTTATTTTTAACTTGGCTCGACATAAGATAAAAAGAATTAACTTAACCTTTTTATAGTATATTTATTCGAGTCGAGGGGTGTGTAGTCATTTATTTGGATTCCCCAACAGTTGATGCCATAAAATTATCAATAAATGAAAATTTAAAATTCTGTATGCTGCTACATCCTCAGATGTAGTAATTCAGATACACCGTTTGCATTGGTTATATGGCTTGTGCATCTTCATTGTGTAAGCTTAAAGTTGTGTAATGTGATAGAAAAAAACACGTCACGACAATTATAAGCCCACACATAGTACCTATAGTACATCACAAGTTTCTTGATGTTATTTTTTTTTTGCCAAGTTTTAGTTCCTCTTTCTTAAGTTAAATGGCTTTTAGCTCTGCAAACTCATAATATTTATGTATGTATGTCGTAAGCTCGTACTCAATTTAGAAGTTGGTCAAGTTAATTAACTGTTGTGCTTTGTATGCCTTATAGCTATGTGTATACCTAGGTTCTTAGAACTTAATTTCGAGAACAAACAGTGCTGTGAGAATAAATAAGTTTGGTAGCGCAACAGCAACCAGGGGATTGTTACACATTTATAAATAGACATAAAAAGGAGGAAAAAGCTAAAAGTGTGCTATAATTCGTACTGATAGGTAAATCCAGTTCTTTTAGCTTGCAGAGTTTCTATGAAATTTGGTTTTTAGAGAAATTATCTCTTCCTGGTCTCCATCAATCACATGAAGTCGTCCTCTATTATTCTAAAAATATCATTCCCTAAGTTAAAACCAGTAAATATATATGTATTTGTTTTAATGGTCGTACTGACAGCTGTGAATATCTTAATTGCCTTTTAATTTTGCTAATTTGCTTCATGTGACCAGTGAAATCCTCGGAATTTGGATTTCTTTTTTTTTTTAGATATCATGATATGCAAATGAGGTTGTTAACTGACGAATAAGTTCTCAGTAGCTTTAATCAAATTATATTTAGATATCAAAGTCTTAACATTATAATGTCGACCTCATCTACAGATTAAAATTCACAGAAATGCGGTTTAATTTTCTTGTATATCCACTAAAATATCCACTAGCAAAATGCTCTTACTCTCGTATTTTGTTCCAAAGCTGGAAGACCCAAACAAATTAGATGTTTTTACGTAGGTTATGTACAGGGTGTCCGCTGGGAAGGTATACTACTTTTTTTTTGCCGCCATTTTGGTAAACATTAGTCTTGACAGTTCATATTTGGGAGTCGTGAAGTAGACTCGTAGCAAAATTATTATGGAAAAATATTCGATAATTTTATCAAAATCAATATTCGATTACTGTGACGATGAGAAAGTTACGTGAAATTTTTGGGAAAAACAACGTGCCAACAAAACGCACTATTTATCGTGTAGTGAATGATTTTGAAGAAAGAGGGTCTGTAGGTGATAGGTCCAAGCATGGACCACAACGTACTGCAAGATCAGCTGAAAACATTACTGCTGCTCAAGGAAGTTTTCAAAACAATCCATTAACCTCAATTCGACGTCGTGCTCAGGTAACTGTGAGTGGCGAGCGATATCGTGATATGATTGAAAACTTTTTAACGCCACAACTGCATGCTTTGGGCTTGATTGACATGTGGTATCAACAAGTTGGTGCCACATTGCATACAGCCAGGATTTCAATGGAATTACTGCGAGACAAACATAGTAGTATACCTTCCCGGTGGACACACTGTATAATTTATATTCCTCTTCTATTAAAAATGTATAATTTAAAGTGATTCAAAAGGTTACGCTGTTCAAATTTATTAAAGCTTTGGATTTTTTTGCACATCCCTGTTTATCGTTTGTATTTATAATAAATAGTATCCGTATCCGATACATTGCGTTTATTTTTAGTATAGTTGATGGGTTTATCTCTGTATATCCGAAACCATCATCAGTAAATGAAGGAAAACAAAGATAAATTCGAATGATTTGTGTGACAAAGAACATTAAAGCTCAATAACTTTGTAAGATTGTGCAATATTGTTATTGCCGATTGTCATTGACCAGATTTTGATATTGTGCGAATGCGTTATGTTTAGCATATTTCAACTTCCATTAAAAGAATCGAGGAGTGTTAGAAAATAATACCTACCTGTTGGAAACACGACTTAATAAATTTTTCTAGGTATTTTGCTTATGCATACCAAAAGAGTCATATGCATATCAATATGAAATCGCGCCGCATGGCAAAAAAGTTGACTCTTTCAAGATTCTACGCTCGAACTTTTTGAGAATTTTTATTGATCTTAATTTTCACATAAAATTTAACAGTTGTTAAATATGTCTTTTTTTTGGTTTACAACCAGAAAAGCACACCTTCTCGGCCTCACGATGCATATCTTAAAAAGGTCCAATGCTATATGAAGCAGGAATGGCAAATAATTGCGACTTTCATTCGACTTGCAAACCAACTTACTGGCCAACTGATCCGTCGAAAATACCTGACCTAATCGATTTATTCATGGTGAAAGGAATACCCTCTAACCGTATAGAAATTTCAGAGGGCTATGACCTCTTCTCAGATCATTCTGCCGTCGTACTCATTATGAGCGAAAGCCTTGTTAAAATTGAAAAAAACAACCCAGGCTAACAAATAGTAAAACCAACTGGGATGGATTTAAAAAAGATATCGAGGACAACGTTGAGTTAAGGTTATCATTACAAACGCCTCTTGAGCTTGAAGTCGCAGTAGATACCTTTGTTGATATAATACAAAAAGCAGCTTGGGATAACACACCTTATCAAAGGCTAATTCCTCGCTATAAATAAAAGATTTAGTGAAAGAGAAACGAAAAGTACGTAGGAAATGGGAGTGAACCCGTGCTCCTCAACACAAATCTCATTTAAATCGCTTAAGTATTATGCTAAAAACGGCGATATCAGATTTCAAAAACCTTGAAGTTGAAAATTACCTTGAAGGCTTGACACCGGGGAAAGAATCCAACTACTCACTTTGGAAATCTATAAAAACAACGAAAAAACCAAAGCTTCCAGTGCCCCCGATTAAGAAAAGCCAAAATGAATGGGCTAAAAGTGACAAAGAAAAAGCGACGGTAGTCGCCGATTACTTGGAGGAAATATTTAAGCCCTTCGATGGGCAAGAACTCAATGAAAATATTAATATGAATTTTACCTTAAATAAAAGCTACATAACAAGAAATGCTACACTTGCCGAATTAAAAAGAGAAATAAAGAAACTTAAGTCAAATAAAGCGCCCGGATATGACCTTAGTCATAATATAAACGGAGCTCAATCACTCGACATAACTCTACTCTACGAACATAGCCATACAAAATTCGAGATACATAAAAGTATCAATCGTACCAATAACGAGACACAAATCTTTTCAATCGAGTTCGATACTCGGACAAACGTCAGCAAGATCCTCCTTCACCTTTTATCGGCAGCGATTCTGCTGCCGGTATTGTTTTTGTAATTGATTCGTAACATTCACTGTGCAACGGATAGCTTTCCGAATAAAACACGCCTAACATCAAATGTTTTTGAAAGAATAATACTCCTGCACCTGCAGCCAATAATAGAAGAGAAACAATTAATAGCAGAACATCAATTCGGATTTAGAAGCAAGCATTCGACAATTGATCAAGTGCATAGAATTACTGACGTAATCCAAAGAGCTCTTGAAAAAACGAAAATCTATTCGACAGTCTTTTTGGACGTGTCGCAGGTGTTTGACAAGGTGTGTCACGAAGGCCTCAAATTAAAATTAAGACAAGTTCTGCCTTAAGGACTTTATAACATTCTAAACGGATATCAAGATAAAAGACTTTTTCGTGTAAGACACGGAAATGACTATTCTTATTTCAAAGAAATAGTGGCTGGGGTACCACAAGGAAGTGTATTAGGTCCAGTCCTGTACCTTTTATTCACACTCGATAAACCTCAAACAGAAGGCACTATCGTAGCCACGTTTGCTGACAATATTGCAATAATAGCAGTAGGCAAAACGATTAGCGAAGCTACAATTAAATTACAAAATGCTCTTCATGATTTCAATGAGTGAACAAAAACATGGAGAAGAGCGAACAGAAGTCAGTCCACGTGGACTTTACGTTTACAAAAATAAATAGATTACCCGTCTTTCTTAATACCGCTCGTGTTCCATTTGCAAATAAAGCAAAGTATCTGGGAACGACTCTAGACGCGAAATTAAAATGGAAGCCACACGTAAAATTAATAGATATGAACTGGTTTCTCCGTAAATATTCAAAGCTTAGTATTGAAAATAAAACCTGTTTGGACTTATGGTATACAACTTTGGGGTTGTACCAGCGATACAAACTTAAATAACCTACAAACGTTTGTAAAATAAATTGCTTAGGTCATTTGTAAATGCTTCGTGGTATATAAGAAACGAAGATCTTCACACGGATCTCGGAATTCCTACGGTCCGGAACGAAATAAAAAGTTTCGCGTGAAAACATAGTAGTCGACTATTAGAACACGCTAATTCAACGATAATTGACATTCTTGACGAGTCGAATCTAGTACGCCGTCTGCGAAGAACTAAATCTTCCGATTTGGTGCGGTGAACAGAAAACCTCTTTAAAATAGCGGATCAAGCAGGAACTTTCACCGGAAATAAATCTGCAACACGTTACTTAACTTTGTTAAGAATAAATTGCTAGATAATTAGTTGCAATCAGGAAGTGGAGGTGGTTTTAGTGTATTAAGAATCTGACACACCTATGAATGCACGTCTTTCGATCCTCATAGAGCCTAATACAGGTTCTGCACCTACCCACGCGGAAAAAAAATTGTTTGAGGTTTACAACCAGAGTTACCACTGGGACACTATAGCGTCCCCCGAGACACTTTTTACTGGAGGTGACACATTTTTTCATAATCAGTTAACCCCTAGAAGCTTTCCATTTATTTAAACACAAACAATGAAGTTCATCTAAACAGTAAGTAAACTTGTTTTTTTGATTGGTTTTGAGACATTTAGAAAGCAAAATAATTAGTTATTTTGATGGACAAATAAAACTTAAGACTTGACTAGTATTTCTAGTAAAAAAAAACTTCGAATAAGCATAACTTTCCACTGAAAAATACTTCTTTTTTCAATGATTGGACTACCTTATCATTGATCATTGAAATTTTAAAAGTAGTTTTATGTGGAAAGTTGCGCATATTTAAAATTCTTTTTTGGCTACAAATATTTATTAAGTTTTAGGCTTTATTTTTCTATCAAAATAATAAATGATTTCAATTCCTAAACGTCTCAAAATCGATTATTCAAATTTTCAATGATAAGTTTCAATGACAGCTATAACTGACGCCTTATGTTATCGGGGGTGCTGAATCCGAATGGCTTTTGTATCTTAACTACTCACTTTACATTCTTTCAAAATTGTTTGTCTTATTAACACTTAATGAAAGACCCTTTTATAAGCTTATAAATATAATAATGAGATTAATTTATTCTTAATTTACAAACCGATAACTATTTAAATAAATTTAAATAGCTATAATTAAGCTTAATTAACATAAGTTGTACGTCAAAGCCGACTTTAAAAAGGAGTTATGTATGTTTATTTAGTAATGGGCAACTTCTTCGTCTTTTCTACCATCGCATCGCCATCGTGATGTTTGACAAATTCATATAACTAACTCCAAGTGAAAATAACCTATTGGATTTAAACAAATGTCGACATAAACACCATTTCTTACAAAAAAAAATATATTTTTTGTTGTTCAATGACATCTAGGTCATGTTTGTATTGAGTTTACTGTTTATTTTCTTATTTCACCTGTTTTACCAGTTCGAAATCGATTTTGCATATTCCTTGCAGTAGCCCTGTAAAATGCAGATTGCAGATGCAGGCAGTAAAACAAGTTTTTCTTATGTGCCTGATGTTAAGAAAACATTTATATGCATAACTTACCTACTCGTACTTTGCGTGTTACATTCGTTACTGACCAGTAAGTGGTCCATATTGGAAAGTGATTGTTTGGGTTGTGCGTATATTTTAATTTTGAAAATGCAATTCTCTTTTTGCAAATAGGTTGCACATGAGTGCTACAAACTGGGGATTCTAGTTTATAATGAAAGTTAAAATATTAAAAAAAAAAACTAATAATATATTAAACAGAAATGCTCGTCATAACATAGAGTAGTATGGAATTGCTTATTTCGTAGTACGCATTATTTCGATCATTTCAATTTCAGCTTTGCAGATTTTGCATTAGTTTCTATTTTGTAAACATTGGTATATCGGTTGGGGTAAAGTACCTACTAGGGCTATGACAACAATGATATGTATTTCCAGGACTAGGATATTTAAATATTTTAATGAAACTCAACATCACGATGGTGTAGAAGTCCAAGAAAAGTGATTTTTGCACAACGTCTGTCCCAGCAGTGTTTTAGTATTTAGGTCCACATTAACAAATTGGGCCTAACGAAAGAAGGGGTTTGATTATTTTTTTTTTTTAAATCCGTCACATCTTTGGACCTTCGAAAGTTAGCATAAGCTCGGTCTAGCCACTATACCAGAAAAAGTCTCGGTATCGTTTGATATCGGTATCGGAAATCGCAACAATACCAGACGATACCATACTTTTTGGATTTTTTGGAGACTCTCGGTATAATCGTTCGTATGGTATACAAAATCTATTTTTGTTTATTATTATTAATTACTACAATCAAACAATTCCTATAATCGGTTTCCCGGCAACGGCTCTAACAATTTGAATGAAATATTTACAATTTGTTCTCTTCAGCGACGTTTCAAAAATGATTTTAATAAAAACCACCCACTGCCACGCACATTTTTCTTACGCTTCGTTTCTCGGTTAGTACCATCAAAACGTGTCATGTACCATGAAAATAAGGAATCAAAAGAGTCTATAGAAATATTTTTACATGAAAGGGTGTGGTTTTAAAGGGGTAGAGAGGGGGAGTTGTGGTGTATCATACTCAAAAATTAGCCTTGCTTCAACCTAAGAATATGACACACGTTTTTAATGTAGTTTTTAATGCTTAATCAAATGACAAAAAAAAAAATAACAATCGATAACGTCATAACGTCATTAACTGGGTTATAAGTAATTCGAGTAATTTAAAAAAAAAAAATCCCTGAAACTACATTTAGAGACGAACAAAAATTATACGCAAATTGTAGTTTTTGAGATTTGGGTATATATGTGCTAGGTTAACTTCATTACATATTTCTACATCATTAGAATCCTTAAAAAATGTCTGGAACATGGCAAAATGCGTTATGACATAGTTGGCATAGCCATAATTTTATTTAAAATGTTTCTTACGGACTGACGTAACTGCAATTATGTATGTAGCAGTTTTCAATTATATTGTTAAGGGTTGTTTAAATACAGTGGTTTTATATACATATAAGGTCCATCTATCACTAATATGCCTTAAGTTTATGTTAAGATGTTAGCCTATTGTTGCTACGAGTATTCACCCATCTCTAAAATAAATTTGAAAGGTGTTCGGTTCTTCTTTTTTACTAAAATCTGTCCAACAAAAACTGTCAGTTCAGGGCTTATGGTCGAACTTTTTTCAAAACAGTTGTGTTTGTGTATACTGTCGTGACACTAAAATTTCTCACTTAAAAGCTTTCTCCAAACAGTGGCTCCTATGTTCACTGTCACGACACTCAAATTTCGTACTAATATTTTTCACAAAGTGAAGTATCTGGTTAATCAAATAGTTTCAAAACTTTGAAGCTTTAAACACCAATTGACCAAACCCACAAAAACGCCTTTTAATCCTTAATATTTTTGTAGATTCCTTTAATTCTTCATATTTTCGTAATAAATGAAACATTTTTCCCGCGTGTCTTGAGGGTACGATACTTTTGAAAAATAACATCACACTTACCAATTTCTTCCAAAAAACTCCTTTCCAGGCGAAATATTTATATAGGACTTTTTGATTTTGCATTCTCTTAGTTCATAAAGTATTTTTACCAAGTTTCATGCTGGTACTATTTTTGTCATGATTTTATGGTACCCTAATCATCCCAATATAACCCCACCTCCAAAAAACAATTTTTTACCACATATATTTTTATAGATTCTTCTGATTGTTTTTTTTTTAAATATTGAGCGCCTAATAAAGGGGTTTTGTTTACCCTTAATTATAACAAATAAACATTGATGCCAAGTTTTATCAATGCTTAGGTTGTAACAAGGTTAATTTTTCAGTATGATGCAACACAATAACTCCCCCCCCCCTCTTGAAAAAACACCCTTCCATACATTTGTATAGACTCTTTTTATTCCTAATTCTCATGATACATTAAATTTTTCACCAAGCTTCATGATAGTACATTTTTTTTTGATTTTGATAGACTTTGTACCTACTATTTTACCTGTACTATTATACAGGATGTTTAGCATAAATCGCACAAAAGCGCTAAAGGGCACAGAGGTTGGTTCGAAACAAGAAATAAATTGTGTCGGAGGAGGTGTTATGTCTCTACGTTGAGGTTGGGGGTAAGATTTTCAAAAAAAAAATGAAAATAAAAAAAGTATAAAAACTTTCTGTTCCCTGGATCACCTGTTTTCAAAAATTTACCCTAAAAGCGTTCTTTTTTAAATTTTTTGACCGATCGTTTTCAACTATGTGAAAGGACGTTCTAAAGATTAAAAAAAGTTAGTTTTTACAACTACTTGCTTGTAAAAATTTTGTGTTTTATTCCATTGTTTGGAGAATCACCCATCTGAGTACATACATTTTGAGGCAGGGTTATAATTCACTAGTCAAAAAAATAAATGTTTGGAATGGGAAGAAAATTATTTTCTTGTGAAAGTGTGTGATACCTTCTCGAACATTTTGGGTAAACACAAAAAACTCAAATTAAAAAAATTTCTTTTATTCTATATGCGTATTTTTTAATTGAATCTTAAAAATATTAAGCGACTATAGCTTCAAGACCAGAAACACTTGTGCATTTTATTATTTCTTTGCAACTGAAAACAGATCGAAAGAAGACGAGACCGTTACCATTACCTCTTACGATACGAATACTGGGAGCATATTACGTATTACGAAATGAACGGAAAGTTTACGATACTGAAGTAAACGATAGTCACAACGAAGAGCGATTATGTAAAACAAAAAAGGCGGTAGAGAAATGTTCCCAATCGAAACCAAAAATAATTTTTTTTTTTGAAGCGCAACCAACTTCACACCTCTTTCAACAAGTGTTCTAAGCAAACAATATTTTAGATCGGAAATCAAAAAATTTCATTATTTTGTAAAAATTTTGTTCCATTGCGAGTTTTTTTTTTCGAATCGTACGAATGATGAAATGAACCTAAATTTTTCCATCCCTCTGTTTTTTTTTCAGGTTGACCGATTGAATTTAACTTTTCTGCCAAGTTGCCTTAAAGTATTTTGGAATTGGCTTTGGTATTAGGCATAGACAGATCATTTTTAGCAACACCCGGGTTGCTTTCCATTAAAGCAATTATTAAATCCAATTGCTTTGATTGTGTTCGTGGCTTTCAAAATAAACAAAACAATAAATAAATAATATTAATTTGCACTTATAATTTATTTATTTTCTTTTTATTTACATTTTCACAGCTCAGCAGACAGACAAACAAATCACCGGCATACCGCAGACATAATTTACAATTATAAATAGATACCTACAAGAAAACTAAAGCTGTACGACCTGCCAAATGTCAGTCGTAAGGAAAAACTAGTATCGTTAAACTAAAACGATTCTCGTTTTACACAATCGCATTAAAACGATATCTATAGAATTTTAACGATAATAGTTTTACGAAATAGGGCTCCTGATATCGATACCGATACAAATTCCGATGACATAAAAGATGCCCATATATCGATACAATTATCAATACCGACACCGATACCGATACCTTTACCGTTACCGATTCTGAGACTTTATTATATAAGAACGAGACGAGACTAAATTATACGAGACCGATACCGGGACGATACTGAAATGATTCCTTTTTATCGATATCGAGACGATACTTACAAAAGTAGACATAACCATTTCAACTAGAAAAATGGGACCATGACAGGAATTTGCAGTTCTTTTTTGGCATTACCTATGAATTTCTATATATTCTGGATTTAATGTACTGCTCAATTCAATTTGAAGTAGGTATGTAAGGTATTTGCAGTCTGTATATGCCCTTTATTAAGAAAAATAAAAGTCCAACGTCAAATCATACTAAACTGATTACTTTACTTTGAAGTAAGCATGACAACTTGTTTACCAGCTAGAAATTTACAGTAAAACTTAAATTTGCAAATAAAGACTTAAAAATTTACGACTGTCAAGTTAGCAAAGCAACTTTGACAAATTGAAAAATAGGTAGGTGAATAATTTGCCATTAATTAGTTTTGACAATTTTGAATTTGTTGTTCAATGTTTTCTATGTTTTTTTTTACATTCTTTGTTAACTTCACATCAAGTTAGCATATCACTGCCTCAAAAAGTGGTAAAAACTGTTTAAACGGAATGTTTTATGGCTTAATAATTTATGGTTATTTAGTCGTTAATAAGTTATGAAAACATCAAATTTGTCGTTCTATATTTTTTTTTCGAAAAGTGGTAAAAACTTCATAACATTTTATTACTTAATAATGTTCCTTTAATTATTCCTTTATTAGTTTTGACAAAATAAATTTTCTTGTGCTATGTACTTTTCAACAAAAGCTCATTTGATCCAGTGAAAGCATAATTATGTATTAAACAGTTAAATATAATCAATTATTATAATTAATTATAATAAAGCCTTTCTGAATGTTACATCATATGAATTGAAACAAAAACAAAAAACATAGAAAACATTGCACGACAAAACCAAAACTGTCACAACTAATTCAAGACTTGTAAACAATAAATTATTAAGCAAAAAATCATTCGGTATTCGCAGTTTATACCCCTTTTTTAGGTAGCAAAGGACGCAAAAAAACATAGGAAACATAGCGCAATCAGAATTCATTTTTCACAACTAGTTAGACTAACTGACGGCAGATTATTTGGCCATTAAACATTAAGTATAAGAAGTTTTTACCGCTTTTCGAGATTTGTCAAGTTAGCAAAGCACCCAAAAAAACATAGAAAATATTGAACGACAAATGCAAAATTGTCACAACTAATTAACGAGTAATAAACGGCTCCTACCCATTTTTCGATCTGTCAAAGCTGCTTTGCTAACTTGACACTCGTAGAAAGCAAATAATCCAAAAACACATAGAAAACATAGCATGAAATAATTGATTTTTCACAACTTAATAACGACTAATTAGCGGCAAATTATTAAAAACTAAAATATTAAAATTTAGAAGTTTTTATCACTTTTCAAAAAAAAAAAAAACATAGAAAATATTGAACGTCAAACTGTCACAACTAACTAACGACAACTTATGCACCTATCCAATTTTCGATTCGTCAAAGTTGCTTTGCTTACTTGACACTCACTAAAAATTTATATTGATCCTTATCTTAAAATTTGTATGGCAAAAATTTGTAACATTATTAAGGGTCTTAAGTTTACAAATTGTGTAAAATGATATGTTTACGCAAAGTTTGCATGAACGACCTTTTTTATACATTTGATTAAATGCTAGGTAATTCAATCAGAATAAGAGACAATGACGTTTGCATAAGCTTAACCAGTTTGGATAATTTTACGCAACAAAATCCTTTGATAAGTTTTACAAAATTGTGTAAATCATTTCCCATACAAAATTTGACAGTCCATTAACCAAAAGATAAACTTATCCAATTTGTAAATTTATCTAGGGTTTTACGAAGTTGCATGAATACCCTTATTATCTCAATTTAGCTTATCTAGAGTTTAAAGTCAAGATTTGCAGACAGAAATCTTCTAAACCAATTTAAATAACGTTGTTGCGGTAGGCGACGATTATTTGTCTACAATCAACATATTTTTGAATGGTAAAGTAACTCCTATAATATGGCGGTCACAAATAAATAAATTTAAATATTTCAACAATCGAATATTTATTGCCGTTTGATGTAGAAAAGGTATGAAATAATCCCATCAACTTTTATAGGTACATAGATGTCAATAACAGCCGGCCAATCAGATTTATTTGAAGTTATAAAACTAACCAGCAAAAATTCTTTTTTCTTACATTTATGCCGGTTAAAATAAATTATTGCTAACCTACATTCTAACAAAAGAAAATTGTAAACAACATTATTAGTATTCACCGGGCGTTGTCACTTCCATAACATACCTACAAATTATTATCAATTTTTTACGTGACCAGCCCTATACATCATCAATTTATTCATTTTCGTTTCAATACGATTATATTGCGTAATTTTTTCAATTGGGAAAGTAAATAAAAGAAAAAAATAAAGAAAACAAACTTAAGCGCATAAATGTTTACAAAAGTCAACAAAACTCTTACACATACTACCTACTTTTTGCACTTGTATACACTTTCACTAGACCAGACAGATGGACAGACATTGACCAGAAGACAAAACGCATACAAATTAAATATTTTTATTATAAATATAAACAATTCCCCCACATCTGAAATTTCTTCAGTCTGTTATCTTCAGTTTTTATATTTATTTATCTCATTGACTTTGATTACACATACAAATAAAAAAATCTGTTGTGTATAATATTGTGAATCTGATGGTTTACGAAGGAAGAAAAAAAAAATTACGTTCGTCAAGGAAAACGAGAAGATGAAGATGATGGCTTTCTCTTGGCCCTCAGTTTCGTAGGCTTATAGACAAGATCTGGTTTTAGGTTTTAAAACTTCAAACTGTTGCATCATCATACATATGCTATGCATACATGAATATTTAAAAAAAACTGATTTGATAGTTTTTCTTCTACACAATTAAAATTAATACATAATCATATTCGATTTTATTCGAAAATTATACATATTACGCGTTTTTTTATCATCAACTTTGATCTATTTAGATCAACAAATTTATAAGCAATTAAAACAGCACGCGTGATCTAGTTCATGCTTTTTTGTTGTAATTATATGTTATGTTAATTTGATTATTTGTTTGCTATAGATCAAAGTTAATAATAAAAAAAAAAAATAGCATGGCGCTTATTAATCGTATATTAGATACATTATGTAAATGAAATAATGTAACAAAAAAAAACATCACTTGTGAATAAAATTACTACGAGAATGTAGTAAACTATACTACTACACACAATATGTTAATTTTTATGTTTAAATGGAATAAAATGCTAAATAAGAAAGGTAAGATTGTTAGTTTCCTGGTCTTTTCAATAACGCACAAGGTTAATACCAGCTATAAACTTGCTCATAATACATACATAGATTGTAATTTTTGTTTTTAGTGCTTTGAAAAAAAAGGTATACGACTGAATCGTATGAACTTGCTCTTCTGGTTCAACGTTCAAGGCTGTAATGTGAACGTAGGTAGACGTTCGAGATATTAGGTATTGATTTTCTTAATAGAAATCAAAGTCCAGCCAAGATCTGGCACTACACACTTTTTACAGGAACCAACTCAGGTCATTTTCGTAGTACCTCGTGGCATGATGGTTAGTGCGTAGGACTGCCATGCCAAGGGTCGAGGTACTGCCTCTTGCGAGGAACTGACAAATCCTCCAAGAGTATACTTGTCATGAGTAAGTGCTTCTCATCTAGCCGTTCGGACTCGGCAAAAAATTGTAGGTCCCCTCAATTCCTGCAAAAAATACGCACACAGGAATGGTTGAGAGTTGTAAGTCACTAGCTTGCTTGGGTATAGCCTACCTTTTGGCTGGTATAGCCTACCTTTTGCGTGGTATAGCCTACATTTGGGGTAGGAATATTTAATCTGCAACCACCTGCAACCGGGATTAGCGCAATTTTTGGTATAGCCTACTTTTTGGGTAGGAATATTTACTCTGCAACCGAGTTGAGTGCCCTCATTCATTTCACAATTACAATAATATTCACTCTTTGTTCACTCTGATTACTGACCAACATTTTATGCACTATGAAATGTGTTGTTTTTTGTGTGTAAAAATTTGCTAAGCTGCCTATTCACTCTTTCAAAAACACAACTATTGTTAGGGTCACTTACACTTCAAATCACTTTTAAAAAATAGAAAATAATGCTCTGTCATTTTTCCAAAGTCTAAAGATTTTTATCTAGATGATCCAATCAATAGGAGCCCTATTTAAGGTTTTTAAGCAAATCAAACCGGCATTTTTTTGGAGACTTTATTTTGTTGTTTCCTTTTCAAAATCCTTTTTGGTTTAAAATCCTCTCGAAAAATTTGTTGTCGGTTGTTGTACTATAATCATTTGTTGACTAATGATTACAATAGGTTTTAACTTTTCAAATATGAACTCAAAAGGCTCGCATACTTGTCTGTTATGGAGATATAGATGAGTATATTAAAAACTGATTTGTATGTATACAGGATAAGTACTCGTACTGAAAATACATATAAATGGCGTTGAGAAAAATCAGAAAAATTAAATAAAATCAATTCTAAGAAAAAGTTCGCTGCTCAACTCTTTTGTTTGAACAAAACCGACCGAGGAAGCTAGCACCAGTTTATTTATAAATTTTCCAGATTTAAATATAGATACTTATTGATTAACGAATTTGGTATTTATCCCAAACATCTGTCCCAGTGTCGCACAGTGGTCCGTTTGTTGAATTCTAAAATTCATTTTCCATCCTATTATATAGGGTGATTTTTTAAGAGGTTTAGAACTTTAAAAAAAAAAAACACAAAAATTCGAAAAAATGAATGAAATATTTATTTGAATCGATAGTTTGAACCTTGCAATTTAATGTTTAAAGATAATTTCATGCAAATGTTGACCGCGGCTGCGTCTCAGGTAGCCCATCCGCTGAGTCCAATTTTGGCATACTCTTTCACACATATCGGCCGGTATCTCACGAATGAATGCATGGATGTTGGCTTCCAGTGCGTCAATTGAAGCGGGCTTGTCCCTATTGACATTAGCCTTGACATACCCCCACAAAAAATAATCTAATGGTGTCAAATCGCACGATCTAGGCGGCCAATTGACCGGCCCGAAACGTGAAATTAACTGTTCACCAAACTCGCCTCGCAATTGCGCCATTGTTTCGCGTGCTGTGTGGCATGTGGCACCGTCTTGTTGAAACCACATATCATGCAAGTCAAGAACTTCCATTTCGGGCAAAAAAAAGTTTGTTATCATCGCTCGGTAGCGTTCACCATTGACAGTAACGCTGCGATTCGCATCATCTTTGAAGAAATATGGCCAAATAATGCCGCCGGCCCATAAACCGCACCAAACAGTGGCTTTTTCGGGATGCATTGGTAGCTGTTGCAATGCTTCTGGCTGATCTTCACTCCAAATGCGGCAATTATGCTTATTTACGTACCCATTCAACCAAAAATGAGCCTCATCGCTGAACACAATTTTTTTTTTTCACATTTCGAACCGAGCACGAATTTTGATAGTAAAATTCAATAATTTGCAAGCGTTGTTCATTTGTAAGACGATCCATGGTTAAATTGCAAACCAAACTGAAGCTGTTTGACAGTGACACAAGGTACTAAACACACGTCAGCTGTCAAAACCAGTGTTGCTAAAACCAAACCAGCTAAAAAATCACCCGTTAAAATGTGAAACATTTAATGATTTGACGACGATGAATTTTGTTGCACTGCCTTATTTTCAGTATCAAAAATTAGGCGTTCAGGCAATTACTGCGAAGAATAATAAGAAATTGTAAAGTTTGAATTGCTATATCTCTGTTAGATGTCAATTAGAAATCTTTGACTTTTCTATTTTTGTTTGGTTGGTTTTTTGATAAATTTTCCTACTTTTTTAAAACTTTCATTTTGATAGGAAATTCAATATTGAAAAAAACTTGTGAGCGTAAAAATGTCACATTCGACTTAGTTTCCAAGTTATGCCAAACAATTTGAAAAGAGGCCAGTGTGATCATTCTCTCAAAAACATAGGGTGAAGTAGCAGTTTCGGCTTAAAGCATGCTTCGCTTATGAACCAAACGAACAAATTCATTAATAAACCCTTGAACGAAAATATTCCTCATTTTTCCGGTATATTTCATAGCCAAGTATCAGAAATACTAATGCTACATAGCTGCTACACATCCAGTACAATCCAGTACAAATAAAAATTACCATTTTTTTCAATTTTTTGTCAAAGCTCTTTTTCTTCCTCCTCAAAAATTTAGTTGGTTGTTCGAACTACTAATCACATGTAGTTGAATTTTTGTATTTATGTCTATAGATTAACCTTTGGTACCATCATAATATCTTGTATATAGCTCACACAAAATTAATATTACTGGGACGGAGCTCTACGTCTCACGAAAAAAAGTCATCATTTTTATTTGCTCTGCGTGCGATATCTATGGAACTATAGTTTCTGTGCAGGTATATTTTCATGTCCAAGTGATAAATACAGACTTGTACACAATTGAAAAAAGGTAGTCCAAAATGTTGAGTAATGTTCCCTAGCGGTTTGAGCTGTTTTATTGAAAATTATTTTCAGGCCTGATTTGATGTTATCAACTCAACAACACTTAGTGCTTTGTTTTTTAATTACAGAAAACAGACAGTTCGCTTCTACTTTCATAAGTAACGTCTCGGTATCGTAAAATTCGAAAAATTCTAGTATTGTGTCGGTATCGATATCGGTCTCCTATAACTCAGTCTCGTTTGGTCTCACGTGGATTCACATTCGATTATTCAGGAATAAAGTTCATATCGAAATTAATATTTGAATTCGAAATACGCCCAGATATCATAAGTAACGTCTCGGTATCGTAAAATTCGAAAAATTTTAGTATTGTGTCGGTATCGATATCGGTCTCCTATAACTCAGTCTCGTTTGGTCTCACGTGGATTCACATTCGATTATTCAGGCATAAAGTTCATATCGAAATTAATATTTAAATTCGAAATACGCCCAGATATCCAACAAATAACAGATTGGTGAATGTAGGATTTTGGACACAAAATCCAAAATAAATGTTGAACATCAAATGTATCCACTTAGATGCACAGTTTGTTTTTTTCGA
Organism: Dasysyrphus albostriatus; assembly: GCA_946251815.1. Lineage (NCBI taxonomy): Eukaryota > Metazoa > Arthropoda > Insecta > Diptera > Syrphidae > Dasysyrphus > Dasysyrphus albostriatus. Next base: position 94,315,917 of record OX276337.1, read on the forward strand.
AGATGACGAACAAGTTTTGGTTAATTGGTATTACATTTTGCATTCAATGCTGGGAAAAATTAAATTTTTTAGGATCAGTACCGCAACTCCATTAAGTTCCTCACAAAACAGAATTATGGCTAAAATGACCCAGTTACAAAAATGCTGAGGGAAACGGATTCCAATCCTATTCTAATATTTTCGACTATAAACTTTATGGTTCCTCTTAAAACGAGTTTGAAGAGCAAAGTAAAGTAAGGAAACCATAACAATCAATTAAATATCTCTACTAATCTAATAAATGCCTTTGTAATTTTACTTTTTACATTTTGCATTTTGACTTGCGATTTACTTTTGCAATAGCTCAAGGACCTAAACCAATATCTGAGAAGAAGTAACCTGTGGGACATTAAATACTAAGGGCCAGTTTTTCAATACACCGTTAACCCTGTGACTCAGAGTTGGCAGAAAGTAAATTAACTAACTCAATAACAGTTTTTCAGTTAAGGATTATTTTATCTTTTAGCTGGCCAGAATCTATTGCAATCGATGTTTGACACTATAGTTACTACCCTTCTACGCATTTCAGTATCGAAATAGAGATGGCACCACAGTGGAAATTGCCAATAACTTTTGCTTTCGAAATCGAGATGGTGCCATAGCGAAAAAGGCCCTCAGCTTAGTTCCTGAGTTAATTCACCACATTAGTTGAGATAACTCCGAGTTAGATTCAGATTTTACTTGACTAAAAACACGTTTTTGGAGTTAACTCAGATTTAACCTCGATACGAGATGATAAAACCCATTAGAATAGTAATAGAAAATACTTTGGAAACAGCACGTCGTCAGGTTGAAGCAGATTATGAGCACTATTTAATCGATATTATCTTTAAATCATAATGTGCACATAATGCTCAAATAAACTATATTCTATAATTTAATTAATGCCAAATTAAAATTAAATCAGAAAAAATAAAAAAATTAAAAGAAATTGTCTTATGCACCACCCTGTTCAACAAATTTATTTTCGAAAATAGTTAAGGTTATCAAAACATCTAAAAATGCTAAATTTAAAATTAAATTCACAAATCAGCACATGTCTTCCTTAAGACCAGCAGAATTTTTAAATCAAAAATTGAAAGTAAACTTGACATACTCAGCGTCTTTTAAATTTTCATGTTTGTTTTAAGCTTAAAATGTATACTTTGAGGCATTGAGATTCTAGATTCGCATTAATAAATCACTATTCACTAGGAATAGTTAAAAGGTCATTTAAAAGTAGCTCATAAACAATAGCTACTCGTATATCAGGCTGTACATTTTTGGCTTTTAACACTAATTTGTTTAGTTCTATACATATATAACTCGTATGTATCTTTAAAATCAATTCGCTGCTGCTGCTTTGAAAATATTGCAAAATCATATATCAGTACGTATCAGTACGTAGTTCACCGAACTAAATATTGATGAATTGTATCAAATTATTTGGAGACATTAATTAAGCCTTTTTCGTATACTCTTGTTGTTTCTTACATTTTAGCAAAAAGAGGAGCCTCTTTTCTTTATAATTTCTGTACGTTTGCTTTGCTTAAGGAGTTGGTAAGACTTCTCCTGAATATTTGTCCGATGTACTTCCATAAGCGTTTCGTAAGCTTTTTGGATACCATTAGGTTTTAGTGCTAACCTTTCATTCTTCAAGCTTTCTAATGGAACTCAATATAAAACTTGAATCAAGATCAATACGACAATGCGAAGATTAAGGAGAATGAAACTTAATTACCTACCCATATATTTTGAGTACAATATAGATGGATAGGTACCAGTGGCGTGGCCCTCATATAACACAATTCCTTGCACCTTCCCTTTTTAAATATCCACCAAACAACATAAATGTAGCTTATTATTTTCAAGTGATTTAAAGACTGTAATTAATCTTGATCCGTAAACCTCAAATTAAAAGGATGTAGTTTCATTCAATGAAACAAGCGGGTCATCTTCTGGTATTTCTCATAAGAAACCATGTCATCTACTGTTACAGAAAGTCTGATTGGCGTAATGCTAAGGGATCAGGTAAATCCCTTTTTTACTTAATAACAAATAAAATTGCTTTAAATTTTGGCATTTCCTTTCTCATCTAGGTTAACGTGCTTTCAACCAATAGACTTTAATAGGAAATCTTAAAAATTTCCTAGATTTTGTTTCCTTGTGTGAAAAGTAAAATAAAGACCCTGAGGCAAAGCGAAATCAGAGCAACATATATTCGCAAAGATTAAAAGACATACAAAATGCGAAATAACAACAAACAACTTTCGTAAGCGAATGTTTCACGTCAGTTTAGGAGAACCTGGGTTTAGTTTTTGAAAGACAAACGAAAAATAATATTTTCAAAAACCAAATTGAAGAAAAATGACAGTTTCACAATATTGAATAACAATAAAAACCCTTTTCAGCGAATATTTGAGGTCAGTTTGGAAAAGCCTTTAAAGCTTAAATACCTTCAGTTGCTTTTTGCAAAAGTGAAAAATAAACATGTGTTTTGCTCATACCTCCACAATTTTCGAAGCAAGCGTGTCTTAAGCATATTTATTTTCACTCTTGTAGCGAAATGTGTTAACTGTCAAGGCAACCATCCTGCAAGTTACAGAGGATGTCCAGTTGTCAAAAAATTTCAAGACACAAAAAGAAAAAACAAAACTGGGAACAAGCTAAGAAACCCAACAAACACAAAAGCAATAGTTGAAAGCAAAAAAGTAGCCGTTGAAAACAAAACTACAAATCAACCGCCAAAAGCAATTGCACTAAGCAAAAGTGATGAAAATAAATCCTATTCCCAGATTGTTAAAAATGTGCGGAAGAACGAAGAAACATCTATGAAAGAAATGCTTGAACTTATCCTGAAAAGGATTGACAAACAAGATTTAAACATAAAACAGCTAAGCGAAGAAGTCGCTCTTAAGAAACAATGATGGACAGAACACTCAAAATCGCAACATGGAATGCAAACGGTCTTTTACAACATGTATCAGAACTAAACATCTTTTTAGACATAGAGCATATAGACATTTGTTTGGTGTCCGAAACTCACCTCGCTATAGAACAAAATCTTGATAGTAAATTACCTAACTATACGTGTTATCACGCTCCGCACCCAGCTGACAAAGCTAGGGCAGGATCAGCAATACTAATAAAAAAGTGCTTATCACACTATGAAGAGCCTAAGTTTAGTAATGAAAACATGCAAGTAACAACAGTTAGTATTGGTATAAAAAAGAAAGAGTTTAAGATAGCATCTATATACTGCCCTCCGAGGCGCTCTCCAACTGAAGAAGACTATGCAGAACTCCTAAATTTGTTAGGACATAACTTCCTTGTTGGTGGCGACTTCAATGCTAAACACACCCAATGGGGATCTAGGCTCATAACAACGAAAGGCAAACGGCTATATCAAGCAGGCCGCAAATACAACTGCGAATTTTATTGGCCTTCTGATTCTAACAAAATACCAGACCTTATAGACTTTTTCGTAGTAAAAGGTATTAAACGAAACCATATAAGTGTCGAAGGTAGTTACGATTTATCGTCAGATCATACTCCAGTAATATTTTCACTGAGCGAAGCAGAAATAATAGAAAAAAGTAATCCAAAGCTCGTGAACAAAAGAACAAACTGGAACGAATTCAGAGATAAACTTGAAAGTTTTATAAACCTAAGATCCCCTATGCAAACAATTGAACAGATTGATCATGAAGTAGAACAATTTATTGCTGATGTGCAACAGGCTGCAGAAGAAAGTACTCCAACAATTTCGAACTCAAGAGAAAAAGAAATAAAATATCCTGTCGAAATAACGGAGCTGATCTTGGAGAAAAGAAGAGCCCGAAGAAAATGGCAAACTACGAGATTTCCAGGTGATAAGGCAGTTTTTAACCGTCTTAACAATGAACTAAAGAAAAGAATCTGTGAATTCACTTAGTAGATTCCTGAATAGTCTGAAGTCGGATGCTTCTACGGAATACTCTTTATGGAAAGCAGCTAAGCGCCAAAAAAGACCACAGGCACAAAACCCGCCAGTAAAAATCTCAAGATGGTAAATGGATCGGAAACCCAATACAAAAGGATGATCTCTTCGCTGAACATCTCGCGAATGGTTTTAAGCCATTTCCTGCAAGCACAGCTACAGATCCCTTACAGTTTGTTGATAGAAACGACGAATGTGAAATTCCTTTTGTCACGCTCAAAGAAGTAAGAAGTATGTGTCAACATAAGTTGTCTAACAAAAATTCACCAGGGTACGATCTAATAACTGCTCAGGTTTTGAAAGAAATGCCTTCAATAGCCTTCAAAAAACTCCAATTTATAATAAATGCATGCCCTAAACTAAAATATGTGCCACATCATTGGAAAATTGCAGAAGTCATTGTTATACCTAAACAAGGTAAGCCACCAACAAAAGTAACATCTTACAGACCTATATCGCTTATACCAATAATGACAAAAGTTTTCGAAAAACTGCTTCTGAAAAGACTAAGCAAAATAATAGAAGAAAGAAGACTAATTCCGAGCCATCAGTTTGGATTTAGAAATAAACATTCCACGATAGACCAAGTGCATCGGATTACGGATGTTGTGGCAAAGGCACTTGAAGAAAAACAAGTATGCTCGGCTATATTCTTTGATGTGGCTCAAGCCTTTGACAAGGTTTGGCACTTGGGACTTGAGTACAAACTGCAAAGGGATCTTCCCAGGCAGTACTACGAAATACTGAAATCCTACGTTACGAACCGACTCTTTAGAGTACGGTACGACCAAAATTACTCGGAACTAAAGAAAATTGAAGCCGGTGTACCACAAGGAAGTGTCCTAGGACCACCCCTGTGTATGTTATATACAAGGGATATTCCAGTGGACATCAACGCAATCATGGCCACCTTTGCTGATGATACTGCAATATTGGTGTCAGATAAATCCGTTACGAAGGCTACACAAAAACTGCAAAACGCAGTCAATAAAGTTAGTGATTGGACGCAAAAATGGCGAATCAAACTAAATGAAACAAAATCGACGCATATAAACTTTACAAACAAAAAAATAAACAATGTTCCAATTCTTATAAACAGTACAACAGTACCTTACTCCAATACTGCCAAATACCTTGGAATGTCTTTGGATGCAAAGCTTAAATGGAAAGAGCACATCAAAAAGAAAAAAGACGAGCTAAACTTGAAGTATAGAAAAATGTACTGGTTACTAGGAAAGAACTCTATCCAGGACAAACTAATGTTATATAAGCAAGTACTGAAACCCGTTTAGACATATGGCATCCAACTATGGGGCTGTACAAAGAAAACAAATGCTGAACCCATCCAAAAATTCCAAAGCAAGGTCATTCGCGAAATAATAAATGCCCCTTGGTATATAAGAAATAGTGATCTACATCGTGACCTTCAAATTGAAATGGTTACAGAAGTGGTTAAAAAACACGCTGAATCACACAATCAGCGACTGCAAAGTCATACCAACCCCGAAATGGAGACCGTCTTAAGTGTACAAGACAATGTTCGGAGATTAGGAAGAACCAAGCCTCATGAGCTGATGGTCTAAAAGCTATGGGAAAGTGTTATAACTTAAACTTCCCACAATGCGATCTATAAATTAAGAAAGAAAAATCATTTGCCGATCTTTCATAGATTGGTCCTGATTCACCGGTGGTTTTAGTGCGGTAAGAGTCCCACACTACTTGGTACCGATTCTTACCGAGTGTCTTTTGAAGATTTCCATCGGATAAAAAAAAAAAAAAACTTTACATAATAAATGCCGCTCTTTGGTTCGAATATGTTCCAAGCTATTGGAAAGTCATATTGGTTTTGAAACCTGGCAAACCTTCTCGCAAAAAGAAGTCTTACAGACCGATTTCATTTCTTCCTATAATATCAAAAGTTTTTGAAAGAATACTACTCCTGCGCCTGCAGCTGATAAAAGAAGAGAAACAATTAATACCTGAATATCCGTTCGGATTTAGAAGTAAGCATTCAGTTGACAGTTGATCAAGTGCATAGAATTACTGACATAATTGAGAGGGCTCTTGAAGAAAAGAAAATCTGTTCGACAGTTTTTTTGGAATGAATATTCTAATTTTAAAGAAATAGTGGCTGTGGTACCACAAGGAAGTGAATTAGGTCCAGTTCTGTACCTTTTATTTACACGCGATGTACCTCAAACAGAAGACACTATCGAAGCCACGTTTTCTGGTGATACTGCAATACTAACAGTAGGCAGAACAATTATCGAAGCTACAATTAAATTAAAAAATGCTCTTTTTAATGTTAATGAGTTGACAAAAACATGGCGAATAGTGCAGTCTATAACAAAATAAATAGATTACCCGTCTTTCTTAATACCGCTCGTGTTCCATTTGCAAATGAAGAAAAGTATCTGGGAATGACTCTAGACGCGAAATTAAAATGACAGCCGCACGTAAAAAGAAATGGGCAGAACAAACAAGTAAATTTAGAGATATGATCTGGGTACTCGGTAAATATTCAAAACTTTGTATTGAAAATAAGTTGATTGTATGCAGGCATAGGTTCTTAAACCTGTTTGGACTTATGGTATACAACTCTGGGGTTTTACCTGCGATACAAACTTAAATAACTTACAAACGTTTGTAAAATAAATTGCTTAGGTCATTTGTAAATGCTCCGTGGTATATAAGAAACGAAGATCTTCACAGGAATCTCCTGTGAACGGTTTGGAACGAAAAAAAAGTTTCGCGCGAAAACCCTGAAATCGCCTATTAAAACACAATAGTTCACCGATTATTGGCATTCTTAATGAGTCGAATTAAATACGCAGTCTACGAAGAACAAAACCTTTTGACTTGGTGCGGTGAATAGAAAACCGCTTTAAAATCGCGGAATAAGCAGGAACTTTTAGCAGAAAGGAACCTGCAACAACTTAGTTGCAATCGGGAAGTGGAGGTGGTTTTTGTGTAGTAAGAATCTCACACACCTATGAGCACGCGTTTTTCGGTCTTCATATAGCCTTATGCAGGTTTTGCAAACAAAAAAAATTCTAAAGTTTGCAGGTGTTTGAAATTTCGCTTCGTCTTCCTTTTTCAAATTATTCACGCCACGCCACTGATAAGTAAATATATAAATGTAAATATATATACATTTCCAAATACTATGCTATTATCTGTTACCTTAATAGTTTTTATGTACAAAATGTATCCACGCAGGGTCTTTAAAACCACCAGCACTATTATTATTTAATCCATGAAATATACATACAAACAAGTGAAATTGAAACCTGTTCCACTCACGTGCCATAGAGAAGCAATTTCTATTAACAAACTGATCCTATCGTTGCTTGTGTGTGCTATTGAGTAATTCAGCGAATTTTTTGATCACATGCTCCAGCGTCGATAACGCTCGCCTTCTTTTTTTTTAATGGTAGAAATATAGTCATGTGACTTAGTCATCAGACATACCATCATTGCCTTTGGCTGGCACGGTTTTTTTGAAACCATGCAAGCTTTAAGAAATGTGCATTCCTAAATAAAGTTGCCGCTTAAAAAAAAGGCATGACGAAGTTGTGTGGTATTGCACGTATACATAGGTACATACGTATAACTTAAGCTTCTGATATTTGATGGCTGACATCATTAAAATATTTTGTTTGTTTTTATTTTATCATCTTCAAAATATGAACAATACTTGCATTATAATTAGATTTTTGTACTCCTTAAATTCATATAAAAAATAATAAACCAATCAAAATAAGTCTGGCGTAGGTATACTTATGAATTCTTAATTAAGATCTTAAAACTCGTCTGGTGCTAGTTCAACACTTGTTGTTAATGAATGCTGTTTTTTTTAAAGAAGCTTTAGAAATTTGAAATGTTTTTAAGACGTAAAGACTTTTGATAAATATTATGCATTCTTGAAAAATCAAACTCGAAATAAAAATTATAATTCCATTAACTTAAAAGATCGATACATACTCGTACCATATGTACCTACCCGTATAATTTGTATGTTTGATGAGAATTAATATCGATAATTTATTCTCAGTGGGTATGTAAATAAAAACTAATTTAAATTCGGTGTTTATTTTGGAAATAACTTGATTATATTTTTTATAACTGTATGGTACAGGCTTATTCACATTAGATGCAACAAAAGTCTAGTGATGCCAGACTTTTAGCTGACAGTTTTCCACAATGGTAATCAAAAATACACTTTTTACCCATGTGCTGAAGAAAAAAATCCTTCAATTTTCCCCACATTGAAATGTTCAAAAAATAGACTTTTCGTTTTATTAAAACTAAAAAACAACAGCAATGAAATCAAAGATTCCTCAAGTGAATCTTTGATTGAAACAATGATCTAATAATAATACAAATAAGAAAAAATAAACAAAACTAATTAAATTATTCCTTTTTTGCTCTAGATGGGAAGAAAAAGTCCTTCTAGCGATTTTTGCGATGCGATACGTAATACGAATGGATACGTAATAACCCATAATCGGGCATTACTGTCTTGCCCTATGACATGAGGGACAGGTGCATATAAAGGAGGTGCACCAGTAAAATATATTTAAAAAATGTTTTTGTTTCACGTTTATAAAATCTTTTCGTGGCAGCCAAAAGAGGAATATAAGTTTCCATTTTCCTTGCACTTGCTCAGAGGGTAAGAAGGTAAATCAAAATTTATTGAAAAAAAGTATCTCAGCTGCTCTTACAACAGCTTGTGACAAAATTCTTGATAAACCGTAAGTGTATTGATGGGCAGAATGGAGACCTTCAGAGACGATGGAATCATATTTTCATATCACTGGTATTAACAAACAATCTGAGTTGAATGTGAGTGGAGAGGGAATTTATAGATAACTTTTAAGTTATATAAATACTCGTACATAGATAAATAAAGACTTCTTTTTCTCATACAATAATTATTTTATTGACAAACGTTTTCGAGAACATACATTCTCATCTTCAGGTTAGCAAATTGTTTGCTGTAATTTGAACTCATACAAAAGTTCCAAAAGTAAAAATATTTTTTTGAAAAATATCATTTACGAATCTTAAATTTAGAACTTTAAAGGTTTTGAGTATCTGTGGAAGATAAGAAATTTTTAGCAACATTTGCAGTCCGTGTTTCCTAGTGCTACATTCATTGCAATTTTGCAATTGCAAGCCCGCTACACATGAATAAAAAAAATATTTGTCCTACCAACATTGGAACGTTATTAGCCGCGTTTCATTACCGCTCATGTCATAGCCCATATAGTTCACCTCGTGAAAATAAAACGATGTGGGTAAGTGCGAAAACAGTGTTATATATTCATCTCTTTTTTTTTCATTTTAATTACTTATTATGCATACAAAGCATGTCTTTTTTCTTAGCACTACAGTGCTCTGCTGACAAGTGACATGATTCACAATGAAAATTAGGCGTCAGAGTAAAAAATTGTATCTGGGGTATTGAAATAAACTTCGATAGAAACCTGCATCCCATGTTGTTTTTGTATTACTTGTTAAGATAACCTACACCTAGACCAGAAGATAATAAAACGCAGCTATTGTAACGTTTTAATAGACTGTTTGCGAAAATGTTAAAAAGCTACTTTATTAGATTAATGACAATTTTCTTGATTATTTAAAAAAAAAAAATTTAAAAACGTGAGCAGTATCACCAAAAACTACTACATACCATTTTTTAAGAAAATCGATCCAGCCGTTTAGGCTGTACCCGAACAGACATACAGACAGAATTTTGAAACCCACTTTTTTGGTGTTCTATTTCATCGTAATACGTAATGTCATTTTTGATTGTTATCTTCAAATTTTTTTCAGAGCGAATCCAAAATTGCCCAAGGGTGGTTAAATTTTATGGGCCGATGTTAAATGTGAACCACACCTAAATGTCCAGTTTTTTTTTTCTGCATTTCATTTGACATTTCTCAATTTCAGACTAACTAAATTTGAACAATGGAAAGATACACAATCGAGCAACGCGTTAGAGTTATTCAGGCTTATTATGAAAATGGATGATCAATTTTCGAAGAAAATCATCTTCAGTGATGAGGCACATTTTCACCTCAGTGGATTCATTAAAAAGCATAATTGCCGCATTTGGGCGAATGATAATCCAAGAGTGATTGCCGAAAAACCAATGCACCCACAAAGAGTAACTCTTTGGTGCGGTTTATGGGTTGGCGGCATCATCGTGCCGTATTTTTTCCAAAATGAGGCCGGTCTGGCAGTTACTATGAAAAGTGTTCGCTATTGTGAGATGATAACGATCTTTTTATGATCCGAATTGGAAGATATGGATGTGGACGATATGTGGTTTCAACAGAACGATGCCACTTGCCACACAGCTAACGAAACAATGGCTCTTTTGCGCGGCAAAATCAATGGCCGTGTTATCTCACGTGCTTGCGATGTCAATTGCCCGCCAAGATCATGTGATTTGACACTATTGGACTTCTTTCTTTGGGGTTATTTGAAAGAAAGGTGTAAGTCGATAGTCCAGCAACAATTCAAGAGCTAAGGGATGAGATAATCGGCACATTAACGGTATAGAACCTCAATTATGCCTCAGCGTCATCGAAAATTTGGACCATCGGATGGAGTTGTGCCGCCGAGGTCCCGGCGGCCATTTGGCCGATATTTTGTTCCATACATAATTGAACCATACCAATATCATCATAATAAAAAGAAATGATAGTAATTTCCTAAATAATAAGTGTTTTATTCAAAATCAACATCGGAACTTAAAATTTAACCACCCTTTAATAACAATTGCAGGTTAAAAACACTTTTTCTGTTTTGCTGGTATGTTTTAACCTTAACGTTTGGCAGCTTATAAGAAATTGGATTTTAGCATAAAATTACTCGGGTCTCTCGTCCTGGGGGTCAATTCTCGATCTTTGAAGCTAGATATAAAGTGATACAAAAATATCATTTGAGTTTTCACAATAATTTTTTTATTTCACAAACACACCTCATCGAGTTAGGCGTAAAAAAATATTTCACTTCAGAGATCATGCTAATCATGAAATTAATTTAGCTGAAAAAAAGACTAGCGGCGTTGAACCTTTAGTATATTTGCTATTTGCTGCCTTAGGCAAAATGTTATTTTATCGACTAAAAGTTTAAAAAAAGAAAACAAAACAAATAAATATTACGGTTTTGTTTTTAATATTGTCTAAGATAATTTACAAGTTTATAAAATTTGAAAATAAATAGCTTCTCTGCGTGATTTATTTTTTTCTTTTGCCAATCTTGTAGGGATTTCTTCTTCTCCAGTACGTTTTAGCATGTCTTTTTCAATAGAAATAACTGCAATAATCTAAGAAGGCTAACGATAAAAAAAGTCAAGCATTTAGCATTGTAAACAATATCAATAAAAGCCTTTTAGGTGTTGAACTAATGACCATTGGTCTGCCTACTTACGCACGTGTAGAAAAGGCGTAAAATTTGCCTTTTGGTCTAAGGGGAAAAGTGTGCATACACAAAATATTTAGCGTGAAAATTTGAACAATTATTGTTGTCATAGGTCAAACTCCCCAAGAAGATATAAGGCAATTTTCTATTGCGTGATCATTCATCCACAATAAATAGAACACATGAGCTTAAATGAAAATGAACATGAACATGATATCAAGAAATCATACCGGGTTGCGATCAAATTTTTTTAGTTGCAACGACAGAAAATCGCAATTGTGGTCCTTGCCTAAAGCTGCAAATTTTCTAAAATAACACTCAGGTAAACAAATAATGATTGGAAACTTCGCTGCTCTCTTGACTTGACATTTTGTGTCGTTGGGTGATCTTCAATGTAAGAAATAAAGAAATTCACAAAAAACATATTACAGTTAATTACAAAAAAAAAAAACCACTGGGCACAAAGTATCACAATTGGCGAAGAATCTCCCATATAGTGATACACCTATTCTTCAATTTATGTATATACAATACACGTATAGTGCATTTTTTTATAAATGTTTGAATTAATACAAAACACATTTGTCGTCTGCCAAATTTTTTATGCTGTATGAGTAGGTACTTCATAATTGTAAAAAGTGTTTTTTTTAGACGTGTGGTTTTTAAGAAGAAATAAAACGCATATAATTTAAAGTTATGGCCAAGAATTTAGCTTTATTATAAAGATAAGGGTTTGCCATTATGTTTTAAAATTGGTTTCGGGCAAGTGGCCGACGCGGCTGGCTCGAATAAATTCCTCCCGAGAGGCCCAATTTTTGACCATTTTTTGCAGCAATTGGGGCCAAATGTCGGCAATAACGCGCCGAATGTTCTCTTAGAAGGTGTCAATTGTCTTGGGTTTATCTGCGTAGACAAGCACATGACCCCACAAAAAATAGTCCAGCGGTGTAAAATCACACGATCTTGGATCTTGATGGCCACGCCACAGGCCCACGAAGCGAGATAATGAACTCACCTTAAGTTTCCTTCAATAAATGTGTCAGGCGAACCGAACTATTATTTTGGTAATACATTTACACGATTTGCAAACGTTGTTCAGGAATAAGTCTATATGACGCTGTTAAGATTGGCAAAATTCAGACTGCCGTGAGACCGGCAGTTTCTGAACAATAGAAGTGGAGGAGTCAGGAAAACCTCACTTCTCTTGTTCAAAAAATGACGTGAGACCGGACTCAATCTTCCTAATCTAAACACGGTCTATATATTGTGAAAAGGCAAACCAAACTGAGCATAAATAAAGTGACAGCTGTCAAAAATACCAACTCCGAAAAATGTATTGCCAGAAAACCACGCGTCTAAAAAAAACACCCTTTATGTACGAAAACTAAATGCCTTATATTTTAAATGCCTGGTCACGTTACAGCCTTGAACGAAAAGAGCAAGTTCATTCTATCCAGTCGTTCATATTTTTGTATTATGCATTCAAAAAAAAAACAAATTTTTAAGCTCGAAATTGAGTTCAGATGATGCTACCTACATTTTAAGTAGTAGGTATACGGAGGTGTGATTTGTTTTCATAAAATTAAATACAAATATATTATTTAAAAAAGGTCATTACTATATTTTAACCACAAACATAAATAGTTTTTTTTTCAGGTATACGTGATTGCAGTAGTGTAACTAGGTTTGAGTTGCAAGTTCAATCAAAGCATTAAATTAAACAAAAAGGTCAAACACAGATGTTGTTTTTCTGTATATTAAATGTGATAATCTGCAATGCTCAGAAATTTTCTATCAAAATATTTTAAAACAGAGCAAAAAACTAAATGTGAGTAAATGTGTACTTGATCAAAGTTAAAGCTATTAAATCGACACAAAATGCAAGAATGGGATCGCCAAGTTTGTGTTTACTTTCCGAGGTAGATGAGCTATTTAACTACTAACAAGTTACTGCTATCAATACCTTTAGTGACGAAGCGACTTTTTGTCTAAGATGGTGAAGTTGGATTTGTTAGTTGATACCATGTATTTGGTTTCATCCCCTTATTTACTTCAATTAAGTACCCATACGAGTATATATACTGAATTTCTTATTCTTGCAATATTTTTGCAAATCTAAAAATCTAAAAATTTCCATCGAATATCAAACAAATAGAGAAAAAAGTTTCAATTTAAGAACTTCACACTAAAAAAAAATAACATAAACTCAACAAGACGTAGGTGTGTCGCCTTCGCTAAATTAAAAATTAGTCTTAACATAAACCAAAAACAAAATTCCGCTTTCGTTGGCTTTCCAGTTTTCACTTGTTTTTTCTTCGATTATACTCTTAATAAAAAATCAAATTGTATTCTTTTACAAATTCTATCAACTGGTTTTATAATCTTTTTTAACAATGGATTTTGGACCAAACTGCTTTCGGTTTCCGTTGTTCAATTAACAATATATTTTTTTTTTCTTTAGTTAATTTTCAATTGTCCATTACCAAAGATTTAAAACCTGAAAGATATGTACACACCTATGTAGGATTGAATTTCAACAATAAAGAATTGATTAAATAAATACAATGCAAATGTATCTGTACATAATGTTTAATAAAACAAGTTAAATTAGACACTTTTCAATCAATTTAAACCTTTAGCTGATGCTTTTATATTGAATAATAAAGATTTTTTTTTGGTGTTTTCAAAACCTGTAGTACCTTGTGGCATAGTGGTTAATGCGTTGGACTTTCATACCGAAGGCTTGGGTTCAATTCCCAGCCACTGTTTCCTAAAAACAGAAATGTTTCCCCGAAGTAATGCCTCTTGCGAGGAACTGACATATCCTCTAAGAGTAAGTGAATACGTGTTTTTCATCTAGCCGTTCAAACTCAGCAAAAAATTGTAGGTTGATTAATTTTAATATTTTGAATATATAAAAAGTTGCGGACACACCGTTAAATGCCAAACGCATGTTGGGAAACAAAAATAAATATTTTGAAAAAAAGGCGTTGAGTAGACGAACCTTCGGTTTAAATTGCATTGTTGCCACTTTTCAGAAAATAACTTTTTTCTATGTCAAAATATCGTACTTCCCCCGTTTTTGGTAGTTTTTAACGTGAAACAAGCTGCGAAATGCCTCCAGACATCAAACGTGTTTTGCAAAAGTAACAATTGATGTCTTAAAAGAAAGGTTTTGAGCAGACACATTTTTGGGTAAAATGTGAGTGTTACCACTTTTTTTGATGTCAAAGGTTGGGATATCCAATTTCTTGATAATTTTTAATATTTTGAACACGAACAAAATTGCAACTTTTTTTCTCAACATGCGCTTGGTATCTGAAGGCATTTCTACAAATTTTTTGACGTTATAAATATTAAAAACTACCAAAAAGTGGAAATCTTAAACTTTGATGTCAAAGAAAGTACGTTCCTGAAAAGTGGCAACACTGACATTTCTTACTCAACATCTATACTTTAAGAAATAAACCAAGTTTATAGTCTGGAGACGTTTCTGCATTTTTTTTTCACGTTAAAAATACTAAAAATTACCAAAAAAATGGAAATTCCATACCTTGACATCAAACAAGGTATGTTTCCTAAAAGTGGCAAAACTGAAATATTAATATGAGATGCTTCTATTTAACAACTATCTAAAAGTGGCAACATTGAAATTTAAACCGAAGGTGACTCAAAACCTACCTAATTTCAAAAATATTAATTTATATTTCTCAACATGTTTTAAAAATGGCGTTCAAGCAACAGGATTACAAAAATGACTCCCGGGCTAAATTTCATCCTAAATTGCAGTCATACAAAAAGATTCCCCCAAAAAAAAAGGATGGAATTCGGTTTCCTGACCGGACTAAGAGGAAAACTGAAAAAAGTCAAATTTTCCTTATGTCGTAAAGTGTAGAAATACCTACTCTAAAATTTTTTACAATACGTCATTTTATAAGTCAATTATATAAGTAATTATATTCGTACAAAAATTTCAATCTTTCTATCAATTATTACCAAAGTTATAAAGGGTGTTTTTTTTAGACGTGTGGTTTTCTATCTGGCAGTACTTTTTTTCGGAGTTGGTCTTTTTGACAGCTGTCACTTGATTTGTGTTCATCTTGGTTTCCATTTCATAATGAATAGACTTACTCTTGAACAACGTTTGCAAATCGTTCAAATTTATTACCAAAATATTGGTTCGGCTCGCGTGACGCATCACGAAACAATCAATTTACTGTAGGAAACTTTTGGTGAGCGCATTATCTCGCATCGTGGGCCTGTGGCGTGGCTTTCAAGATTCAAGATCTTGCGATTTAACATCTTTGGACTATTTTTTGTGGGCTTATGTGAGGTCGTTTGGTTACGCAGATAAGCCCGAGACGATTGACGCTTTGGAAAAGAATATTCGGCGCGTCATGGTCGCAATTGCTGGAAAAAGTGTTCGAAAATTGGGCCTTTCAGCTGGAATCTATTCGAGTCAGCTGCGGTGGCTACTTGTCCGAAATCATTTTTAAAACATAATGGCAAACCCATAAAGCTAAATTTTTGGTCATAACATCAAATTATATGCGTTTTATTTCTTCTTGAGAATTACACGTCTAAAAAAAACACCCGCTAAAAGTTCAAAATTGGATCAAACGTTTTACAAGCGTTTTCCCCATAGCAAACTAATTTTGTTTTGGGGGCCGGGTTAACGGTAAGATAGTGAGCTAAAATCTTACGTGATTTTTATTTGGTATTTATTTGGAGGAAATTAAGGAGATGCAGCAACTTAAATCAAACAATGACCTTTATAAGGACCACCCTATTGCCATATAGTATCTACCTATGCATATCGCATGGAAAAATTGATAATTTGCTAAGCCGATTCCACCCAAGGTACCGAAAAAATGCAATAGATTGACAACACCGTGAGCATGTTTGAAGTCCGATTATTTAATTCTTCCTTCCTATATTATATAATCATAGTAAGTAAGCCGCAGCAAAGTTAAAGTACTGCCATACAGCACGCAGCTCCGGAACAGTTAAGAAACTTATAGTGCCCCTTCTTCTTAGTGATCTAAGTGATAATATAAATATCTGTTTTTTTTTTAACTTTCACTATCGTTTCGAGACATCATAAATAAAAATGTCGTAATATTATGTGGTATATTTTTTACATTTAAGCTTAACAACAATTATCACAACAAATTTCCATGTCTATATGAGCTTTAAAACATTTACTTGTGTTGTATTTGTCTTTATTTCCCAATCATCGCACATTTTTCCTTGGCACGAGTCCAAGTCAATCAATTAACATTTTTTTTTATCTTTACCTATAGTTTCTTACAAGATCTTCATCGCAACAAAGAAGTAAAAGAAAGAAGAACAACGAAGAACGAAAGGTCATGTGTGTCCCACTTAAAATCATTACAAAACACATCCGACTTCACAAAGTTGTTATTATTATAGAAGATATAGTTGAAGTTTAAACATCGAGATTTAAAAAAAAATTATATGGTTTGGTAAAGACATTATTGGTTAAAAGGGAAA
Source organism: Dasysyrphus albostriatus (assembly GCA_946251815.1). Lineage (NCBI taxonomy): Eukaryota > Metazoa > Arthropoda > Insecta > Diptera > Syrphidae > Dasysyrphus > Dasysyrphus albostriatus. Next base: position 94,332,862 of record OX276337.1, read on the forward strand.
AAACATGTACTTATAGATTTTTGTATATAAATTGAAAGTATTAATAATATGACTCTTCAAGGTGCTATAATAGTTTTTTATACAAAATTCCAAAAAGATGAGTGATCTTACTATAGCAATACCTACTTACACTGTTTGTGTTTGCGTGATCAAGCTAAAATGGATTTGAGCTTTCAATTTAAGTGTTGATTAATTAAATGTGTGTAGGTTTTTGATGAAAGTGAAAACTATGGCATATTTGAATAATGATTTTGTATTTGTGAAGGTGTGATAACAACTATTTAAATATTTAAAAAATATAGAAGTATGCAGATACTGAATGATCTCTTATGTTATAAGGTGGGTGACTGCGAAATATAATAAGTCTTCAGGTAGTGAGATCATTAACATTTTGAAATTTTCTCGATAAAAAAACTATTAATGAACATACAAGAATACAAGAATCATATTTTCTCACTCAATATTAAAATATTAATTTAATTTTCAGGAATCTCATAAAGATATAATTTAAAAATGTTCAATAGACAAATTTATTAATCATAGGGGACCTTAAAGTTTTGATACCTACTTCTGCAGAGCTTCTTTTATACTACCTTCCACCTTGAATTTTATTTGAATTCTTAGGTAAATTTATATAACTGTAATGCTAATGAGAATATAATGACCACATAGAGCATAATAATTAAATAAATAACTAGCTCGAGAATTAGAAAAATATCTATCATTATCGACGTCTACGAAAGTCTTATGTTTAATTTTTGCATTTTTAAAACATGCAAATATGAACATAAACCTCTTTTAAAATATTACACTTTGCTTTTATATATTTAGAATACAAGTATATACAAAAATTTGGTGGTGCAACAGCTCATGGAGCACCAGGGCCTAGTGACTTACAACTCTCAACCATTCCTGTGTCCGTATTATTGGCAGGAACGGAAGGGACCTACAATTTTTTGCCGAGTCCCAACGGCTAGATGAGAAGCACTTATTCATGACAAGTATACTTTTAGAGGATTTGTCAGTTCCTCGCAAGAGGCAGTACCCCTGAAAAAACATTTCTGCTTTTAGGTAGCAGCGGCTGGGAATCGCACCAGTCCAACGGAATGACAGTCCAACGCACTAACCATCATGCCATGGGGTATGAAGTATACATCAGACCTCTTAACTTTCAAGTATGAGTACCGGTCAAGTACCCAGTACCTTGTACTTGTACTTAAAAAAAAATAAGTACAATGTGCTTGGCGCTTGAAAAAAACCAAGTACCATTACTTTTTTAAGTACTTGGTACTGTAATACTGCCCAGAACATTTTCAAGTCCTTTTCAAAAACAAGTCCCTTTCAAGTACTTTTCAAGTACAAGTCCTTTTAAAGTACTTGTCAAGTACAAGCCCTTTTCAAATACCTTTCGAGTATAATTCTATTTCAAGTAAAAGTCAATTTCTAGTTTTTTTTAAGTACAATTTGTTGAGTAGTCTGGTTGAGCTATCAAATAATGACTATTTCAACTCAAAGACACAAATCACCACGGCTAATGGCGTCTCCTTGTTATGGCGTCATCTTGCTTAAGTCTCACCATGGTCGCCATTATTCGTTGGATAAAATAGACTACTCAACGAATTTTACTTGAAAAATACTTGAAATTTACTTGCACTTGAAAATGTACTGGGCAGTATTACAGTACCAAGAACATGTAGATACTTGAAACAAAGTTCTTCTACACGGTGTTTTTCGAGTACCAAGTACATTGTACTTGTTTTTATTTCAAGTACAATTACAAGGTACTGGGTACTTACAAATTACAAGTAAAAATGTACTGAAGTACCTTACAACTATGGTATACATACACAACACAAAGTATATAATTTAAATCTTTTTAAGAAGAAGTTCCACAAACGATTCCTTTATTATTGATGAAATTAATTGAACTTTGAAGATCTACAAAATGTGAAGATTTATATACTTAATACATGGTCTCAAACAACGTTTTAAGCGACTTAAATTTAATATTTCTTTTTTGTATTTATGTACATACCTTCATTTAAACAAAAAGTTATACTGCAAATGCATTTACACATACCAAAAGTCGTGTCGTTTATATAACACAATTGATTTTAACTTTTCGAAAAATAATTTAATAAAAATAAATGTATCCTGTAAATTTATTCATTAATAAAGGGTGTTTTTTTAGACGTGTGGTTTTCAAAAAGAAATAAAACGCATATAATTTAATTTGATGGCCATAGAAGGTAGATTTATTTTTAAAATAAGGTTTTGCCATTATGTTTTAAAAATGATTTTGGGCAAGTGACCACCACGGCTGACTCGAATAAATTCCAGCCGAGAGGCACAATTTTTGAGCACTTTTTGCAGACATTGGGGCCGTATGTCAGCAATAACGCGCCGGATATTCTCTTCCAATGCGCCAATCATCTAGGGTTTATCTGCGACTCCACATAACCCCAGAACAAAGAGTCAAGTCATGTTAAATTTCACGGAGGCCACGCCACAGGCCCACGACGTGAGATATGCGCTCATCAAAAGTTTCTTTCCATAAATTGATTGTTTCGTTGGCTGTATAGCAAGTAGCGCTGTTTTGTTGGAACCAAAGGTCGTCAACATCAACGTTTTTCAGGAGTAAGTCTATTTATTATGAAATGACAAACCAAACTGTGCATAAATCAAGTGACAGCTATCAAAAAGACCAACTCCGAAAAAAGTATTAACAATTTGAAAATCACACGTCTAAATAAACACCCTTTATTTTCCTCTTTGCATAGTTTTGTATTTATGTATTTGTATTTTATGTATTTAAATTTAAATAAACAAATAAAACACAAATAAATTTAGATAATTTTTGTTTAAATTTTTAATTTTCAAATTAATTTCACAACTTTTTAATATTATTTTATGTATTTGAATTTAGCTACGCGTTTTGTAGTGTACCTCCATCTTCGGGCGAATAACAAAATGCATATTTAAATTTATTGTTATGATGTATAAACAATTTATTGTAAGGCATCTGTCTGCAGTTGAAATACATACATAAATAAATAAATTAAATAATTTTCTATTCAATGTTAGAGTCAACCAAATAATGATATACATTTTTGTAAAGCTGTTATTTTGAGTTTAATTAGTAGAATATTTAATCACTCGATTTAGCAATTACACCAAAGATACTGTAGAGACTTCTTATAAAAGATGGCTAAGACTAAGACCATCCTTTGGATGCTGCATAATAGTGAGAGCTCCTATTCTGACTGTGTTCTTCAAAAATCTGTGAATTCGAACAATTCCGGGACACCATACTACAGTTTGTGGTATGCAGCACCTTTCCTTGAAATCGATCAGTCTTTTACTCAGTCATGAGCCGCAGTAGTAAAACTAAAACCCCAAGCAAAAATTGTATTCCTTACGAATTTTTAATTAGACGTGACAAATGCTTGAAGAACAACAAAGACAGCTGTTATCATTTTCTACACGCAAAAAGTACGAGCATAATTTTCTCTACACTGAAAAAAGGTGATAAAACTGAAATTAGTAGCTACAGAGGAACAGAACAGAGTGTTTTCTAAACACGGTTAGAAAAATATTTGATAGAAAGGCTAACTGATTGGTTTTATGAAAATAACCTGTTCGTGTGAATCGCAAGTCAATACCCCTTTTGTCGTAGATTTATCAAAAGTCCGTTCAACTACTTGCATATGTGGATGACATCATCAGCAGAACTAAGCAGCGAGCTGTGGTTGGTGCGTTTTAAGTCGTAGGTGGTGAATCGGATGAAAATTTCCTTGGGTGCTTTAAGATGAAGATTCTTCAAGAGATTTTTGGTCCTAGGGGAATCAAAGGAAAAAGCTTCAATGATGAGCTTTATGGACTATACAGTGATGTTGTCCTGGTCAAAAAACTGAAAATACAGTGGCTGAGATGGCTGGGACCTGGGACACGTGGAGCGTATGGACAGCTACGCACCAACCTTGATGGTTTACGAAGCAGAGGAAGACCCCTAAATTCGTGGTGCACACAAGTGAAAAATGACCTCAACCAACCTGCTGTGCATACTTGAAGGCAGCTAGCCACGGACAGAGCTGGCTGGAGAGACTTGTTGGTTGAAGCCGCGGTCCATCCTGCACTGTGAGCGTCATCAAAAGTAAGTAAGTAGGCCAGTACCAAGCTGGATTCTGTAAAAGTTATTCTACGAAAATAGTGAGTGTTATATGCATTCTTTGTGAATTTGTATGGCATTGACACTTTATTTTACAAACTTTGCAATCATGGGGTATCAACGTAAAAGCTTATTTTGTATAGTTTAAAATGGAAATAGGAGTCAAGTAGGGCTGCCTCCTAAGTCCGCTATTATTTTCTTTGTTTTAAGATGCCCCTTACTGATTATTTAAAAGGAATTACATATCCTGAATGAACATTGACACATCTTCAAACAAATTGAAGGAGCGGAATTCTTACCAATAAAGAAGTTGCGCCGAGCCTTATACAGGCCAGTAAGAATAGATTTTAGCAAGGGAAATTTTTTTAACAGGCTAATTTTTGGTGCACACGTTGGGATTGATATTACATATAATCTAGTAAAAATCCTCAAAAATCCGACGACCGCTAGGTCAGTTATAAAGGATCAAAAGTCATGTAAATGGGTTTTTGACAAATATTTCGAAAATTGTAAATTTTTAAAATTATTATTATTATTAGCTGAGGTAATTTTCCATAAAAAACTTTAATGAAGTTTGTTCGTAACATAAACAATATTATACAGCGTACTTAAATTTATTAACAGTCAATACAAATGAGTAAAGAAATCTAATCTAAAATAAAACATAATAATTTTGACCAAATATTGATGCAAATTTAAATGGTTTTTCTGACCAATTTTTCGAATTGTAGTTTTTCTTACCTTCAAACGGCCTCGAAATTGAATTTAGGATACAAAAAATATTAATATATTGAATATAAAAATCAAGAAAAAAATTCGACACCCCAAATGAACTTATCTAGCTAATTGCAGAATGCTATGGAAGAAGAATGCATGTTCCAAAAAACTTAAGACCCCATCTATATTTGAAGTGAAGTTATTTCCCTTGATATTAACCCTGTGCCAATAATTAAAAAAAAAAAAAAATTGATTAATTTTTGTTTACGAATATGAATTTATATTTTGTATATTACTTGTTGTAAATATTCTCTTTACAAATTAGTAAAATATTTATAAAATAAATAAGAAATATAGGTTTCTTATAATAAATATTCACTCTTAAATTTAAAGCTAGAAATAATTCCACAAAATAAAAGGTGTAGAGAACTCCACTTTGAAATTACCACAAAAAATAGCACAATGTCTTATGAAACTATTTTCTAAAGGCTTTTTTTTTATATCGTCAAAAATGAAGATGAAGATCATTGGATCCATATGAAATGTTTCCACATGTATTAAATATAAACTTAAAAGTTGCTAAAATGATAATATTCACTTTTAGTTACAATAATAAGCGGTAAAATCAAAGAAGATAAAATTTTAATTCCACGAATATCAATGATTTTACCGGATTTGTCTTTCAAGTTCAAACGAGAGAACTTTCAATTTAAGATGATTGATGATGGACTCAAGACAATAATAACAAATTGAAAGGTTATTTTTATAAAATTTTATGTTAATTGTTAAAAGGGAGATCACCAACAAATTTGATCATTTTAGCTTTTAACTTATTTTTTTTTTAAATGCACTCAAACCAATCGTAAAACCTAAATTGTTGGATTTGAACAATCCAGTTTATTGAAGATTTTCAAAAAAAAAAATTATAGAGCCATTAAAATGTAAAAATAAAATCAATTTTTGCTTTAATTTAATTAAATCAATCGAGAGTTGACTTCCTTAAAAAGCGTAACAACGCACGCATGGAATTTGCTAATCATATAAATGTATAAAATAAGATGTTTTTTAATTAAAAAATTTGCGTATCATCTAATTTAATCATATTATTCAAACTTTGGGTTATTTAGTTGTTTTTAAGTGGTTTTACTTCCTAGTTATTTTTTTAGAAAAATGCGTGATACAATAACATGCGTTAAAAATTTCCTTAACTAATAGCAATAGGCACATGTAGAAACTTAATTTAAATGTTTTTACTATTTTCCCTATAAATCTATTAATTAGTTTTAAAAAAAGTGTAGAATTAAGATAAACAAGACAACGGGAAATGTCTATGGTCGTTATTTAGTCATTAAATTAAAACTTATATCTGAAGCTCAAATTAATATATGTATGTCATTAAACACACAATATCAAGTAAAAATGTTATACAATAATAACCGTCTGAATTCTTCAGAATAGATTGAAAATCGTAAGTGATCGTGTAACATGTTTATCGAGATAAAATCAACTTAAATACTAGTAATTCCCTTAGGCTTGAGGTGTAATCAAATCAGCGATATAAGATGTTAATTGAAATAAAAAAAGTATCAAAATATGGCTGTTAAATATTCAATCATTGCATTGAATATTTAAAGGAAATTCCATGCAAACAAAATCAAATAATCAATTTTTAATGTGTGTACTCATTTGTCATCAGTCATCTCAGATGCATTGAATGTCTCCAAAAATAATAATTTTTGTTTTTCATTTGAAAATGAAAATCTAGTAACTTCGTTTCTGTCCTGAATATTTATTCAAAACCCTTTTTTCCTTCCATACAAAAGATGAAGACAGATTTGAAAAAATTAAAATGTGCACTGATAAAAAAAAAACTAGTAAGGACATAGAAAGAGTTTTTACAAAGACAAACTGTAAAAGAAATTCTTGTTAAAAATTTCATAATTCATGCGCATTTTGTTTTGCAATGTCTTTATTCATTATCTAATTTTCATAATTATTCGGCAATTTATTTTTCGTATAATAAACACCATTTGCATGCTACACCAAGTTCCTTATCGGTATAGATAATCCGATAATAATCACACCAAATTGTGACACACATCTCGACATGTAAAATTGTTCGCACTATTTGGTACAAATTGAATATAGTAAATGTTTTTATTACATTCAGAAAAAAAATCGAAAAAAAAATTATATCCTCAGTGATTTAAAAACTCACTTTTTTCTATACTTTATCAAAACTTTCAATCTAAAACATATCGTAAAATCATCACAAAAATTATTTTCCTTACCATAAAAGTAACAGCAACATTTCAGAACGATGTCTTATCATTAGAAGTCCAAATATAATTTATCGGTGGTTTTAATATAAATTCTTATAAATATAGTTAAAAAAGACACTTTTCACTAAACCGTTCTTCGAATTTTTGATCGGATATTATCAAAACATTTTACTATCAACGGAATAAAAAATTTATTGACGCGCATTCAGGGAAAACTTTGAATCTTTGAATAATGTGCCCAATTTTTAAATTCAATTAAAAACAAAAAAAAATAATTATTTATCTAATCACAACAAATCTTTTGGCTGATTCACTTTGCTTGGACCCACATCTGAACCGATTTAAGATAAAAGGCTTACTGCTGCACACACAAACCAAGCACCAACAATATAATGTCAGAGCCGCAACTTTGGGGTCATGAAACCAGCGAGGCTCTTTTTAAGTAGTTGTTGTTGATCGTTGGTGTTTGTTGAGAACTAAAGGTGCAAACCTGAGCTTTGTTTTTTATTTGAAATTTAAAAACAAAAATTGTATGGTAGTAAGCTTAAAATTTGTCTTTATAAAGTCTCTCTGACGTTGTAGTTAGTTTCCCGGCGCAGCAAAAAAAAGTAACGATTATTTTACTATAGGTACAATACCGGAGTATACAACACCACCGAGAAAGAGAAGACACAACACGGTCGGGATTGAAGCCAGCGACTAACTGAATGTCTCAACAGACACCAACTAGTGAATTTATGACCAAATGGCGAGGGATTTTAAAAGTTTCAGGTATTTTGCTTGTGCATATAGCATATAAGCGAATTTTTTAATGTTTATTTTAATTTTTACAATACCAACTATGCACTCAGGGCCGGATCTTAAAGATGAGACTGAGCACCGAGTGTAATAAATTAATAACAGAAAAAAAAAACCAGAAATACATAATACTATGCTATTCTATCACATCATTGTGTGCGTTTGGCTGTAGTAGGATATGATATTTAGATATCCCAAAAATACAAGATACCATATTTATATTGCTTGCAATGTCATGCAGCTGGGCTCAAGTGCATTTAGTGGGAGCTTGAAAATTATGAAAACTTCCTTTTTGATAAAAAAAATTTTGTTTAAAAAAAAAATTTTTTATTGGGTAACTAATGTATCCAAAAACAATTATTTTATACAAAATAAAAGTAAACTTTATTTGCAACAAATAATTCCAATAACCTACTAAAAACATTAGTTAAACAAAAAGAAGTTTTCATAATTTTTAATTTTCTCAAAAACTAAACACCCTACAACCGTCTGGTTTTCAGAGTTCGACTTGAGTGGGTAACACAGTTCTTGACTTGACTCAAAATAACATTAAATAATGAAAAGTAGTTTACTACACTCAGAGAAAAAAGTCAGGTAAATAATTAACCAGGGCCCTGTTAAATTTACAAGTTGCATTATCCCATATTAGGTTACCGACGTTTGACAAATTTACCTGATTTTAATAACCCTATATTGAGTGTTAAATCAGCCTGGTAGCCTATATTACCGTATTCAAGTTAATTTAAGAAAATGACCCGTTATTTTAATTCTAAATTCTGGTAAACAAAAAATTTGAAACGAATATAGCGCTAATTTTAACTGAGATAAGGTTGTTTTAACAGTGTTTGTTATGAATTTTTATTTTATCAAAAATCAGGTTGAAGTAACGTTTTATATGGTTATTTTTACAGTGTTTACTTGTTGAGTTTAAACTGGTCTCATGTTAAAGAAACTCTCTGCCAGTTAAATTCAACGTGACACCAGTGATTAAACACACCACAGGTCATCCAAATTATTTAAATTTAACCTGGCCACCTGTTGAAGTAGCACTCTGCCAGTGTTGAAACACACTCACAGGCCATCGTTAAAGAAACACTCTGCCAGTTCATTTCAAAGTGACATCAGTGTTAAATCACATACATACACAAAAGCCATCCAAACAAAATCAGATTCACTTATTGATATTTGGCACAAGTTCCAAATAAACAATAAACAAAATTTCCATTTTTGTTTATTAATTTTGAGTTTTCAAACGAATTTTTTTTTCAATTTTTTTTTAACTTAATTTGAATATATAACAAAAAAATTTGTTTAAGGGTCAGTTTCAAATGTCCCGGCTAAAGTTAAAGTAACGATATCCAGCTGATAAAAGTTGTTGTAATTTTATTTCTGTTTCATCACCAAAGTCTCGGATAAACTACAAAAGGCGTTTTTCTTGAACAGAGTCCGAGCATGTCGAGCATGTTCTGAACATCCAAGCCATCTGAGCCAAGATTACTCTGAGCGCTCCGAATAATTTTGGAAACACACCTGAACAGAATACTAGCTATGAAATGCTTGTGTTCAGGCTTGCCAGATTGGGCTATTTATAGAAAATTGGGCTATTTTTTTTTCGAAATGGCCGACAACAACTTCAGTATGACAGCCCAATCATAGTTGGGCTACTAATAGCTCAAATCTAATTTTGGGCGATATTTTTTTCTCGTATAAATAAATAATAAATGAAAGTCTTTTCTCCCCCTGAACATATGTTCCTACTCTTTAAGTATTCCGCAATTTGGCACCTGTTTACACAATGATTATTTGCGTCTAACTCTTCTCAATGGGTAAGAAAGCGAAATCAGATAATATGAAAATTCGAAAACAGTCAGACGTAAGGAATCGTCGTGTAATAGGACACGTATTCTCATTGGTTTTGACATTTCAAGTCAACCTCAATAAACTTCACTTTGAAATCATTCAGTTTCTCTGTTGTTCATAGAATTTCCATTTAAATTTTTCTTTCTTTTACAAGTTAAAAAAAACTGCATTTTATTTTCCCTTGTATTTTAAAATACAAATAAACTGTGTTTGAAGTTATGAGAACATTTTTTTACTATTATTGGGCTACTATTTGGGCTACTTGTTCGGCTCCGATTTTGGGCTAGAAAAATTTCTAAATTGGGCTATCGAACTTATTCAAGGCATGGCAATTTTTTGTTTGACAGTTCGGGCTCTACTCTGAACTAAAAAAGAAAAACGCCTATAATCGGTGGATAAGTTTACAGTTTGAGAACATCATATAGCATCAAAAACATACTGAAAATTTAAAAAAACCATTTCGTTATGTCATTGCTTTTTAATATTTATGTAAATTCAGACGATCAATAATTTGGCAAAAAGATTCCGGGAAGATTATCCGAGACTTTATCCGCAAGTCTTGAAACAGGCCCTTAAGCTTTTAAAAAAAGCTACAGCACAGTATTGTAGGTACTTCCGTTGTTTTTCAATGACTATTTTTCTAATTTTTTAAGTCAATGTTTTGGGAACTATACCTCTTGTATAAAAAAGAAAGGTAACACATCCCTCCCCTCTAATATAATTTTTTTCTTAAGCTTTGTTCTAAAATTATTTCATATGGTATTGGCCAATAACTTGAAATATCCTGAGTATTTCTTACCTTCGAAGAAACAGTGTTTCTTATATGAAAATAAACACAGTATCAAAAAGAATTAAATAAAGACACTGAAATGACCATGAATCAATATATTCTTACTTTTCTCTTCATATGTCTGGGTTAATTGATCAATGAACATTGATTATATAAGACGATAAAATTGTTTTTCAAATGTTTGATATTTCTACACCTCGTATCTTTCTTAATCTTCATCCTACCGAAAATATAAATAAAACTTTTTCCGTAGAGAAAAAGGGCTGGGCTGGGGACAGTTAATTTGTTGTATCTTAGGCCTGGGGGTATATTATTAAATTTTGGTTAAAATCGAAAGAGCTGTTTTTAAGATAAATAAGCTCTTTTTATGGTTGTATTGCAAGTAGACACCTATCTACCGTTATTTTTGGAGTGTATAATTTCAATTTCCCCTCTATGGAGTTTTCGTCTGTAGGTCGAGGTACGGATAGACAGACAGAATTGTGCCAACTACTTTTTTCATGCTCTCTATCATCGTTATGTCATGTTTGATTGTTATCTTGAATTTTTTTGTTTAGCGCGAACTAGAAACACATTTGGGCATTCATTATTACATGGACTACAAGGTCTATTACGATTACATGTAATCAGTAATTGACTTTTTCCAATTACAACTACTTGTAATTGGAAATTTTTAAACACAATAATTTGTAATTTGAAATTGAAAATTCTTAATCAATAATCACATGTAATTGGAAAAATAATTAAAGAACAAAATGTAGGTAGTTGAAAAAATCTGTAATGATTACTTTTTTTTGTTATAATAAATACACACAAATGTAATTGATTACAAAAAGTAACAATTACATTTAGAAATATGTGAAAAAAAATGTTTCCATTTATTATTTTCCTGTTAGGCGGATGGGCATGCACTATATAATAGATAGATAGATAGATAGATCATCAGAAAGGTTTTATAACCCAGATGTGAACAAACTTACAATCGTGCTTGTATATAGCCGTTGAGATACGTAAAGTTGTATTATGAATATTTAGGTATTTCTGTTTTTGAATATTTGTGTTCTTATTATTGTAATTGTAATTTTAATTGTAATTGTAATTGTAATTGTAAATATAATTGTAATTGTAATTGTAATTGTAATTGTAATTGTAATTGTAATTGTAATTGTAATTGTAATTGTAATTGTAATTGTAATTGTAATTGTAACTTTAATTGTAATTGTAATTGTAACTGTAAATGTAAATGTAATTGTAATTGTAATTGTAGTTGTAATTGTAATTTTAAATTGTAATTCCAATTCGTCACCCCAATCTCAAATAATATTTTGTATCATTTCCCAAAATTTCAAGCGAACCCTTAAAAGTAAATCAAAAACTGTTCAAAATTCGAATAATTGTAACGTAGCTCAACGGTTATATACAATTTTTAAATTTTGATTTAGTTTACATCTGAGGTATAAAATCTTTTAAATATTATCATAGACTAACTAATAATTAGTTATTAAATAATTTATTATTAGTTAGTCTATGATATTATGTATGTCCCATCATCCACCTTACATGAACACAATAAATGGTATTGAAACATTTTTCCTTCACATTTATAGTTAAATGCAATTGATAGTTTTCAATTACATTTGTGTGTAATTAATACTGAAAAAAGTACTGATAACATATATTTTTTAACTACCTACTTTTTGTTTTTCGATTACTGTTTTCCAGTAACATGTACTTAATTAAATCAAGTCATTATCTTTTTTTTGTCAATCACATGTTATTTGTAATTGAAATTTTCAATTGAACTTTTCAATCATACAAGTTACATGTAATAGTAATTGACATTTTTTTGTAGTATAATCGACCCAACTCAGATTTACATGTTGCCCTATATATTGTACTTGTATGTATGTATCGCAAGCTAAAATTTAATGATGTCAAAGTGCACGATTAAGACGGACAATTTATCATTCATCAAAGAAATTTATCACGCAACAAAAAAGTTGATAGTGTTCGATGGTGAAAGAATCCTCAGCCAGGAAGATATAAAGCAGCTGGATGAGTTTTGCTAATAAAAACTTATTTAAGTTGCTGCCAGTGCGAGTGGTAGATGGCTTTGCAAAGGAATCTCATACAGAGGGAATACCCAACAAGAACGCATAGCGTTGTTGTTTAAGCAGTTGAGTTTACATGATCAAGTTCCAATATTATAAATTTGAAGTTTGTGTAACTAAAGCTAAACAAGATCTATGAATATGCCCCATGCCCCCGTGTATCATTATGCTGGGACCAGTGAGTTATGTGTTCGCTGACTGACATGTAGCTGGCATGTGTCTTTTATCTCAGTTGTTCGGGTTTGATCTCCTCCTATAATGTCATTTTTGAAAATGTTTGATTTTTTATATAAGTGCTCATTCAAAATATGTAGTGCGAAGCTTCATTGGCGCTCCTGCAAGTCACAACGCAAAGCTTAATCAATTATTCAATATACTCCTCTAATTTTAAAACAATAAACAAATTGATTGAATAAAAATATGAAATTCTATATTCGCAAGTAATATTAAAATAGGAACACTACGCACATTAACGACAGACAGGCGGCTAAAAACTCCGATCTGGCCCTGTTTGCGCTCTACTAACACTCTCGCTTAAAAATTCAGCAGAGTATAGTTTTCAGTTAAAACTTCTCCAATACTTCTTTAAATTCAATACTTCTTAGCGGGTATTTGTGGCTTTTCCTTTTTTGTTTCACTTTTTCTTGAATAGTTTTTTTTTTGCTTTGGTGAAGTGCTTCATGTGGAGAAAGTTATCGTTTATTTTTGTTTTTCTTCATCATTTTGGTTTTAGTTGTGTATGAGATTGAACCGATGGATGTGATGTATAGCTGCAAGCTGAGAAGCCTCACTGAAGAGTAGAAGCAACATCAATAAGTAACTTTTGAAGAGGCTCAGGCGGAATGATATAAGTTTTGATGCGGGAGCATCCGGTAATAGAGTTGTTTCTGTGAACTTCAAGCCCAACCAGAAAAATGGTGCATATGTGCTGAATTTTGCTTGGAGTTTATTCGATGAACCGTAATAGGTGTGAATAAAAGAAGAGTGACCGGTATGACTAGTAAAAGTGGTGGTCAATGAGTTTTGATCGAAACATGTGAAAGGAGTCACGCGGAAAAAAAACAATAATTTGGTGACGTGGGCAGCATGCCACTTAAAAGCATTGCGCATCGTCATATAAGAAGCAATAGGTATTGTGAATACCTTACCATAAAAATCAACGGGTTTTCCTTGGAATTCATGCAACCATGTGACCAGATGTTTCAATAATGAAGTGCATCCATCCTTTTATTTATTTAGTAATACTACCTACTAACACCAATATTTTTTTTTATTTTAACCATGAATTTTTAAAATAAAAAAAAAAGACAAAACAAATTCATCAAATATTTGCTCTTTGCAAGTATTCGAAAATGATTTGTATGAAAAATTAAAATGTACTAAAAATAATACTTACATGAACACACACCCGGATGTTATGTTTTGGTTGGGTGTATTCGAGAGTCGTCTTCGAACATTTATTTATTTGAATAACATGCAAGTTCGCACTTCAACTCTTTTGTTTTTGGCTGAGAGTGGGTAGACTTTGAAATAAGCGATTTATTTTCTTATGTAATTAGATAAATAGAAATACAAATAGCTTAAAAATAAACATAATTATAAGTACATGGTGGTATATACTCGCTGTGTACACAAATACAGATTATTCAGACATTATTATTTTAAATACTCATTTTAAAGTATCAACCTACAATAATTTTGGAGGTATTTGTGGCAATGAAGAAATTTATAGATCTGAAATTGTTTTAAGACAGATTTAATCGTTGTTTTTTTAAATTAATCTATACATACATGGTCCTATTTATATTTTAAGTATTCCATAAACTATTGAAACAGCCGATAAGTAAGGTAAACATGTTTGCGAACAAGTTTGGTATGTTTGAGTTCTTGTTTTAATTTGTTTGTTTAATGGTTTCGCGCGTGAATAAAGAAGTCTATCCGGGTTCTTAAAACAAAACAAACATAAGAAATGCTGATTTTTTTTTTGGTTAATGTTTACACATTTAAGAATTTGTTACACAACTGTATTTACTTTTTAATACATAATCATTTCTGTCCCTTAACCTACTTAAATAAAACTGGATCAATAGAAAGTGAAAACGTATTTACTAAGCTAAAATATTTTAAGCTGCTAATTAATGTGATGTGTGAGATAAAGGAAAGAGATAATTTTTGTTTCAAAGATAAGAATATAAATTAGAGCAGTAAATTAAGTTAAAAACTTTGGAGTGTAGTTATTACCTACTTCAGATTAAATCTTAATAAAAATATGTAATCTGATGTAAAACGGCAGGTTGGATTTTATTTTTATTTGAAAAATAACAATTAAATAGTGTGTATTGAAGAATTTGTATGGTAGGAGTTATTTAATAAAACCCATACATACGTGATTAACAAAATTTGAAGTACGAACAAATATATTACATGCAGTCCTTAACATTTGGTTAGCCTCACTTTTTTTCACTATGATTCTTTTAATGCGAGCGTACGAAATTAAAGATTGAGCCACAATATGAGATATCCTTCCGAAGATTAAGTTAAATTGTATAGGGTTTCTTAAAGCTGATGGTTAAGTTTTTTAAGCGAATTTGATTTGCTATTAATAAAATTGACGTTTTGTTTTTGTAACATTAGAATAGCCTCACTTGGCTTTTTTGCCATTTTAAGCGAAAATTTGCCCAGTTTAATTAATGACAATATATTGGACAGTTGTAAAACCATGATGATTGCTGCTTTTAAATTTTACTGTTTGAAATAAGCAGGAAAAAATCACTAACTGTACCGAAATTTAGAAAAATTGAGTACTAGAACGATAAATTACTGTTTCATCGCTTTGAAGCTCGGAAAATGTATTGGAAAGCCAAAATTGGTTATTAATCAATCAAAAGATCCATTTTCATATGGAATGGTTGCGTGTCCGCTATTCTATCATTCCAGACAAGCGGAAAATCTCTAGTCAACCGACCAACTACACTGACTATCTGTGCAAAGTTAGATAGAAAACTGGGTTAGAAGTGAGCTAAATTTCTATAAGCAGAGTGTGTTGAACACCTTAACGAAAAATAAAGAAAAAACTTCCATTTATCAGCATGCTTTTTCAACATCTTCTTAATTTACAATATTCCACATTGCATAAAATACTGATACCAGCATCCACCTCAGGAATTTTTTAACAAATATTTGTCAGGTGAACACAAGTTTAACTTTTGGACGCAGAAAGAAGGTAAATACTATTGCCACTAGTTAAGAAAGGAAAAGTTGATTCCCCATCAATGCTTAGAGAGACAAGTTTCAGTATTCGGTGCAGTCTCTCTTTAAATCATAATTAGTTAAGTTTTCCTAAACTGTAAAATGACAACGAGATTCTATAATACCAAATTGGAAACAACCTTGCGGCAGTTAAAGGATATTTTCGGACACAAGCCGATTATTTTTCAGCAGAACAATGGTCCGATTCATACAGCAGTTGTAAGTTAAACTTTTTTAGATAGCAAAACTGGACAGTAACTCACCTTTCAACCCTACTCTTAAGATTTGAGGATCATTACAAATGTATTGGGTTGGCTAAAACATAGGGTTTATGTAATTGAGAAGCAGTACTCGAGTAAATAAGAGCCATTTGCAGGCATGAAAGTGTCCTGGTAGCATTATTTCATCGGACCCATTGAAATTTGTATACGATTCTTTGAGGAATCGCATTTTTTGAAGATATTTAAAATAATGGAAGCAATAAATAGCACTAATATATTTTGTCCAACTGCAAAAAATAAATAAAGAGTATTTTCTTTATGAAATAAATCGATAAGTTAGTACTTTAATTGCAATTTACACGATGAGGCTATTCTAATGTTACAAGAAAAAAACGTTAATTTTAGTGACAGCAGATCAAATAAGCTTATGAAATTCCACCAGCCTGTAGAATTCAGTTTAAACTTAACTCAATCTCGGGAAGGCTCGTGTGATTCAATACACAATTCCGTTCCTTATGTTTACATTAAAAAAATGCCAAAAACAGTTAATTTTAATAATATATAAGTGAGGCTATCCAAATGTTTCGGACTGTATGTATTTGTTTTTATTTTTAATGTAATCACTAGGTAAAACGTTTGAATCGTTACATTTTTTTTAAATAATTTTAAATTGTTAGCGAATGAATCGAGTCCAGGAAAAAATAATAAAACCGAATGTGGGCTTATACACAAAAATGTTGGTCGGTTCGATGTAATTGATGTACAATATGTACAATTAAAGCAGCAGAGCTAATTAATCACGTGGCTTCAGAATAGAGCAATGTGTAGGTCATCGGCATCTTTATGTTCAATCCCTGAGGCTGAAAAAAATGCCTCAGTATAAAATAGACGTACTAGACCAAGCATTACTACTGCTTTGATTATTAATTTGCTTATAAGTTTTCGATAGCATATTCGAGTTAGTACCTACTTTACTTTTTATCAACGTTGGAAAAACTGTGTGTGATTATTTAAATTTTTTTAAGATCAAGTTGATGTTGTTTTATTCAATTTTTCGAAATATCTACCAGTCCAGTAAAATAAAATAAAATAATTTGAAATATCTACAATAAAATACTGCGTCAAATTTATTTTTCATTTCGTGAAGAGTACCTCTTGGATATTTTAAATCCACAAAGCTCGAAAAAAAAAATTATAAAATTATATCGGATTTTTGTCGAAGAGTATATGCAAGTATTTTTATCTCTAGAGGGGGTCTAATTTCTCTGTGGCCTGCCGAAGGGGTGATTTGCTAAAAGATTCTCAAAATAAAAAAAACAAAATTCTTTAAGAAAAACGGCAAATAACGTAGAAAATAACGTGCTCTACAACAACAAGAGGCGGGAAATCATTTTTTACTCAAAAATTTCAACAGTTTTTCCATAAAAGCTTTTCATCTGAAAGAGATGTAAAACATGTTTGTAGAGTTCTATGAATTATTCTTACCTTCAAATTCAAACAAAAAAAAATGCTCTACGTGCAATAGGAGCCGACAAAATTGCATTTAGGTGTTTTAAAGCTTATTTTCAAAATGGCGGAAAACACATGCACTCTTCTTTTTCAAACTTTTGTGGATTTAAAATCTCCAAGAGGCATTATCTACGAATGAAAAAAAAACTCAACGCAGTATTTTTTGTAGATATAAAATGCAAATTTTACTTGGCTATATACGTAGCTTAATGTTTATTAAAATATTCTGATTGCTACTTGAATGAAGATTCATTTCCACATAATACGTATAGTAATTAAGTAAGATTATTTATTTTATTTTATGCAATTCATCTTACGCAATTGGTTGGTGTAATATCCTTTAACTTCTTCCTTATATAAATAATGGGAGAAGGAAAAGCTACAGTAAAACCTTTAAATTGATGAGATGTTGAAAAGAATAGGGATTAGTTGAAAATAAACCTCAAATCAATGTTGTTTTTACAAAATTGCCATCATCATCATAGTGTCCTTTAACCCCGGTTGGGGCAAAGGGCATCAACAAAACGTCTCCATTTTAACGGTCTGCAGCAAGTTATTTTCTGCTTCTTTTAAGACAGTTGATTTCCATGTTATTCTCTGTCTGAGGATTCCATTCAAAAAACTGCGTAGCAATTTTATTGATTGGTTTTCTCAATGTGTGACCAAACCATTGCTGTTTGCGCTGTTTTATGTCAACGTTCAGTTGCTGTTGACTAGTCCTGCGCCACAGCTCTTCGTTTGATAAAATTTGTGGCCATCGAATCTTTAGGATGTAGCGTAGATAGCGATTCACAAAAACCTGCAATTTCCACGAAATGGAAGACGTGACTTTTCCAGGTTTTGCAAGCATTTATCAGCACGAGTCTAATGTTAAATAGACTCGTAGAATCTCAACTTCATGCGTAAAACGACAAAATTGAATTGCAAATAAATGCAGGCTTGTAAGTAGAGATCCCGAGATTTCGGGATTCAAAAATTTTAATCCCGGGATTTGAAAAAAGTTTTTTTTTTTTTAAAGTTATTTCGAATATTCGTTTAAATTGTTTTATTTTCTCTAATTCAGAGGAAAGCGTCTTTTGCGGACAGTTAATTCTACTTAGGGTAAGCAGAGTGAAAAGCAGTGAAGTTTTATCCTAGCCGGTTGACAGATCGTTAATTGTTTGTTGATAGCATTTATTGGCTGTTGTCACCGTAACTTAAGGCCAACAAATTTTAGCTGTTCTTTAATTGAAAGACTAGTCTAGTGGCCTGTTGGAATCGATCGATGATATCGAAATAACACATAAGCAAAATATTCTATTGTATTGTATCATATGAAAGAAGTAACAATTTTTAGTTCCGGAATTCATTAATAAGTTGACGTCGTTAGAAATCGAAGGAAAAACTGGCGCAGGGACATAAGGCCCTGGTATAGCGTCCAATTTTTATTTTTGGGGCTAATGACTCACTTAAGTGGCATCAAATAGAAATGTTGGGGTCGTGATCCTCGCCCCTGTATACGCCGTTTAGAAGAGTGACTTGGTGCAAACTTGCCTTGTCTTGCCTTGCCTTACATAAATACAGTGGTAGCACCCAGCAATGCTGCGAATAAACAGTGAGGTATGTATGCAACCTCCCTACTTGGGCTCACTGTAGGATTTGGGATAGGTGCGAGGTTGGGTGTATGCAAAGTTTCTTTTAAAAATAAAAAATAAAAAAATAAATTTGGTCGCACAACAGCTCGTGAAGAACCAAGGCCTAGTGACTTACAACTCTCAACCATTTCTGTGTGCGTATTTTTGGCAGGAATGGAGGGGACCTACAATTTTGCCGAGTCCCAACGGCTAGATGAGAAGCACTTAAGCATGACATGTATACTCTTGGAGGATTTATCACTTCCTCGCAAGAGGCAGTACCTCGCGAAAAAAACATTTCTGTTTTTAGGTGGCAGCAAAGTTTCTTTTGCATTTGAAATCTGTATTTATAGAACTTGTATTTATCTATCACCGTGGGACTTACCGCTCCACAATTGTAATAGACAAAACTGCGACAGCCAAAAATCATACTCTAACATTTATTTTAAAATTGAGTCAGTTAAACATTTAAAATATCTAGGAGTCTCAATTGACCACAACCTGAATTGGAAAGATCATTAAACCTTATTGTGCGAAAAAGTTCTATCCGGTATTTACTATGGTCTTGCACACACTAATTTGCAATATGGCATTACCAAGAGGCCTATTCCGGTTCTGTTAAAAAAGTGAATTGATAAGAATGAAAATTGATAAGACTGAATTTACGACATTGAATAAGTCAATAAGCCCAAACATAATAGTTGGAGGTGGCTTTAATGCAAAGCACACCTCCTGGGCCTCAAGATGCATATCTCAGAAGGGTCGAATGCTATATGAAGCAGGAATGGCAAATAATTGTGACTTCCATTCGACTGGCAAGCCAACTTAGTGGCCAACTGATCCGTCGAAAATACCTAACCTAATCGATTTATTCATTGTTAAAGGAATACACTCTAACCGTATAGAAATTTCAAAGTGCTACGACCTCTTCTCAGATCATTCTGCCGTCATACTCACTATGAGTATGAAAGTCTTGTTAAAATTAAAAAACCACCCAGGTTAAGAAACAGTTAAACCAACTGGGATGAATTTAAAAAAGGATATCGAGGACAACGTTGAGTTAAGGGTATCATTACAAACTCCTCTTAAGCTTGAAGACGCAGTAGATACCTTTGTTCATATAATACAAAAAGCAGCTTGGGATAACACACTTTATTAAAGGCCAATGCCTCGCTATAAAGATACAAAATATCCTCAAGAAATAAAAGATTTAGTGAAAGGTTAACGAAAAGCACGTAAAAAATGGCAGCAAACCTGTGCTCCTCAACACAAAGCTCATTTAAATCGCTTGAGTAATATGCTAAAAACGCCGATATCCTTGAAGGCTTTACAGCGGGGAAAGAATCCAACTATTCACTTTGGAAAGCTATAAAAACATAGAAAAATCAAAATCTTCCAGTGCCTTCGATTAAGAAAAGCCAAAATGAATGGGTTAAAAGTGACCAAGAAAAAGCTAAGGTACTCGCCGATTACTTGGAGGAAATATTTAAGCCGTTCGATGGGCAAGAACTCAACCAAAATATTAATATGAATTTTAGCTCAAATGAAAGCTTTTTAACAAGAAATGCTACACTTGCCGAATTAAAAAGAGACATAAAGAAACTTAAGTCCAATTAAGCTCCAGGATATGACCTAATCACGGTAGGAATTCTAAAAATACTCCCTCATAAAGGATTTTTTAACCTCCTTTACATAATAAATGCGACTCTTAGGATAGAATATGTTACGAGCCAATGGAAAGTTACGGAAATCATAATGGTTTTGAAACCTGGCAAACCATCTCACGAAAAGAAGTCTTACAGGCCAATTTCGCTTCTTCCTATAATATCAAAAGTTTTTGAAAGAATACTGCTCCTGCGCCTGCAGCTGATAAAAGAAGAGAAACAATTAATACCTGAACATCAGTTCGGATTTAGAAGCAGGCATTCGACGGTTGATCAAGTGCATAGAATTACTGACGTAATTGAGAGAGCTCTTGAAGAAAAGAAAATCTGTTCGACAGTCTCTTGGACGTGTCGCAGGCGTTTGACAAGGTGTGGCACGAAGGCCTCAAATTTAAATTAAGACAAGTTCTGCCTGACGGACTTTATAACATTCTATTCGGATATCTAGATAACAGACTTTTTCGTGTAAGACACGGAAATGGCTATTCTTATTTCAAAGAAATAGTGGCTGGGGTACCAAATGGAAGTGCATTAGGTCCAGTTCTATTCCTTTTATTTACACGCGATACACCTCAAAAAGACGACACTATCGTAGCCACGTTTGCTGATGATACTTCAATACTAGCAGTAGGCAAAAACGATTAGCGAAGCTATAAATAAATTATAAAATGCTCTTAATAATTTCATTGAGTGGACAAAATATGGCGAAAAGCGCTCAATGAATAAAAATCAGTCCACGTGAACTTTTCGTATACAAAAATAAATAGATTACCCGTCTTTCTTAATACCGCTCTTGTTCCATTTGTAAATGAAGAAAAGTATCTGGGAATGACTCGACGCGAAATTAAAATGGAAGCCGCACATAAAAAGAAATGCTAAGAACTAAAAAATAAATTAAGAGATTATACGGGCGGGTCCTTCAACTTGTTTGGACTTATGGTATACAACTTTGGGGTTGTAGCTGCTATGCAAACTGAAATTACTTACAAACGTTTGAAAATAAATTGCTTAGGTCATTTGGAAATGCTCCATGGTATATAAAAAACCAAAATCTTCACAGGGATCTTGGGATTCCTACAGTTCGGGACGAAATAAAAAGTTTCGTGAGAGAATATAGAAATCGGTTATTAGATGCTTATTCAACGATTATTGACATTCTTGAAGAGTCGAATTTAGTACACCGTCTGCGAAGAACAAAACCTTCCGACTTGGTGCGGTGAACATAAAACCGCTTTAAAATCGTGGAATGAGCAGGAACTTTCACCGGAAAGTAACCTGCAACACGTTACTTAACTTCGTTAAAAATAAATTGCCAGATAAGTTTCAACTTAGTTGCAATCGAGAAGTGGAGGTGGTTTTAGTGTAGTTAGAGCCATAGTCATAGAGCCTGATGCAGGTTTTGCACCTACCCAGAGGAAAAAAAAAACCTAAACAGATGCAAGGGCGGATCCAGACTTTGCCCCAGGGGGGGGTCACGTTTCTTAAAATTTCCATAAAGTATTGCACCCAAAAATAATTTGTACTTACGATATAAGGCAAGTTTTGTATTCGAGCAAAGCGGGTGGCACAATTCTGTCTGGTTCTTTGTCTGTCTATTCCTTGACTGCCTAAAGCTACAGCCTAAACCACTGAAGCGATTTTCTTCAAATTTTTAAATAATTTTTTTTTTTAATTCTTTGGAGGGGATATTTTTTACCTTTTAAAATTACGGTACTTGCTATACAACCATTAAGAAAAAGCTTATTTATCTGAAAAACGGCTTCAACGAATTTGATAAAAAACAGTAGATTAATTTATGTATAGTGAACATTCTGGAAAAAAAATCCGAAAAACTGTTAATAACGATACCTGCCATTTAAGGGTTTTTGAACTTCGATTTGTTCAAAGAATTTCAATCAAAATTTGCATGCAAAAACTCCATAAAAATCTCAATAATATTGCATATCAAAATAAAAAAATAAATGTTGGCCTTTTGACCCTGAGGCCACACGATCCAGTACTGGCTAGCCATTCGCATTACACTCATATTTGTTTACTAACACATTCAAAGCCTGAGCAACTGTCTCGTCAACTGGCTTGCTTTTTTCGTAGCAAGTTGGGAAGCCAGTAGAGCAGCCAGTAATAGGGTTCGGCAGTACTTTTTCGGAGCAGATTTGGAAAATTTGGTAACTAGGATTGACTCACATTTTATTGCAAAAAATATTAATAAAATAATAATTGGGAAGTTCATATGTCCAGTCCCAAAGAACTCAAAGATTTATGTGATTGTGTTTGTGGTAATTATTTTAAGTTTTCATCCTTAAGAAATTAAATGCTAATAGTGACAAAGTGAATAGAATATAATTTCTTTCACATATGATAATAAAAATAAAAAGTATCAATAAAAGGCAATAACAGGATGGTTGTTTTCATCTTCATAGGTTGTTTTTTTTTTTTTCATTTCCTGTACATGAATAGGCATGAATAGGTGTGATAAAAGTTCTTAAAAAAAAGCACAAATACTTATTCAAAAGTGTTAATTTACCAATACATACACCAAGTCACTGCTGAATTATCCACTGACTAATCTGAAATTTCATTTCACTGGTCCCCTTATGCCGGATTTACACAAGTGACAAATTTGACAAATTTACATTCATTCACGTCATTAAAGTGGTAAAATAATGGTAACATCAAATCATTAGTGAAACCCGAACGCAAAATAATGGCGTTTTGATGCTCTGTTATCATAATGGCTAAGAATGAGCAGGTTCATTCTTTATTCTGTATTGTCATTATTTGCAAAATAGTGTAACTGTGCATTTACATGGCTTCATTTTAATGTCAATATTTAATGCCAATAAGTTCGTCATTTATTTATGATGAATATTATGACACATTTTCAATTCATTTACACGATTATGTCATTAATGTTGTGAAAATGGGAGAATTTATGACAATTTGTCACTTGTGTAAATCCGGCATAACTAATTTTAACTAGCTAAATCGATTTTCGGCGAAAAGTGACTCATCTAAATCACTACTAAATCTCCGCACAGCACCAACGCAAAACATTCGTACCGCTCTGTTCTTTTGCTAGTTTCGTCGCATAGCAATAGAGTATTTTTAGTTCATTTTATTTTGAAAAAGCGGAATATCGTAGCAGTTATACTTCTTTCCCTAAAATCGGACTATATTTATTCCATTTGGACTAACATCCGAACCCTGGCCAGTATAGAAGCCAGTACAGCATGCCGCCAACGTCACAGCAAATACACGAATAGGAATTTGACAGTCAATGTATGTTGCCAATTGGCTAGCCAGTACTGGCTCGTGTGGCCTCAGGGTAAGAAGATATTAATTTTTGTTTTGAAAATTCATTATTTCAAAAACGCGTGGATGAATTGTTTTGAAACTACTCGTAATGTTTAAATGTATTTTAAAATTAATTATTATTTAATTTAATATAAAAAAAAACTTTTTGAGAAAATCGCTACAACGATTTTAATTTTTTTTTTTTGTGCTTATATTCATATTTCTTCAAGTTATCAAATTAGTTTCAAGCTTTAAGCTATTTGAAAAGTTGTTAAACAATTAAAAGAACAATTTAAATGCCCTCATTTTATATATTTTTAAATTTTTTATATATGTACTTACTGGCATATTTTAAAAGTTCTTAATTACAGGCAACTTGATCATCAGAGCAAGTAGCTGCAATACAGTCGTACATTTCATTTCCATTGCAAATATTTTTTGAAAAAATAAATTAATTAATTAAGGAATTGAAGCCAGAACCATCATGTCACTAGATACTAAAAATATTGTCTAGGAAAAGTTTAATAAAATCTTAACTCTTTACCATAAGATCGTATTTACTCTACAAGATCTATTTTGATCTTTTGCCTGGCGACTAGAAGCTACTTTTGTTATACGTACCAATTTCCTTAATGACATCCCCCGAACAAAACAAATTCATGAAACGTCAAAATTACAAAACAAAAATCTTTGTATTCCCAAAATTGTGCACCCAAGTTAGTGGGAAAGCGTTAGCAATTACAGTCTTGGGAAAACGAAGTAAAATGAGGTAGTTTTTCCATAAAGGAAGGCTTGCTACCACTCATGTCTTCGAGTTTTCCAAGTACCGCCCAATTTTTCGCACTTCACGTGAGAAATTTGCAAGATACCAAAATCTAAAATATCGAAACTGCATTATTAACAGATCTTGAAAAATGATATCTCACACTGAGTAAAAATAAAACATAGCATTCTCTCCTTACAATCTTGCAAATGTCAACCAAAATCTCGAAAATTAAAATCTCGAATACCTGCTCAAAATTGAGTGGTCACATAATTAGCGGGATTTTTATTTGCACGGTTTTGTAATTTGTGCCCAATTCAAAAGGCCGTTGATAGGGTGAACTAGCTACATTTATTGTTTGTGGATTTGTTCTAATGGGATTTTAAAGTTTTTTTTTTTTAAAGTCATTCCAGGTCACTGAATAAAATTTTTAGGTACCTTATTAAGGTTATCTTAAGAAACAAATATTTCTTTTCAAAGGTCACTAAATTGTTATTAAAGGTCACCTAGATTCATTGGTGACATACATTTTTTTAAATGAATTTTCAAAGTTTTTTCATGGTTCAGTATTACTTTTTGAAAATTCTATGTCTGAAAAATTATCTACTGTTACTACCTGCCCTTTTATGACCAGTAACCTTTCGAAGAGTACACATACGGGATGCCATGAAATTTGTCATCTGATTCGGTGTATGGTGTCAGAAATGTTCACAAAATCATCAAATCAATTTCAAATTATTTGCACGGTAAAACAAAAGGTAGAGTTCTGTATTATTCTGAAAACTTTTATTGTTTTTCTGGGAGAAGAATTATTTTTTCAACTTTTCACGCACGATGTACATATCGTCGGCTTTCTGTCAAAACCTAGCAAGTCCTTAAATGACATTTTAATGTACTTTTGGTCAACAATAATTACTGAATTCGAATATAAATGTCTAGTAACTGTGCCATGGTTTCTTTTGGCTCTATCAACCAGTTTTAAAACCTTTCATTATCTTAAAATTCCATTTTATTACCTTTTAAATCGGTGTTTTGTGTCTTCTTAGCAATTTTTAAAATTTGAAATTTGTTTTGACAGAAAGCCCACGATATGTAGTTTTTACTTTGATTTTTGTGTTTTAACTCTTTAAATAAAGCTTCCTTTATTGTAGCTGAATTTATATAATTTTTTCTTATAAAACTAGATTGCACAATTTACAGAGATATGATAATTTTCTACCTTACTACTGAAAAACTTATAACATTTTATTCAATAATAATATCACAGATTTAAAACAATTTTGTTGAAGGAAAAGCTACTACAAAAAACCTTCATTTAATTAAGAAAAACATATTTTCCATGAGGAGAGAGAAGTGGGGTCGAGTTTATACAAGTTAAGATGTTGTTTACATTTTTACTTAAATATATAAAGGAAAAAATAAATATGTATTTATATAATTTTATCACAGAATTAGGTTAATAAATAAATAATAAATTAGTAAATAAGTAAATAAATAAGTAAAATAAATAAATTTTAAAAAAATAAGTAGCAAAATAAAGTAGCTATAAATAAATAAATAAATAAATAAATAAATAAATAAATAACTAACTAAATAAATAAATAAATAAATAAATAAATAAATAAATAAACAAATAAATTAATAAATAAATAAATAAGTAAACCAAAAAACCAATAATCAAATGAACAAATAAACAAATAAACAAATTAATAAATAAATACATAAATAAATAAATAAACAAAATTTTTTTTTGATTTTATCACAGTTTTGTATATAATAAATAAATAAATAAATAGATGGATAAATAAATAAACAGATAATACACATAAACAAAATGTTCATAAATAAATAAATAAAAAAATAAAAAATAGTTATAATAATAATAATTAGAACTTACAACACCTTAAGTTGCTTAGTTTGAAATAAGATTATTTTCAGAAGAACTACACGACACAATATAACGTTCATATAAATTTGATATTCGAGCTTTAACGTATTCAATTTTTGCTTCATGGTGGAGATATTCCGTAGAATAGTGCCATGGATGGTTAAGCATCATTTTTAAAATTTTATTTTGCATAATTTGCAACCTACGGATATGGCTTTTAGCGCATGTTCCCCAGACGGGTGAACCATACAACATTATAGTTTGAAATATTACTTTGAAAATTATCAATTTGTTTTCTACACTTAATTTAGACTTACGATTAATGAAAGGATATAGAGTTTTAATCGCTATATTCAGTTTATTATGTGTTTCCTGAATATGCAAACTAGAGGTCAAAGTTTTGTCAAGGTGTACCCCGAGATACTTAGCCCGCGATTTCCATTCTATTTGAACTCCATTCAACTGAAGCCTATTGGTTGGTAAGTAGCAGGGTTTTCTTTTCCTGGTAAAAAAGAGAGCCTGAGTCTTTGAAGCGTTTAATTTAATTTTCCAATCATCACAGTACGATTGAACTAAATTCAGAGCAGATTGCAATTGTTCTACGAACAATTTTTCCATACAAAAAGGAATTTTCTTCGTAATCTTTTAGAGTTATATCAAACATTTTTTCCAATTCTTCCCATTTTCGAAATATTTGGCAAAACCCCATTTTCGTTACCTTTGACCCCTAATAATGAACCTACTGGTCATCGGATAGTTAAGGAGTTTTTATCAGATTATAATTAATCTCAATAATAAACTTGCCAAAAATCACTCTGTTACAAATTTGTTCCTTTCTTTGCAATTTAAATGTCTATTCTTACTTTGCGATAGGTACATATGTATTTACGGTCAACAGTGACTCATTGACTGACTCTGTAATACGGTGTATATATAAATTTAAATTTTTGTTTCTGATAAACGCCTTAGGCGATCTACAAATAACTAGTACCAAAAAGTTTTTGTTTAGAAAATTAATCAAAAATAAAGTGGTTTTCATCTCATAAGATTCCTTGGGCAATGTGGCGTCAATTCGAAGGTGGGAGTACCTAAATAAAATGCAATCAAACACTACATTTATTGTATGTACCATTATCACCCATAAGGTTTCTAGAGGCTGGTATCGGAATCATTTAATTAATTGATTAATCAATTCATTAATCCTAAGCTGTTAGATCATAACTTTTTGTCCACATTTCAAACTTAAGTCGATAAACTGCTATAATATTAATGATTTCCAATAAAACTTAATTTATCTGCCGCGGCACTTCCTCGCTCTATTTTTCAACTTGATTTATTTGTGACAAAAATAGCTTTGAGCTATGATTTCAAATCCATCTGCAACATAATTTCAAATGTTAAACACCAAACCTTCCTTTCGAAATAGAAAAGAATAGGTAGTATGGCCTTGAGCCCTAAGCATCAAAGTACCGCTTCAGAGATGCAAACACCAATCACTGCGACTATCAATAACCCTGCTACAGAATTGTCAAACTCTAAAAAATTATGTATCTTAATCATCGTCCTACACAAAAAAAAATGATTGGTTAACTCGTGACTTTAGAAGGTTTTTTATGTTTGTGGTTTTTAACTGGTTGTCGACACATGACCAACAAAATTTTTATTTTAATATTTTTCTTCAATGTTTATTGTTCACCTCGCCGTCATGTGATGACTAAGTTGATGAAATAGAAGATGGCACATAATAAAAGACAAAACCCTGTAGGTACCATCTTTTGCGATAGCCATCGCCATCGCCTTAGCCAGTGGTATTTCATGCAAATGAATGGTGAAAAATATAAACTTATTTTGTTATTCACTTTTGGTTACAGAAAGTTTATTGTGTGTGTGTGTGTGGTCGAAAGTCAAATATATAATGTTGGATATGTATTTGTCAGGCTCTGACATATTAAAGAGTCATGTGATATTGTGATTGCAAAATACTGACAAAAATATGCAGGTATGACATAAAACACCCAATGTATTTCATTAATATTCTTCTTTCACTTTGTAATTAAATTTGATTAAATTATTTATCTTTTCTTGTTGCATATATATACACATACAGGCATTGACAAAAGTTTTAGTAGGTATATTGCTTATTTTTTTTCTCTAATGCATTAAAAAGATGGACAAACACTTATTGCTTGAAATATTTTAGCGATCACATTTATTTGAGAGCTTTTTAGTAGGTATGTATATTTTTATTTTTACGATCAATATAGATGGTGCACCTATTTATAAACAATATGATGCTGTCGTATAAAATATTTCCACTCATCAATTTTTGCAGTGATAAGCAACAAATGCTTCTGCAGCCGTACCTAGAATATTAATGGTTGTGATTAAGGTAGGTATTTATATGATTTATTCGTTGCTGATCTTGGATATGATATTTTTGTTTTATAGTTTATATCTACATATTATGCGGATATAACAATAATAAATAGTTGACCTTAAATTAAAAAATTAAATTGTAAATTTTGAAAATCAAATTTGATGTTTTCTGTCATCAACTGTTTTATGCATAAAGAAATTTTTTCATCAATACACCTAAACAAATTTTGATATGATTTCTTTACTCAAGGTAATGTAATAAAGTGATTGTTTATAAATACACAGACCATTTCCACTGGGCGACCCACTATACCAGAGCCGTGTCCAAAACTTTGAATACAAAATTGAGAACCGTTAAAATTTCGCTTTTATTAATCTTGTTGTTAAAGTATTCCCACATCTCTTATACAATTAGTCACAATTAGATAACTTTGAGAGTAATTACAATAGCCAAATAGCTTCTCTGGAGAAGTCAATATTCCGATATCGTGAATTGTTTGTTGTGACTTTCATTTAAGACTTTTAATTTATTGTGTTATGCAACGCATAATAAATCAGATTTTATCTTACCTATATGGAGCAAGGTAAGATGAATTTATTAAACATTTCTCATAATCAAATTAAAATCTCTAGAGATAACAGTTGGTCAAAAAATTTGATTACACTTTATTATTTCAAAATTGCATCAGACTTATAAAATTACTTATGGACTTGTGCTTCAACTGTAAACAACTAAATTCAAAAGCAAAAGTAATTTGTATGAATTTTTTAAATAATTTTATTGTTTCTTGCTGTCCGATCAGGATACCGAATCCCGTTTACTTTATGTCGGCGACTTATTTTATGATTGGAATTCATTCCCTAAACACTTAGGATTAAATTTAGTTGGGAGTTATTTTTGTAATCCTGTCGCTTGGGCGCCATTTAAAAATGGCGTTCCATCTGCAATGCAGTCAGGATACCGAAATCCCTGTGCTTTTATTTTTATATTTGTTATTTATTTTTGACATGCCAGTGCCGGATTTACACTAGTGACAAAATGTCATAAATTCTTGACATCATTTGCAATTAATAGCAGTACACATAAAGAATGAATTTGCTCATTCTTTGCCAGTATAATGACAGAGCATCAAACGTAATTATTTTGTCTTCGTGTAAATGCATGTCATTGATTATTTGATTTGATCATTATTTTGCCACTTCAAGAACGTGAAATAATGGCTGTTTGTCACTCATGTAAATCCGGCATAGGGATGTTATCTAGCTCGGAAGTCATTGTTGTAATTCTGTCGCATGTTCAAAGTATTGTAAGGTTCCAAAAAAATGAAAATCCCCCACCCTTTGACATAAAAAAAAGTACACTTCCGAAAAGTGGTAACACTGATATTTTAACTCAGAGGGTTCGCCTACTCAGCACCTATTTTTTAAGATACAAATTGTTATTCTCGACACGCGTTCGACATCTGGAGGCGTTTCTGCAACTTTTTTCATGTTCAAAATAAAATACAAAAATAATCAAACATATATTTTTTTATATTGACATATAAAAAGTATGTTCCCAAAAAGTGGCAGCACTGTTCAAAGGAGCGTCTACTCCACACCATTCTTTTAGGACATCAATAGTTATTTTGAGTATAGAAATTATCCAAGTAATTCTCGATTTTTTTTTATGTTACCATTTTCCACAGATTGGGTGCCATTTTGAAAATGGCGTCCAAGTGACAGAATTTAAACAATGACTCCCAAGTTTAATTACATCTTGAGCTTACACAAAAAGTGCAGGGATTTCGGTTATCTGAGTAGGGTTCAAATTGGGGGCCATTTTCTAAAATGGCATCCTAGCGACAGGATTACCAATAAGATTCCAAAGCTAAATTTCATCCTTATGCGGACCTTACACGAGGCAATATTATTGCTCAATATCACGTGCAAGGGCTGTATTGCGCAATTATTATGTTTTGCACAGTATACTGGGGAATATTAACTTTTTTTTTAAATATTTATTGCAACTTCTTCAATTAGTCCAGTAACCTTATACATCGGATATTGCGTCAGATTCGGTAGTTCTGACTTTTTGCTGGGTTGTTTGTGATGTTGGCCTAGTAAATAATCCAAGTTTTCGACCTCGAGCTCCTAATGCATCATGGTAAAAAATCAAAAAACCACGAATTTTCGCTATTTTTTCAGTAATTGTTGATTTTATACATGAGAGACACACTGCATCAAAACTGGTAGATGTGATTTTTTGATCAGTTGATTATGGTAAAGTTGTTATGAAAAATCCTAGTTTTTAAGAATGGATTTCTGACCTATATGTTATGTTTACTATGTTTACTGTTTCAAGTCACTTTTTTAAAAAAAAAATAACCTCCCGCCTGATGGGCGAGATATGCACCTCGTTCGCATTTTCTTCTTTTGACCTAACCAACACGCTCTGGAGTTTTGAACAATCTTATGCCATGCACACTTTTTTTTTTTCAATTTAATAATGTAGATTTATAAAACCTACTTGTTGTCATAATTTTATAATTGATGCATTTTGAAAGGCTGTCTCTTGGAAATTCTTGGTTTTACGGGGACGATTTTGGACTTAAAACGATGTAAAATTGATTGATTTTAAATTGTAGGGGTATGTTTTAATCAGAAAGTAGTCCTTCAGGTAAAAAATCCACAGTTATTAAAAAAATCGCGAAAAATTCGCGTTTGGCGCTCGAGATCGAAAACTTGGTTTATTAATTAGGCAAAAAAATCAAAACTGCCGGATCTGACGCAAGGTCTCCCTCCGATGAAACTACAAGGTTACTGGTCTAAATATTTTTTTCTCCTATATAATCAAACAGAATTATACTATACAGAGGCTTCGATGCATAAATAAACAATGTAAAGATGGGAAACTTTCGTACGTTTCACCCTCCAAAACCCATTTGTTTACATTGTTGTTTTTGTAATCGGACTCCGTGTCGATGAATAGATGTGAATTGCAACAACAACTTAACGCGGTGAATTTGATTTGTTTTGACAGACCAATTTTTTTCCAAACTTGATATCATGTTTTTTTTTTATTTTAGTGCGTCTGCCATTCTACATCGTTGTTTTATTTATCTTTTTATATTTGTTATTAATTTTTTTGTTTTTTGTTAAATAATAACAACAAATATTAAGTTGTGCCAGAAATTTTAAGTAGCTAATATTTTTAATTGTATCAAAAATTTCCGGCAACCAACTTTCCATTGAATTCAAGAATTCATAAACTTCGTGACATTTCTGAATTCACCTCAGGGGATGTGTTCTAAAAATTCTTGTTTTGAGGGTGCAAACACACTTTTTTTAATGGAATATTATTGAAAGGTACGACTGCACCATCAATATGATTACCTAAATATAATTTTTTTAAAACGCATTGCAGCCAAATGGTTTGCCGTTCCAATTAAATTGAGTTGTTAATTATAGAAATCGCTAATTGGCCAATATTGCTAAGTTAGATGCATTTAACCAGATTCTGTGACTTACTTACTTCAAATTTAATCTAATGTGTACAAACTGGCCCTAATTCTCCACTATCACTTACTTGGCCTTAACCATCATTTAACCTAAGTTAATCCAATTTTAATTCACCGATTTGGTGAATTAAATTTAATGAACCATTGATTAAAATTTGAACATATTTTGATAAAATGTGCAATTTTTTTTACTTAGTTACATAGTTAAGGCTCTCCCAAACCAACGCGAATTGCTGTTGTGAATGATTCGCTGCGAATCACTCCGCATTCCCGTTGGTTTGGGAGAATTTTTAAGCAAAAAGAAAATTCAATACATATTATAGTATTAGTTGTGTTTTTTGTAACTCAAAATAATTCTGTCTAAAAAAACGACAACAAAACAAAGCAATTTACTAGTCAAATACAACAACAACAATATTAATTCAGAATTAAGGTAGAACTAGAATAGCCAACGTAGTGGTCGTAGGAAACCGCGCGAAAACAAGTAATCCATATGACGCGCACATAATTGCGAAGTGGTACTCTTCGTTTAGTTTTCGTTAACTTCTCCTGTCAGACGGGAGAGTGCTCACCATGTTGGAAGCGAGCTAAAAGAATTTGATGCTTGGTGCATAGTTTTCCAGTCTTTTTTTTTTTTGTTCAATGTATGAGTGAAACAAAATCTTAAATCACTGTGCTGTAAATAAGTAAAATGTTGGAATTTATGCTCTTATAGTAGGATGGTTAAAATAAAAGAGGATTACTTTTTATGTAATTCAAGTAGGTACTTAACTTTATTGAAAAGAATTCAAGAACAGAAAAAAGGAAAAGAGAAGTATTAATTAATGATAGGAAGTGTCGTCAATTTTTGACACTCTTGTTTTCTATCGTTAAGATAAAAATGATATTGAGTTGATTTGTAAGATGGCGCAGCGATGTAAGCATAAAACTTAGGTATGTTCAACACCCCCTCTCAAAGTTTTATTTACTTATCATTGTCAATGAAATCCATTCCGAGAGATGAGCTGCATGTGGCATGTTTAACCCGAGGCAGTGCTTTTGTTAATATATCAGCTGGCATTTTGCTGGTCGACATATACTCCAAGTTGACAAGTCCTTGTTGACAAATATCACGAATAAAGTGAAATCGAATGTCAATGTGTTTGGTCCTTTTGTGAAAAGCTGGGTTCGTTGCTAGTCTTTGGGCGCCTTGGTTATCGTTGTAAATTGTTATTGAGTCCAGAGGTGGTCCAAGCTCTGAAATAAGTTGCTTCAATTGTATGGCTTCTCTTGTTGCCTCTGCTAGCGCAACATACTCCGCCTCTGTGCTTGAAAGAGCTACTGCTTTTTGCTTCCGTGCCTCCCAACTAAAAACAGATCCAGCCATTTTAAAGGCAAATCCTGTGTAGGATTTTCGGTCATCTAAGGATGCACCCCAATCTGCGTCCGTAAAGCAAACCGGTTTTCTTCCAGATTTTCGAAAAATAAGGCCAAAGTTGTATGTTCCCCGGAGATACCGCAGAACACGTTTGGCTGCATTCCAATGTTCGGTTGAGTAGCATGTATTAAATTGGCTCAGCATACTGACAGTATATGCGAGGTCCGGGCGGGTGGAAAAGTTTTCCATCCCAAAACGTTTTAGTATTTCCTTAGCATATCTTGGTTGTGATATTGAAATTTGTGTTCTGTCATCGCTTTGTTTAAATTCTAATCCCAAACAGTAGTGTATTTTCCCGAGGTCTTTCATTTCAAATAGTAGCATGAGTTTCTGTTTGATATCGTTGATCTGATGGCGATTGTCAGATGCGATAATCAAGTCATCCACATATATGGCTATAACAAGTGTGGTCTTCTCAGTTCGTAGGACATAGAGACATGGATCATATTTGCTTCTCTGTAATTGTAAGTTTGTTAGTTCTATGTCTAATTTATTATACCATTCACGCCCAGATTGGCGTAGTCCATAAAGTGCTTTCTTTAACAAGCAGGCTTTTGGTTGTTTCCCATTTGATATTTTTTCTCGCCATTTCCTAATAGTATTTCTCGTTTCCATATTTAAAGTATCTGAATTAATGTGATCTAGAGTTTCTTCAAGTAATTCAGGTATTTCCATGTAGACTCGTTCATTTAATTCTCCATTCAAGTAAGCTGTGACCACGTCCATTTGATGGACTTCCCATCCATGCTCGACAGCCATTGCCATAAGTAGCCTTATGGAACTAGCTCTAATTACTGGCGCAAAAGTTTCATGAAAATGGACACCTTCTATTTGAGCAAAACCTTTTGCTACAAGCCTACATTTTCTTCTGTCAATTTTTCCGCTCGGTTTATATTTTGTCGTAAAAACAAATTTGCTGTTAATTACTTTTTCATCATTTGGTCTATCTATTATTTCCCACGTTTTGTTCTTAATATGAGCCAGGTATTCATTTTGTATGGCACATTTCCACTCCTTGCCTTCATCTCTACTTAATGCCTCCGCAATGTCCAATGGGTCTTCATCGGTGACCATATTCGCAGATTCGTATTCACAATCTGAATCTTGGCTATCTGGCAATATTCCAGTTGAAAATCTGTAAGTGCCTTTATGTGGTGGTGGTGGCCGCACAGATGTTCTCAAAAAATGCTTCTTGTTTGGATACTTCTTTTCATTTTTTCGTCTTACACCTCTATTATTTTTCTTTGTTGGCTTTGCTGGTTCAATTTCAGGTATTTCCTTTTCGACATCTTCATCTGGACTTCTTTTTCTTCCCTCATGCAAACTAATTTCAATGCTGTCTTCTGAGCTTGATGCTGGTAAAATCAAACCATCGCCTTTGCTCCCTTCGACTCTGTCAAAACAGTCATCAAAACTAGAACCAAAATTAAAATCATTAGTAAATTTAACGTCACGGCTTATAATTATTTTTCTTTTTAAAGGTGACCACATGCGAAACGCTTTGGCTTCAGTAGAGTAGCCCATAAAAGTGGATTCCTCTGATTTAACCTCAAATTTCCCTCTCGAAGGCTGCTTATTTAGAACAAATGCCTTAGTTCCAAATATTCTGAAGTGGCTTACTGTTGGGCGCATTCCAGTCCAAACTTTATGAGGTGTTTCTTCAATAGATTTAGTCCAACTTCTATTTTTAATATAATTAGCGGTATTGACTGCTTCTGCCCAGAACATAGGTGGTGCTTTCGCTTGGATCATCATACATCTTGCGGCTTCCACTAGAGTCCGGTTCTTTCTCTCGGCGATTCCGTTCTGTTGTGGGGAGTGGGGAACCGTCAGTCTTCTTCGAATACCGTGCTCTTTTAAAAATGTGTGAAATTGGTGATTGCAGTATTCCAGTCCATTGTCCGTCTGCAAATATTTGATTTTTCTGCCCGTATGTGTCTCTGCAAATGATTTATATTCTTTAAATGCAGAAAAAATATCACTTTTATTTTTTAAGAAAAAAATCTCACACCATCGGGACTTATCATCAATAAAACTCGCAAAATACCTTGCCCCTCCAACAGATGAAGTTCTTATCGGTCCACATACATCACTGTGGACAATTTCCAGCAAATCAGCTGTCCGAGGCCCATCACTTATGGCATATGGTGACTCAGCATGCTTCCCTTTTATACATGCCTCACAAGTAAACTCATTTTTCTTACCTTTGACTTGGAGACCTAAAACACTTTTCATTTTTCCCATTTTCAATAGGTAATCGATATTAATATGACCAAGTTTTTGATGCCATTCTTCTAATGAAGATTTTTCTCTAGGCGAGATTAAATTAACTGCCTCTTTTCCCCTTTTTATGTAGTATAGATCACCTCGCCTCTCAGCCAACAAGACAACTTTTCCATTAGGCGCTACCACAGATGCCTCTTTTGTACCAAAATTTACAGCACAGCCTTTGTCCACTATTTTTGCCACCGACATCAAATTAGTTCTTAAATCTGGAACAAACATCACTTCATCCAGCCTTAAATTTTGTGGAACATTACCATCATACACCGACATTCTTACCGAACCTATACCCTGAATTGACGTCTTACCTCCGTTTGCCAAACTCAATTCCTTTTTTACATAACTCAGCTGATCAAAGCTAGACTTTTGGGATGTCATATGGGATGTGCATCCACTATCGAGGCACCAGTCACCACTGCTGCTGTCATTTTCTTCCTCAGAGTATTTCAATGCAAATTCTGTTGTTGATTTAAAGTGATCGTCATCCTCTGCACATACTTTTGAGTGTTCCGTTCTCCCAAATGATTGGCGTCTCTTTTGCCTACATTCAGACGCCTTGTGTCCGATCTTTCTGCAATTGTGACACTTGAACTTGAACACTTTGCGTTGAAACTTGTTCTGGGGACTTCTATAGCTTTCTTTTTCTTGTTCATCTCTGTTATCTGTGTACTTTCGAACATACATTGCATCTTGATTTGAGTCTTTATCTCGGCATTTTCTTGCGTCATATTCTTCTAAGACTTTAATTTTTAATATTTCTGGATTTGGTAACTGATCGCGAGACTCGATCGCACATCGGAAATTGTCAAAACTATCGGGTAGGCTGTAAAGAAGCATAATAGATAAAAGATCATCGTTCACTGAAATACCCATATCTAATAATTTATCAACAGCATCAAAGAATTCTGCTATGTGTATTCTGATGTTGACTCCATCTACCATTTTATGCAAAATTAATTTTTTCAAAAGAGTGGCTTTTCTTGCTGGTCCTTTCGATTGGTATATTTCATGTAGTTTCTTCCACACTTCATTTGATGTGATACAGTTCTTCACTTGCTTTAATTCGGAAGGATTAATTGCTAGAATGAGGTCCGATCGTGCTTTTCTATCACCATCCATCCACCTTCTTAGAGCTTCTTCTGAGGCCGCGTTTCCTGCCTCCACCTTGGGAATAACTTTTTCGCCGCTTACAAATTCCCAGCAGTCGTTCTTAACTAGGAGAGCTTCCACTTGTAGCTTCCACGTATCAAAGTTTTCCTTTCCCAAAGGCTCGATTCTTGCGGTTATGCTGTTCATGCTTTATGAAGTATTTTTCTTAAAAAAAAATATTAATAAATTAATTTAGATTCCTTCTGTATTCGCAAAACTGGGCCCATAACCTGTTGGAATTTATGCTCTTATAGTAGGATGGTTAAAATAAAAGAGGATTACTTTTTATGTAATTCAAGTAGGTACTTAACTTTATTGAAAAGAATTCAAGAACAGAAAAAAGGAAAAGAGAAGTATTAATTAATGATAGGAAGTGTCGTCAATTTTTGACACTCTTGTTTTCTATCGTTAAGATAAAAATGATATTGAGTTGATTTGTAAGATGGCGCAGCGATGTAAGCATAAAACTTAGGTATGTTCAACATAAAAAATAAATTACATTGAACAAATAATAATTAAATGTTAAATGTTTGCTGGTTATATAAAATGGCAGACCAAGGCAAATGTTAAAATGTCCCGATGTCGTTTTTTCCCCAAAGTCCATATGGACATACAAAAAACGTAGCTATTAATATCCAGACTAATTTTGATAGTTCGTTTCTGTGGAGATCATAAATCTGTGGAAGTATTCCAGTAAGAAATACAAATTTAAAGAATAATAGGATTTTCACAACAAACCCCAAAACCAGTTTTCGGCAAAAACTTTTCAAAAACCATTCACACCAAACATTACACTATACGTTTTCGTTTGACATTAAAGTTTTTCTTTCACCAACCACTTACAATTATCTTTTCATTTTGTTGTTTTCTTCACTTTTATGGATGTAAAATGTTGATTATTTATATAAATATGATCCATACAAAAGCATCCAATCAGTTTCTTTTTTGACATTTTACTAGGCACTGAACTTTTTAAAAGGTACGTTTGTTTTGTTTATCTCTGAATTCCAACAAGTTTTCGACTGGTTTTATATTAAACTTCTGTTTTACGAAAACCTAAAGCTCAAAAAAATGTATGTGAAACCTTGTGTTTTCGATTAGGTTTTTCTCCAAAGCCAATATTTTCGCGAAAATCGCGTTTGAGTTCGGTGTAAAAAGGCTAACATATTTACTATGAAATTTCATATTTCACAAACAAATTTCCTCCCACTATGGTTCAATTAACATACATTTATTTATTCAATTATTTATTGCTACCAATATGTATTTTATTATTTTAGTACGCTTTGAATTTAAGTAGCCAATGCAATTTTAAAATAAAATTATATAAAGGGAAGTGAGGACTTAAAAATCCACTTTATCTGCTTTTATACTTTATGAACATGTCCATTGGGGCTCATGAGATTTTTAAAATAACTGACAAATTTAAAAAAAAAACCGACGATTTGTGGTGAAAATCAGTAAGTTGCATTAGTGTTAGTGTGGTAAAGGTTACTAGTGCAACTTCATGACATTCACCACGGTCGGAGCTTGTAGGCAAATCAGTTTGACAGCCAAGGATTCCCATCTTTATATTGTTTATTAATGCTTCGATGTGGGCAATAATATTGGGTCGTGTAAATGCGTCCCATTTCTTAGCAATATTTTTGGAGAATTTTTGGCGTAATAATATTGTCTGGTGTAAGGACGCATTAGACTTAGTTCATACGGCAAAGCTCCGCATGTTTTTTCGCAGCATAAATCCGTGCAAATGAGCAGTGGCGTTACGTTCTACGTACAACCTTTCACACTACGTTTGTACGTTTGCCGTTTGGATTTATACTGCCGTTTGGATTTATACTGCCGTTTGGATTACATTGTTAGGTGAGTGAACCAGGCCTAAGCGTGTAAGGAATGAATTTCAATGATTAAAAAATGGGGTTTAGTTTCTTGGCCGGATCCAAATAAGTGTACACAAGAGGCGTTTTCGCCATAAATATTTATAACGGAAAAGTTAGATTCTCAAAAGTCATCGTGTAATAGTAGACTTCCAGTTTTAGATTGCAGGTGGTGTTTGGAGTGTCAGCAGTCAGCGGCCGGAGTATACAGCTTCACTGGGGGGGAGGGGGTTCTGTGTTTTGTCATACCAACACAAATTTTCTTATAGATTCTTAGGAGCTGGAATTGGAATTTTGGCAAGGTCGAAATTCGTTTTGCAAATTTTTACTTTCGAAATTCTGATTTTCCAAATTCTGGTTATATATGAAATTCCGACAGTAAGTCAGAGTTAAAACATAATTTTTGTTTGATTATTTTCGTTTATAAAAATGATTAACTTGATACAAAAATCAGAATTATTTTGTATAATAATATTATAATATTATAATTTTAAATTATAGAATTCAGGTAGGATTTAAAAAAACAGCAGAATTTTAACCAGAGAACTGAACGTCGAAAAAACAAAACAAAGTATGCACAAAGAATATATCGTTTGTTTTTTTGTTCACGCTTAAAAAATATATAAATATGAGTTATGGAGTTGATAATCTGAATAGTCTCTCAGATTCTTTGACGTTCGAAGACAGTTTGCATTATTTACATGTTTTTCTTATCTGATGTTTCAAAATAGCACGATTAGGAGGATATCCTCTTTCTTTTTAATCGATCAAAAACTGTGGTAGTTGGAGTTAGCTTAGTTCTTATATTGGAAAAAAATTCATAGTTTCACAATTTGTTTTTTTTTTATTGAGGTATGAAACATTAGCAGAATTGACTGCAGAAAAAAAACGGCCTTCGAAATTTTGAAAATGTGGTAAATATGTCAAATGTGAAAATTTACGATAACTTTCTCCATGGTTTTTAAGTGTGCTGAAAGTAAATATTTTTGAAAAGGGGCAACATTCTTCTTTTTAAAACCGTAAACATTTTGAAATTGGTCATAATAAATAAATGAGTTGAAATTCATTGAGTAGTAAATAATTAAAAATCAATATACACAATGGGCCTTATGAATATAAAAGAAGTCAAGGCTATTTTTGGAAGTAGCTTAAGCTAGCTGGTCATAGATAGCAAGCTTCTAGTAGCAAAGGCTAGATAGTTCTAGCTAAAGCTTTGTTTTATGTGAATAAAGAAAAGATTACGCTACACAGCTTTAGTTAGAAAACTC
The DNA here is from genome assembly GCA_946251815.1 of Dasysyrphus albostriatus. NCBI lineage: Eukaryota > Metazoa > Arthropoda > Insecta > Diptera > Syrphidae > Dasysyrphus > Dasysyrphus albostriatus. The sequence continues at coordinate 94,373,659 of OX276337.1, forward strand.
CAGCTTAAGCTAAACATTTCTTTTTGTTTATTCACATGTTTTGGCTTGTAAGCTTTGGCTAAAACTATTAATTTTTTTAACCAAAAAGCAAAATAAGTGGATTTGGGATTTTGATTTACCAAAAATGTTTACTTGACTTGCTCTCTATGGGAAAAATTGTCTTTATGTAAAAACATTACGATGCTGATGTATAGTCCCAAAAAATATTTTGTATCATACCTACCATCATCCATCAGTCTGTTCGTCTGTACGTCCACTGTACATCGATCTGGAGCCAAAACGGATAAGCCAATTTTTTTTTTTAAATTCGGTGCAGATCATTTTTATGTCATTTCCTAGAGCCTAGAGAAAAAGTTCGAATTTGTGTGCTAGCCCATCTGGGAGAGATTGCTCCAACACAAAGGTTTTGATATTCTCAAATGTTTTCAAAACTGTCTCTAAGAATTTTTTTTAACTGTGCAGCTGTAGGTTATTGGTAAAAAAATCTTTAAATTTAAGTTTTTTGGGAATATTTGGATTATTTTGATCCACTTTTGGCACAAATATTTATAAAAACCATAAGATAATTTTGGATTCCAAAACAGACAATTTTTTGTATTTATAAGATTTTTTTTTAATACTTTTGACATTTTTACACTCCTATTCATTAACATTTTAATTGTATTCATCATACCTACGATTCCTTGCCACATTACGGCCTTCAACACGCTACAATTGAAGAGAATTCTTAAAAATAAGAACTAGTCAAAGCGGGTCCAAGAATCTTGATATTTTTGTAGTTTTAATTATATCATTCTAGCTTAAGCCATTTTTAATCACACAAATTGGAGCTTAAGCAGCAAACACAAGCTTAAGCTAGATGAATTTAGCTTTGACTATTTTGAAATAGCTGTCACTAGGAACACATCTTTTATTTGCTAGCTTAAGCTTGTGTTTATTCACACAAAACTTGGCTTTTACTTAAAAATATATTTTTTTTTATTCACAACACTCAATGTCCTTATTTCTTAAAACTTTTTTTCGGATCTATTTTAATAAACTCATAAAATCAACGTCGATGTTTGTTCTGACTAATTATGAAAAAACAAGATTTTCTCGTGATAATTTTAACTTAAACAATAATAATCAATAACCTGTACCAAAATTTATATAAATTTAAATAAAATTGATGTATGATTTATAATTTTAGAAATCCGAAAACCAGTAAGAAATTGTCGAGATAATCCTTTGGTAAATTCAGATTTCAATAATAAAAATTTATTATTTTGTGTGAATGTGTGATGGAATACGATCTTAACTTGAATTTTGTTTTGTCATTTTATAGGTATAATTGGTTTTGAACCACAGTTGACAAATATGAGCACGTGGAATATACTGATTCATTTTAAACTTATTCTTTTCTCTTATTGAAGAAGATTTCTTTAATATTTTGAATAAAATTCTTAAAGCCGAAATTAGTTAGAACGATTAAAAACAATATTGAAAATTGTTTTGGCATTTGAGAAGGTATAGCTGCCAAAAATGTAGATCTGCCAAATAGATTTTAAATCAAAAAATAAATCAATTTTGCTACCCAATGGATTGCAAATATATAGTCAATTTTTTTTTTGATAAATCTAAATCAAAAATAAATTTGATCATTTCACCAATAAAACCCCAATGGTAATGATTGAATGTCAATTTTCACGTTCTATAATATCACGTTAGCTGAACTTCCTAGAACATGCTCATGAGTACTTTGCGACCTCCAATGGAAAACGGCTAATAATAGAATAAGCACCTCTGCAGGACTCTGATGATCAGCGTTGCACCCATGAGATCGCTGCTGTTTGTTAAAGCTTATGTGAGAACAAACTTTAATACACCACGCTGGTCACTGTTATGATCCATATTGAATTATCATCATTTCATTCACCATACTCCATACCACAAATCAATCGATTACTATTAATAAATAAATCATGTCCAGCTGAGCTATGACAAGAAGAGCAACTCTACCAAGATTAAGGAACAATAGAAAATAGTTTTCAACGAAAGAGCTTTATAAACAATGCTGCCTTAATACTGCTGGTCATTAAAAATAGAAACGAATATAATGAATTCATGCGTTTTAATGCTAAAAAGATGCATGCCCTAAATAATTGCGCATTACTTTACGAAAAGTACTGTAAATTTAAATGTATGATTTCAATCACTTTGAAAACTGTTTTGGAGTCATAACATTTTATTAACCATTTCCACTTCAGCGTTGCATTAGACCTCACACAAAAAATTGATGAAATCTTTTAACTCATGTAAATCATTCGGTTTTTGGACAATTTGAATGAAAAAGGCTCTTTAGAAGCTAAATTAAACATATTTTTGAAATATTTACAGTAAAAGAGCATCAAAAATTCAATCGAATAAAAACCATCACAAACATTTTGGACAAGCTCTTAGGAATTTTTAATTTTTGTAAAAAAATATACCATTTTTGAAAAGGCCTATTTTTCTTCTTTCAGGCAAAAAAATCGAAAATCAAATTGTAAAAAATAAAATGCACGACTGGGTCGCACGTACTTGCTCTTATGTTCAAGATGCTGAGGATTTAAGAAAATTATAGGTAAGGACATGGAAATTATTTAAGAGAAATATGTATTTAAAAGCATGAAATACGATATTTAAATGAGCTCTTATGACTGTATGGACAAACAAAATTTTTCAATCTTTGGAGCGGTTTTCTTAAAAAATATTTTTTTATATATAAAATTTCCAAAAGGTTTTAAGGAAAATTTTTGGTATGCAAATCTTAAGTATTTATTTATATACATATAAAAATAAAATTTTTAAAAATCTTTGTCCACTTGTTTTTGAAATTTCGAATTTTCAAAAAAAAAATTAAAACTATTTTTAAAAATTCAAAAAAAAAATTGAAAATTTGAATATGCAATATTATTAAATGTTATCTGAAATTTGTAGGTACACACAAGAAATTGTCTAAATCTGTTCAGCCGATAGTGAGAAAATGAAAAACACTAAGTTGCTAAGTGCAAATTTCATAATTTTGTGTAGTAAAGGGTATTTTAAGGGCCGATGTTCATTTTGAATAAAACACAAATTATTTAGGAACGTATTGTCGTTTCTTTTTAATATATGATGATATTGGTATGGTTCAATTATGTATGGAACAAAATATGGGTCGAATGGCCGCCGCGACCTCGGCGGCACACCTTCATTCAATGGTCCAAATTTTCGATGACGCTGCGGCATAATTGACGTTCTATGCCATTAATGTGCTGAAATATCTCATCCTTCAGCTCTTGAATTGTTGCTGGCTTATCGACGTACACCTTTTCTTTCAAATAACGCCAAAGAAAAAAGTCCAACGGTGTCAAATCAAATGTTCTTGGCGGTCAATTGACATCGCCACCATGTGAGATAACACGGTCATTGAATTTGTTGCGCAAAAGAGCCATTGTTTCGTTAGCTATGTGGCAAGTGGCACCATCCTGTTGAAACCACATATCGTCCACATCCATATCTTCCAATTCGGGCTATACAAAGTTTGTTGAGAGGTGCAATTACTGGGCACGACGACGAGTTAAGATGGACGGTTCCTCTGCCACACTACCGTGAACAACAGCAATATATTCTGCAGTACGAGCTGTACGAGTATGCACTGGGATTTTCACATCTCCTACAGATGACTGAACAAATCACGAAGTGAACGATATGCATTTTGATTTGAACGCCCATTTTCATAATAAGCCTGAATAACTTTAACGCGTTGCTCGATTGTGTACCTTTTCATGTTTCAAATTGAGTTAGTCTGAAATTGAGAAATGTCAAATGAAATGCAGATAAAAACTTGTCGTTTGGGTGTGGTTCACATTTAACATCGGCCCTTAAAGCTTAACCACCCTTTAGATCGTATTAATTTTAGTAAATATATGGAAAAAGTTAAATCAATATCGTAGGAGTCGTTTTTGAGAATACAAATATTTTCCTTTTCGGTTTTTTAACTTTTGTATGGAAGGTACCTTTATGTTTTCATATATATAACATTTTTTCTAAAAATACTTTAAGGAGTATTTTAAAAATTCAAAAAAATGTGTGGCCATAATCACCAAAAACTACTATGTACCAAGTTTGCAGAAAATCGATCAGACCGTTTAGGCTGAAAACGAACAGACATACAGACAGACAGAACTGTGCCACCCACTTTTACGGGGTTTTTACGTCCTCAAACGAGGTTTTAGGGGTATCTTTATGGGAAATTTATTGTATGTGATTTTACCAAGCTCTACAAGACCTACAAACTGATCTAGATCTCGGAAAAAGTAAAGTTATTCAATTTTTTTTTGTCGAACAATTTTAGTGTTAATTATTTTGAAAAATAGAAAAGAATTAGTTCAGGAACAGATACTATAATTCTAAAATTTTAACTTGTTCTGCAGAAAATAAAGTAGTTTCGCTTAAAGAGTACTAAGATTTATTTACATACAAGTTTGAACAATTTTGTTTTGAAATTTCATCTTTTTATTTATGTAGGTATCTGTAGGAATCCTTCAAAATTCATGGTTCAAATACTTCATAAAATATCGATCTGCTGAGTGAAGATACCCGTCCGATAAAGAATTAAATTCTTTTAGAGTGTTTTTTTTTCAAGGAAAACATCAAGAACGGTTTATCTCACTGTACATAATTAATAGAAGGTATGCTAATTCCGTCTGACCAACTCATAAGCTTTATGCCAAATTTACCTAAACCTTGCAGATCCAACTAACAGAACCAAAGTTATGAAGCCAACAATATCAGTTCATTAAAGATATTTTAAATAAGATAACAGAATTCCTCACTGGTGATGGTGAATGATACGCTTGACAATGAACAAAGCAGTCAATTTCGATGCAATTTTTTTTTTTATTTCTCGCGCGATTTTGAAAATCATTGTGATTGTGACGCTTGTGTAGACATCATGTATGGAATAAAAACTGAGTTATCAAAGTAATTGTCATTTTATTCAAATGATGATAAATAGAAAACGAACATAATTCATTCATACACTGAAGACATTATGAGCTTATTTGGGTAAGCGCTCTAATACTGTCTTCATCTCCGCTCAATGGTGCTCTAAGATTCTTATTTTTATTGATATTGATATCAATAACTTCCATCATCTGTCGAAACGTCAGCCTTCTGAATCAACCCTTTAGAATTATTGTATTGAAATAATAGACAAATTCAAATGACCATTTCAAATCTTAAAGACAAAAAATCACTCTGAACAAAAATCTTCATACTGATAACTAAGATGTTACAAATCAAACACTTTATCTACACTTCAAATCTAATTTTTGCATAGATGATTTTTATGACATAAAAAATACATTTTGGTTGTTTAGTTCTTCTTCTGTGGCTAAAGTGAATGTATGTATCTTGAAACATTTCACAATGGAAATATTAAGTATTAAGTTGTTTTATTTTATCCGAAATTATGTTCAAAGTGTTGATTTACGTTTTGTTTTTTGGCATGAAAAATGACATTACGACAAGAGCGAACATCAAAAAAAGTCACAAAATACATTATGTTCTCGATGTGAGATAGTTGGCCACTGTATATTAGCGGGTTTCCACTACTCACTGACTGATTGGTTTCTGGAAATCTTACCGTCGTTTGAAGCAATTTTTTTCGAAATCACTAAAATTTAAGACTTTTTCAAAGATATCATTGCATCTCAGCGTACGATTTTTAGTATTTGACTTAAAATTAACAAAAGTAAGAAAAACTAAAATAGTATAGTTGATAACGTTAAACTATAAAAAAGGGTGAAAAATAAATTAATTTATTTTTTTTCCAAGCATTATATACAAGCTTAATAATGCAATAGGTTTAAAGTGAAATTGAGGTTAATTACGAAGGTCATTCATTAATCACGAGATGGATATAATCTTATAAAATTATTTTCTATAGGTAGATAAATATCATTTCATATGCCGCTCTATGGTTAGAATATTTTCCGAGCCAATGGGAAGTAGCCGAATTCATTATGGTTTTGAAACCTGGCAAACCATCTCACAAAGAGAAGTCGTACAGGTCAATTTCGCTGCTTCCTATAATATCAAGAGTTTTTGAAAGAATACTACTCCTGCACTTGCAGCCGATAATAGAAGAGAAACAATTAATACCTGCACATCAGTTCGGATTTAGAATCGACTTTATAATATTCTAAACGGATATCTAGATAACAGACTTTTTCATGTAAGACACGGAATGACTATTCTTACATCAAAGAAATAATGGCTGGGGTACCACAAGGAAGTGTATCAGGACCAGTTCTGTAGCTTTTATTTACACGCAATATAATTTAAACAGATGACACTATTGTAGCCATGTTTGCTGATCATACTGCAATATTAGCAGTAGGCAAAACGATTAGCGAAGCTGTTGGAATTTATGCTCTTATAGTAGGATGGTTAAAATAAAAGAGGATTACTTTTTATGTAATTCAAGTAGGTACTTAACTTTATTGAAAAGAATTCAAGAACAGAAAAAAGGAAAAGAGAAGTATTAAATAATGATAGGAAGTGTCGTCAATTTTTGACACTCTTGTTTTCTATCGTTAAGATAAAAATGATATTGAGTTGATTTGTAAGATGGCGCAGCGATGTAAGCATAAAACTTAGGTATGTTCAACACCCCCTCTCAAAGTTTTATTTACTTATCATTGTCAATGAAATCCATTCCGAGAGATGAGCTGCATGTGGCATGTTTAACCCGAGGCAGTGCTTTTGTTAATATATCAGTTGGCATTTTGCTGGTCGACATATACTCCAAGTTGACAAGTCCTTGTTGACAAATATCACGAATAAAGTGAAATCGAATGTCAATGTGTTTGGTCCTTTTGTGAAAAGCTGGGTTCGTTGCTAGTCTTTGGGCGCCTTGGTTATCGTTGTAAATTGTTATTGAGTCCAGAGGTGCTCCAAGCTCTGAAATAAGTTGCTTCAATTGTATGGCTTCTCTTGTTGCCTCTGCTAGCGCAACATACTCCGCCTCTGTGCTTGAAAGAGCTACTGCTTTTTGCTTCCGTGCCTCCCAACTAAAAACAGATCCAGCCATTTTAAAGGCAAATCCTGTGTAGGATTTTCGGTCATCTAAGGATGCACCCCAATCTGCGTCCGTAAAGCAAACCGGTTTTCTTCCAGATTTTCGAAAAATAAGGCCAAAGTTGTATGTTCCCCGGAGATACCGCAGAACACGTTTGGCTGCATTTCAATGTTCGGTTGAGTAGCATGTATTAAATTGGCTCAGCATACTGACAGTATATGCGAGGTCCGGGCGGGTGGAAAAGTTTTCCATCCCAAAACGTTTTAGTATTTCCTTAGCATATCTTGGTTGTGATATTGAAATTTGTGTTCTGTCATCGCTTTGTTTAAATTCTAATCCCAAACAGTAGTGTATTTTCCCGAGGTCTTTCATTTCAAATAGTAGCATGAGTTTCTGTTTGATATCGTTGATCTGATGGCGATTGTCAGATGCGATAATCAAGTCATCCACATATATGGCTATAACAAGTGTGGTCTTCTCAGTTCGTAGGACATAGAGACATGGATCATATTTGCTTCTCTGTAATTGTAAGTTTGTTAGTTCTATGTCTAATTTATTATACCATTCACGCCCAGATTGGCGTAGTCCATAAAGTGCTTTCTTTAACAAGCAGGCTTTTGGTTGTTTCCCATTTGATATTTTTTCTCGCCATTTCCTAATAGTATTTCTCGTTTCCATATTTAAAGTATCTGAATTAATGTGATCTAGAGTTTCTTCAAGTAATTCAGGTATTTCCATGTAGACTCGTTCATTTAATTCTCCATTCAAGTAAGCTGTGACCACGTCCATTTGATGGACTTCCCATCCATGCTCGACAGCCATTGCCATAAGTAGCCTTATGGAACTAGCTCTAATTACTGGCGCAAAAGTTTCATGAAAATGGATACCTTCTATTTGAGCAAAACCTTTTGCTACAAGCCTACATTTTCTTCTGTCAATTTTTCCGCTCGGTTTATATTTTGTCGTAAAAACAAATTTGCTGTTAATTACTTTTTCATCATTTGGTCTATCTATTATTTCCCACGTTTTGTTCTTAATATGAGCCAGGTATTCATTTTGTATGGCACTTTTCCACTCCTTGCCTTCATCTCTACTTAATGCCTCCGCAATGTCCAATGGGTCTTCATCGGTGACCATATTCGCAGATTCGTATTCACAATCTGAATCTTGGCTATCTGGCAATATTCCAGTTGAAAATCTGTAAGTGCCTTTATGTGGTGGTGGTGGCCGCACAGATGTTCTCAAAAAATGCTTCTTGTTTGGATACTTCTTTTCATTTTTTCGTCTTACACCTCTATTATTTTTCTTTGTTGGCTTTGCTGGTTCAATTTCAGGTATTTCCTTTTCGACATCTTCATCTGGACTTCTTTTTCTTCCCTCATGCAAACTAATTTCAATGCTGTCTTCTGAGCTTGATGCTGGTAAAATCAAACCATCGCCTTTGCTCCCTTTGACTCTGTCAAAACAGTCATCAAAACTAGAACCAAAATTAAAATCATTAGTAAATTTAACGTCACGGCTTATAATTATTTTTCTTTTTAAAGGTGACCACATGCGAAACGCTTTGGCTTCAGTAGAGTAGCCCATAAAAGTGGATTCCTCTGATTTAACCTCAAATTTCCCTCTCGAAGGCTGCTTATTTAGAACAAATGCCTTAGTTCCAAATATTCTGAAGTGGCTTACTGTTGGGCGCATTCCAGTCCAAACTTTATGAGGTGTTTCTTCAATAGATTTAGTCCAACTTCTATTTTTAATATAATTAGCGGTATTGACTGCTTCTGCCCAGAACATAGGTGGTGCTTTCGCTTGGATCATCATACATCTTGCGGCTTCCACTAGAGTCCGGTTCTTTCTCTCGGCGATTCCGTTCTGTTGTGGGGAGTGGGGAACCGTCAGTCTTCTTCGAATACCGTGCTCTTTTAAAAATGTGTGAAATTGGTGATTGCAGTATTCCAGTCCATTGTCCGTCTGCAAATATTTGATTTTTCTGCCCGTATGTGTCTCTGCAAATGATTTATATTCTTTAAATGCAGAAAAAATATCACTTTTATTTTTTAAGAAAAAAATCTCACACCATCGGGACTTATCATCAATAAAACTCGCAAAATACCTTGCCCCTCCAACAGATGAAGTTCTTATCGGTCCACATACATCACTGTGGACAATTTCCAGCAAATCAGCTGTCCGAGGCCCATCACTTATGGCATATGGTGACTCAGCATGCTTCCCTTTTATACATGCCTCACAAGTAAACTCATTTTTCTTACCTTTGACTTGGAGACCTAAAACACTTTTCATTTTTCCCATTTTCAATAGGTAATCGATATTAATATGACCAAGTTTTTGATGCCATTCTTCTAATGAAGATTTTTCTCTAGGCGAGATTAAATTAACTGCTTCTTTTCCCCTTTTTATGTAGTATAGATCACCTCGCCTCTCAGCCAACAAGACAACTTTTCCATTAGGCGCTACCACAGATGCCTCTTTTGTACCAAAATTTACAGCACAGCCTTTGTCCACTATTTTTGCCACCGACATCAAATTAGTTCTTAAATCTGGAACAAACATCACTTCATCCAGCCTTAAATTTTGTGGAACATTACCATCATACACCGACATTCTTACCGAACCTATACCCTGAATTGACGTCTTACCTCCGTTTGCCAAACTCAATTCCTTTTTTACATAACTCAGCTGATCAAAGCTAGACTTTTGGGATGTCATATGGGATGTGCATCCACTATCGAGGCACCAGTCACCACTGCTGCTGTCATTTTCTTCCTCAGAGTATTTCAATGCAAATTCTGTTGTTGATTTAAAGTGATCGTCATCCTCTGCACATACTTTTGAGTGTTCCGTTCTCCCAAATGATTGGCGTCTCTTTTGCCTACATTCAGACGCCTTGTGTCCGATCTTTCTGCAATTGTGACACTTGAACTTGAACACTTTGCGTTGAAACTTGTTCTGGGGACTTCTATAGCTTTCTTTTTCTTGTTCATCTCTGTTATCTGTGTACTTTCGAACATACATTGCATCTTGATTTGAGTCTTTATCTCGGCATTTTCTTGCGTCATATTCTTCTAAGACTTTAATTTTTAATATTTCTGGATTTGGTAACTGATCGCGAGACTCGATCGCACATCGGAAATTGTCAAAACTATCGGGTAGGCTGTAAAGAAGCATAATAGATAAAAGATCATCGTTCACTGAAATACCCATATCTAATAATTTATCAACAGCATCAAAGAATTCTGCTATGTGTATTCTGATGTTGACTCCATCTACCATTTTATGCAAAATTAATTTTTTCAAAAGAGTGGCTTTTCTTGCTGGTCCTTTCGATTGGTATATTTCATGTAGTTTCTTCCACACTTCATTTGATGTGATACAGTTCTTCACTTGCTTTAATTCGGAAGGATTAATTGCTAGAATGAGGTCCGATCGTGCTTTTCTATCACCATCCATCCACCTTCTTAGAGCTTCTTCTGAGGCCGCGTTTCCTGCCTCCACCTTGGGAATAACTTTTTCGCCGCTTACAAATTCCCAGCAGTCGTTCTTAACTAGGAGAGCTTCCACTTGTAGCTTCCACGTATCAAAGTTTTCCTTTCCCAAAGGCTCGATTCTTGCGGTTATGCTGTTCATGCTTTATGAAGTATTTTTCTTTAAAAAAATATTAATAAATTAATTTAGATTCCTTCTGTATTCGCAAAACTGGGCCCATAACCTGTTGGAATTTATGCTCTTATAGTAGGATGGTTAAAATAAAAGAGGATTACTTTTTATGTAATTCAAGTAGGTACTTAACTTTATTGAAAAGAATTCAAGAACAGAAAAAAGGAAAAGAGAAGTATTAAATAATGATAGGAAGTGTCGTCAATTTTTGACACTCTTGTTTTCTATCGTTAAGATAAAAATGATATTGAGTTGATTTGTAAGATGGCGCAGCGATGTAAGCATAAAACTTAGGTATGTTCAACAGAAGCTACAATTAAATTACAAAATGCTCTTAATAATGTTAATGAGTTGACGAAAACATGGCGAATAGCGCTCAATGAACAAAAGTCAGTACACGTGGACTTTACGTATAAAAAAGTAAATAGACTACCCGTCTTTATTAATACCGTTCGTGTTCATTTGGAAAGTATCTGGGAATGACTCTAGATGCGAAATTAAAATGGAAGCCGCACGTAAAAAAGAAATGCGAGGAACTAAAAAATAAATTAAGAGATATGAAATAGCTACTTGGTAAATATTCAAAGCTTTTTTTGAAAATAAGTAGATTTTATACAGGCAGGTACTTAAACCTGTTTGGACTTATTGGTATACAAGTCTGGGGTTGTACCTGCGATAAAAACTTAAATAACTTACAAATGTTTGAAAATAAACTGCTTATGTCATTTGTAAATGCTCCGTGGTTTATAAGAAACGAAGATCTTCACAGGGATCTCGGGATTCCTACGGTGCGGGAGGAAATAAAAAGTTTTGCGGGAAAACATAGAAATCGGCTATGAGAACACGCAATTTCTACGATTATTGACATTCTTGACGAGTCGAATTTAGTACGCTGTCTGCGAAGAATAAAACCTTCCGACTTGTTGAGGTGAACAGAAAACCGCTTTAAAATAGCGGAATAAGCAGGAACTTTCACCGGATTTTAACCTACAACACGTTACTTAACTTCATTAAAAATAAATTGCTAAATAATTTTCAACTCAGTTGCAATCGGGAAGTGGAGGTGGTTTTAGTGTAGTAAGAATCTCATACCTATGAGTACGCGTATTTGAGTCCTCATAGAGCCTTATGCAGGTTTTGCACCTACCCACGGAAAAATATTCATATGCAATTATACTTCACGCTTTTTCTTGTGACACAATAAATTATCGAAGAATTTTTGAAAAAGCTGTGGATATTTTCGAGGGGAGTACATTCAAGGTGGGGGGAGTACGGGAGTACAGTACGGATACTCCCTTAGTACTCATTTCGGCAGTCCTGATGGTAGGTAAACTGAGCACGTGGGACGTTGTTGTCATTATTTTTGATTTCTCTCTGTTCACATTGAGTCTGAAAAGTCAACATACCGATTGGGTACTAATTTGTCTTTGCCTGATGATTAGTACAAATCTCGTGTACTAGAAGAAATAATACCACGTTATTTGAATTTTGGAACCAAATTAAAATTAGCAAGTAGAAACACGCTGCTGGGTACGAAGTGTACCGGATTATAGTTTCGAAATAATTTTTGGGTTTTGAACCTCTGATCTTCTCTTTCTATTCTTCGCCCCATTAATTTCTACACTCTACTTCTTCTAAAGGGTATCGTATATACATAAATTAACCCATACCGAGCTATCTTCTAGTCTTTTGCTTGGAGCAGGGCCGTATCCCACCATTTATTTCTGTGACTAATATTCTTCAAAAAGCCACAGACAAGCTTGTTACCGTGAACAAAGCACCGATTTCTAGTTTGCTGCTATGAGCAAAAAGTATGTATTGAACTTGATTCTTTCCACGCTCCACTTCTTCTAAGTGTATCGTGGACAAGGTTTAACCTGGACGGATTATTCTTTTAGACTCTTACTAGAAGCAGGGCCGTACCCAACGATTATTTCTGTGGCTACCCATCATCAAAGAGTAACTCAGACAAACCATTCATCACAGATAGTGATTGATAGTGAAGGTTAACCCCGCAAAACGTATATGAAATACCTTGCTATATTATTGTAAGAATACTCTTTGTTAATTATACATAATACATTGTTACGAAAATTTTAATATAAATACGAAAATTGTAAACGCTGTAACTTACTTTGGATTTAATAAAGTTTGATTTGATTTGGAATTGGAAACTTCTACCCAAGTTTTTTTATTTTTTTTGGGATAAACCCTGGACACCGGTGAGTCTACCTTAGCTTCGATAAAAAAAACATCACAATTTAAATATTCAAACGTTAATAACTGGTCTATAATAATTTCGAATAATTAAAAAAAAAAAAATGTCCTGAAACTACATTTAGATACAACAAATGATACCCTATCCTACTTCTTAAGATATCGGTACTAATTACTTGTCTATTATTAGTCGAAAGAAATTTTTCTCCAAAATTTAAAAATGGATTACTCAATAACGGATTGGAATATAAAGCTAAAAGTTGGTGTTCAAGCTGTTTTCAATAGGTACATACTACAACATATCAAGAAATTAACAAAATCGAAAAAGCTCGGGTCAAAAATAATTTGACATTTGATTTGGCATGGAATGCCCCATATATATCTAAAAAAAAAAACTTTTTTTAATTTTCTGAAAATAACATTTGAACTTTTAACTTGAAAAAAACAGCTAGACCTCTTGCTGATATCTAAAAGTAAGGTAGATACACGTATTTTATTGTTTGTCCCCTTTTTGGTTTTCCATCTTGATCAGTGAAATGCTTAAGATTTACTTCAATATAGATATAAAAAAACTTTAAAAAATACACAATAACCGATTAGTCTCAAAATCTAGAACATACAAGTTCCAGCAAGGGTGTACGGAAAGGGGCCAGGTAGGGAAACTTGCCCCCCTAATCACAATAAATTTCATTCATTAGGCTATTTATCCCCTTTTGAAAGCATTTCAAAGCAAGATTTCTGTACAAAAACTATTTTTTTAATGAGGTTTACCCCCTCCCCGCCAACAAAAATCCCGCGAACGTACACACGCCCATGTACCAGTATTGTTTTTATATTTTATTTTCCATACTATATAATATTTAGTTTAACACGGTTATGTTTTTTTAGTTCGTTAACTGTTTAAATATCTTAGGTATAGTTAAAAAAATAATTTTCCCTATATTTTTAATTTATATTTGACAGAAATAATTACTTTACTTGAAACTGTTAATTTATTTAGAGCACTTCCAGCTTAGCAATAGAAATAAGTATGTATGTTTTAGTTGAACGAATTTGATTTATTAAAGTTTGTTGTTTATGGGAAACTGACACATGCAACCAATAAAAATCAAATGAAAACAAAATAACATTCAAATTCTCTTTTGAACTTGTGGTTTTTGTGAAGCTATATATGGCTATTTGGATAGAGGAACTGCAAGTTGAAAATTACTATTTTGATCACTTAAAACAGTTCTTTGATAATATGTTTTTGTGCATTGGGTGTTCCTTATCTTTGCGCAGTTGCAAAAACCCGTAGAACAATATAAAAGTACGAGTGGCAAAAGAAAATATTTTTTTCCATTGAATATTATGCAATATTTCGATTTTGATTTTTTCGCATAAAACTGTACATTATTTAAGCCTAAGCAAAAGAAAACAAAATATTTTGAGATGGATATTAAATTTCAGACAAATATTTGGAATTATATATTCGCATATTCATAATCATGCTATAAACTTGAGATCAAAAATTGTCTCACAAAAAATTTGACAGGTTTATTTAACAAAAAACGGGTCTAAGGAATATTTTAACACAGTTTCATATCAGTCTAATGAAAAAACCTATACTGCAAGTAAAAACAGTAAGTTGTTGTCTTTTTATAACCAAACCAAGGTTAGAATTTTATTTTATCAACATGTTTTTGTTTTCAAGAAATGCAACATTAACAAAAACAAATACAAAATTATATATTGCGGATGAGGGGAAGAAAATGAAAAAATGGCAAGAAATTGGAACATCCAAACAAACAACATGGAAGCAGCTGGATTTGCTTAAATATTCAGGAAATCATTAGCCGTTTTTCTTTGGATGTGGCAAAGTACTTATGAGTAGATGAAAACTCTAATCTAGTACAATCGACTACACATCATGCTTTCATGTGTGAGTAGTTTCCATACTATTTAAAAGCTTTAGTAAAGTACTCTTAAGTACTTTGCCAGCTCCGAAGGAAAGGAAAACGGCTACAAACTAATGTTTCTATCTCATTGCCGCAGAGCATTTCAAAGAAGATGATGTGGTTCAAATAGCACTTTTGTAAAGTGGGTGGTACTTTACTCACAGCCACCGCCCAAGAACTCCTTTTTTGACGCTGAATGCTCTCAGACAAGCCGCCAGTAAGACAGTTGACAAGAGGTAAAATGAGAACAACTTCCTCAGAAAATAAAATACACGATTAGTCGCACGTACTTGCTCTTATATTCAAGACGCTGAAGGTTTAAAAACATTTTTTGTAGAGACATGCAAATTATAAGAGAATAATAAAAGCATGAAATACGATATTTAAACTAGCTAAAATAACTTGTTTGAGAGTTTTACATGAAAAAAAGGATGCCATCTTAATTCTTGAATGGAAAACAAATATTGAAAATCGTTGGAACGGTTTTCGTAAAAAAATATTGTTTTTTTTATAAATAATATCAAATTCTTGAAACATTTAAAGAAAAATTTTTGGTATGCAAACTGACACAGATTGACACTTTCCATTACATATTTCAGTCAATAACCTCAAAAGGGCCTTAATTATTTAATTCAATAACCCACAAAAACAAAAATAATGTATTTTCTATTATTTGATTTTTTCTTCTTCTTCTTCTTATAGTCACCAATCACAAAAAAATGATGCCACGGAAAACTTTTTTCCATCTAATTAGTGGATCACTGAAAGCCGTTGACGATAATAGAAGACTGAATTGCCAATTCTAAAGTTCAGATTACACTCTAAAATATTAATTTATTACAATTTATAAGCGATTTTCAAAGGTACCCCACAATTAAAGGTGCCCTCCTCTCTCCTACTTATTTCATTATCTGTCCTAGCGAGGTATCCGTCGGAGCGGACAGTTTTCCGCAACACATTCCTTGTCGGAGGTTCAAGATACATTCGAGGAAAAGAATAATATACATATGCGATTGCACTTTGTGTTTTTGTTTTTCGTTTGCATTTGCCCTGAAAACAAAGATCTAGTCGATAAGTACATACAATTAAATTGATAAATAGTTTTCTTTTCTGTATTGCTAGAATTTTTTATTACTACAACAATTTTAAATCAAATTCCGCGAAGAAAAACTGTCGGAGGATATCGCAGAAAAACTTGTGTGAACCTGTCAAAAATAGAACACAAAAATGCACTTGATCGCACTGCAACGCAAATCTCCGATGTGCGTTAGATAATTTCGGAGAAATGTTACGAGCAGCTGTTCAGAAGAATACCTCGAAGCAAAAGTTCTCCGATTCGTATGAAATCGGAGAAAATTCCTTTCCGACGGATACCTCGCTAGGGCAGTATATCCAGTCCCATTTAATACTTACGTCAAACCATCTGTCTGTAAAAATCCAGAGCCACAAGCAAATCCGTATCCGTGAGGGCCCCACTTTTTACCATAGCATGTCTTGCAGTACACTTCCTTATCAGGTCCATCGCATGCAATAATTGAATCCAGAGTCTTAGTACAATCCCTGCACTTAAAGCACTTTTTATGCCACTCTCGACCCTTAGACAAAACCATTTCAGCAGCAAAAACAACACCACCACAGCGAGGGCAGCCCCCACCAGGTTTGGCTTGAATTTTGCTTACATCAATAGCGGCAGTTTTTGGTGCCAAATCGCTGAAACGGTTAACGAAATGTTTGTTATTATAGTAATAATTAACAACACAATATAAGCGGTGAAGATAATGAGGTGTATTGCTTATATGTATTAGATGCATAGAGTAAAATAACAACGTACATAAATACTTCATTATGCTAAATATTTATTAAGCTTTGTATGCTTTTTACTCACTAAAGTCTAAGAATTTTAGCAGAGTGTTAAACACTCTTTTGTTTTATATTTATATAACAGTTTTAAGAACAAGCATGATCGAGCACTCTTAATTTTCATTGTATGTATGTACGAGTATGTATATTTACATGAGGCGATAAGAACCAAAACTCGCAATGTCCATGCCAGAAAAACTCGTCACAGCCAGATGAAATTGCTTAACATCTTTTTAACGGAACTTTTAATATAATTTCTCTTTTAACGATAACAAATAGATATTAAAATCTATGATTTAATATAAAAAACTATTTTCTAAGTGCTCACATTTAAAAATTATTATACGATTAAATTTGCTTATGGAGACTTTTTTTGCATGGATATGGTGAGTTTTGGTTCTCTTCTCATCGCCTCACATGTACAATGATGTATTGCAAGGGGAGCAGTTAGCTTTAAAGCATTTTCTTAAAACTTAGATTAGTTCCAATTTTAATTTTTTTTTAACATAAATGTCGATATCGTTTAGACGATAGAGTTTTATTAAGCTAACGATATCGAAAACGATAACGTCAGCCTTACATGATGAGGGCCCTGATTTCACTATTGAAATTTGTCTTGAGTCAGTCAGTATCTCGTGTACCTAATAGGGGACCTAAATAGCCCCCTGTGATTTTTTGTTTGTTTATTTTCATTTAGCAGTTGAAGAAACTCTTCACAACTATTTTTCGCTGTGTTTTCTTAAACGTTTCATTGTTGTTTTTAAGAGATCATTTCAGAAGTGTAATTCATTCCGAATCCAATGGAACAGTGATTGTTACTTCTACTCAATTCTGAAGTTTTGTATTTAGATTGGTGAATCATTAAATAGAAACTTTCGTCGTATAAACAAAAGTGTATCTACCCCTAAATTACAAATAATAATTTTTCTTTTCTTTTTCAAAATTTGTTTATAAAATTATGTCTATTAAATTTCTTGTTTTCGAGTGCGCAATTATTACTAAAGGAATGTAGAAAAAAATTGAAGTTGTAGGGCAGTTTGTTTTGACGTTTGTGTTTAAATGTATTAGTGCTTCTCGAAAAGATTCTGATTTCAAATCGAGAAGAGAGGGTTAGCTAACTCTGATTTAACTCAGAGTTAACCCTGAAGTGTAAAACTGACCCTTAGTGGTAACACACAAGTTTTCGTTGTTCATTTAAAATTATTTTTCAATTTAAATTGATTTAGGTATAATTCGCAGCATATGCACTGCACTTGTGTTACTAATTCTTGACCAGCGTCAACTCTTTCAACTCATCCCACCCCTTGTATGACTAACGAATTGTTGGCTTACGAATCAATTTACGGCGAAAACAGATTGAAATTGACCAACCATAACCAGACTAAGTACCACTAAAAGAGTTTGATGATCAAGTTGACACTCGTGAAATAGCTAATACTTGGTGGTAATGCGGACAAGTTTTTGTTATTCATTCAAAAATTATTCAGTTTCAATGATAGCTATAACTGGCGCCTTATGTTTGTTTGTTTTTGTTTTTACAAAAACTGATAACTGACACTGTTTTAGGAATTTTCAGCAAAAGTTAATTAAAAACGATTGTTTTAGCACGATGATAGTTAAAAAGTGTTCAAAGTACAATAAAAAGAAGTTGTAAACTGCTTCCAAATTAAAAAATTGTTAATTGTAGTTTCACGCTTACATCTTAACATTATGTTTTTATTTTAATATTGCAACTATGTTTTTATAATAATTTGATAAAAAAGTCATTAAAATTAATATCAGGGGGCCATGAAAACATTAGTTTCATTTTTCACACTTCCAAGGGCCCAATTCCGCAAGTGTGAATGATTTTCCGTTTACGCCCAAAACAGTGTGAATAAATTTGACTGATTGTGCGTACGATATTTGTCAAAAACTTAAAACTCACTTTTGCGGAATCGCAGAATTGATGTGTACACGATTTTTTGTGTACATAGAAAAAACTCACTCTTGCGGAATTGGCCCCAGGAGTAACTTGCAGAGAACTTACAAAAAATATTATTTTTTTCTTCGGTAAATCATTGCATTTTAACGCACGCAGAACATCAAAGACCCTCAAATAATATTATTCCAGTCAGGAATTTCGATTTCGTTGATTTTTAAAGCATTCCAACCTCTAAGTATAAGTCGTATGTTTTGGTTGGACACAATAAAATGGCTCAGAAAAACTTTCTAGAAGACAAAAAAACTTTATCAGGAAAATACAAAAGTGTGTGCTAGTCATGAAAAGCAATCAGGCTTGCATTCGAAGAAAACGCTATAGAAGCATGAAGGTATTGAATACTAAAAACAAAAATTGTTCTTGATTACCCAAAATTTTCAACAAAAAAAATTGTTTAAGAAATAGGCCCCTACTGTAAAATGATGTTTTTTTTGTCTGGGTCTAAATTACACACTCAAGCTTTTTGTCACATATTTCTCTAGTTGATAGTTGATATTTTCAACACGGAATCCAAAAAACTTTGAAATTCACCATGAATTCGCTTTGATCTTGAATAACTTTGGATGGAGTACATTAATTGGATAAGAAATGGATATATTTTTTAAAGAACATCAAATTTTGTTTACGATGCTACCTCGATCATTGCTGGATAACCGGTTCTAAAAGTTATAAAATAAAAAAGGAAAAGGAAGAAAAGTATCCATACGATTTGTATGGAAAATAAAAAGTGTCGATTAGCGACCTTTAATTATTAATCTAAAGGGCAGAACTTTACCAATCTCAATATTTCACTAAAATCTAACAGCAGTATTAATAAAAACTGGTATCTTTTTCTATCTTCCCTCTTAATCTGTTATACGTCCCTAGTTTATCACAGTTCCAGAATGGCTTTCCAGTAGTCCTGATTTGATTTGAATCGGCCAGATTTAGTCAAATGGTTCAGAATCAAGGAAGTTTAAAATTAAGTCTGAGGGGAGCGATGGCCAATTATCTGCTTGAAATTAAACTAAATTGAGGAGCTTAGAAACCAAAGGAACATTTTGACTTTTTCTTTTAGAATTTAGTCAAGAATAATTACTGGCATCAATGAAAATTCAACTTCGAAAAGTACTTTCCGCACAAAAGGTGACATTTTTCATTCAATAATGCAATTTCTCAGCTTCTGAAAAAATATTTAAAAAAAAATGTCACCTTTTGTTTCTAATCTTCTTAATTTATTAAGCTTCCTACGAGAAATGTGTCAAAAATTTGTTTTCAAACTAACTCCATTTTATTCAAAACGGTATTTTTTAGTTACAATGTTTGAGGGGATGTGTGCATGCATAATTCATCACGAAATTATGCAATACTTCTAACAGTCAAAATCAAATATGAATTTTTATAACATACTCTGGGGAGTTTTATAATTTCTTTTTGTCACTACGTACAACACCATCTCGTTTTGGAATATTCAAGCTTTATTCACAAACATTTCGAACATGTTTTTTTTCTGGAAGTGAATTAATGTTGCATACTTTTGAGGTCGGTAGACATGATTTGACCTTTGTATATAAAAATCATAGTACCTTTGGCTTTGTATATAAAAACATAGTACCTTTGTATATATAAATCATATGATGAAATGAATGTTGAGCACCTTCTCTATTATTTTATTCATACCTAATGAAGCACCTGCTTCGTAAAGTTGAGTTTTGGGCAGGTGCTCCGTTTTATTCATATCACCCAGCGTTTAGTACGTTTTCCTTCACAAATGGCTGAGCTTGTACCTACCAATTTTTAATCACCAGGTAAAAGTTTATAAGAGAAAAAGAAAATTAAGCACAGAAAATGTGAATTTCTTCTTCTCCTTTGTAATAATTTAAGATGGATGTTTTTAGGTGGTGCCCTAACACATTTTGAAGAAATGAGGTTATTTTTTTGCTACATACGGTAATTTTGTTAACTTTTGGTTTTGAAATTGTGGCAGTAGCCAAAAAACGATACAATTGGTTAAAATTCTTTACAACTACTAAAGAACAATTGCAAGAAAAATACCTTCTTTATGCAGCAATAGGTGCACTTCATGGAACTTAGTATACATCCATATAGCCAACGCATGTCCTTTCATGTAGATGAGTACATCAAAAGAGAAAGATTCGAATATTAAAGCATTGATATTCAGGCGAAATGCAATTCTAGAGAAGAATTAACTCAATTGGCCTTTCTTGGCCAAATGCACATCCACATATGCATGTACATATGTATGCTGTGTCATTATACTTGCTCCTAATCAAAATTCATATACTTACATATGAAAAAATACATTGAATAACTGTTTAACTCGAGAGGACGAGAACGTGTTAATATTGAACGATGTTTTTGACTAAGTCAAACTACATTTTCTATATTTCACAGGCAAATACAGGGTAAAAGAGAATATTCATTTTTTAAATTATTATTATTTCTTATAAATCATAGAAATTAATTCTAAATGTCAAATATAATATAATTTTGCTTGAGGTTTGAGAGCAGCTGCTACGTTCGAACGAGGAGGTGCTCTCAATTTTGTTTATAATTTTATTCATACGAAACGGGACCAGGTACTTTTTTACTGAGCACCTCTTCCGATTCTCATGGAGCACCTGCTCTTAGTACGTGCTCCGTTTTATTCATATCAGCCAGTAACTCGTCCACTTTATATCGAGCTATAGAGCCTGAATGGGTGATCCGATTTTCTTTAAAATTGGAAATATAATTTTTGCAAACAGCTAGAAGCCCTGGTAGCTATTAGCTTTAAGTATTATATTGTACATTAATGTTTAATATAATAAATAATAATAATAATAATAATAATTTTTGCAAAAAAAATCCCCTTACATTTTTCAAAAGAGATGTGGCAAAATTGTATGGGGCTTGGGCCAAGAGCGTTCATGAACATGAGTTGTATCAGAAAAAAGGTTAGTCTTAGCACATTAAAACTGAGATTTTAAGAAATCAGTCATTTCTAAAGAATCTACAATGGCACCGCACCTTCTTTTTAGCGTGATGTGAAAGAAATCCTTTCAGTTTTTAATTTAATATATACAAATTTAAGATTCAACCAATAATAAGCAAGAAAATCACCTTCAGAAGCCTTGGTTAGGAAAATCAAAGAGCATGTGTACAATATGGGGTTTCATAGTAGAGTTCCTGTTAACATATTTCTATATGTTAACAGGAACTCTAACTCTATTATAGATCTCTCTCTATTATAGATCTATAATTGACCTCAGTAAAGGACCACACACAACATAAACATATGGATGTACCATGTACATGTGTGTTCAAATTCTCGCATCTTAAATCTTTACCTCTTCCTCTTGTTCCTCTTAATTCAATTGATTAAATAATACCGCTGAGAACTTGGGATATCTCTTATACACATAAGTAATACTCATAAAGTTTTGTAATGGTCTTGAACAATTTAAACATTGATTGCCAGGTTTGGCTTCCATATTAAGACCTTTTCAAAATCAATACGGATATCAAAAAAAAGCTGACTGCCAAGAAAGGGACACTTGGCAATATTGTTATGTTATTTGCAATAATAAAGGGTTTTTCAACAGGGACACTACAAAAGTAGAGCGAAAGGGACAGCAAACGACGCCATATTTCTGGCCCCTCTTTTGATATTTCTCTTCAGTAAGGTTTGCCATTTTATGATGAAAAGATATACGAGCCAACAACGAGTCGAAATTATTAAAATTTACTACCGAAATTCGGAGTCAGTGGCCCCAACGTTAAGAGCGCTACGTCCAATTTTGGTCGTCATAATCGTCCTAGCAGATAAACAATTGAGCGTCTAGTGGAAAAATTTGAATCCACAGGCACAGTACAAAATGTTCCCATGCCAGTGAGACAAAGAAGTGCCCGTAGTGTCGAGAATATTGCTGCCGCTGAGGCTTCAGTTGCAGAAAGCCCAAATGTGTCTATCACACGTCGTTCTCAAGCGTTGGGCATCTCTGTGACGTCGTTGTGGCGAATTTTGCGTAAAAATCTTGGCCTACATCCTTGCAAGATTAAATTGACGCAAGAACTGAAGCCACTTGACTACCAGAAGCATCATATGTTCGTGAATTGGGCTGAGCAACAACTTGAAAATGATTCGGATTTTCATCGAAAAATCATCTTCAGCGATGAGGCTCATTTCTGGCTTCGTCAATAAACAAAATATGCGGTGTTGGTCAGGCAGCAATCCACACGTACTCCATGAGTCATCATTGCATCCCGGAAAAATTACGGTTTGGTGTGGTTTATGGGCCGGCGGCGTCATTGGGCCGTATTTCTTCCGTGATGATCAAGACTGGCACGTTACTGTGAATGGGGATCGCTACCGTTCAATGATAACCGAATATTTTTGGCCCCAATTGGATGATATGGACTTGGAGGACATGTGGTTCCAACAGGACGGCGCCACAAGCCACACAGCGAATGTCACAATCAATTTATTGGAAACCAAGTTTGGAGAACGTGTTATCTCACGAAATGGTCCAGTCGCTTGGCCGCCTCGGTTACGCGATTTGACGCCGTTAGACTATTTCTACGGGGCTACGTCAAGTCTCTGGTCTATGCCAACAAGCCAGCGACGATTGATGAACTTCGTACGAATATCTAACGTGAAATTGCAGCATGATTGGCCGATTTATGCTTGAAACCCGTTCCGAATTGGGTTCAGCGTCTGGACTTCTGCAAGCGTGCCCGTGGTGACCATGCAAAAGAAATCGAGTTCCATTCATAATGGCATCCAACGTACTTTCACAGGAATAAAGAATTTCATTGATAACCAAAACCGTTTTTATTTTATTTGAAAAAAACTTTTGTAATGCTCTTATTGAAAAACCCGATATAAGTAAACTCATGCACATAAAAATATATACATTCCTGCAAATTGGAACAAATTGGAAAATAAAGCTGGGTAGTCATTCCGTAATACGATTATCATCCAACGATAAAGTTTTGACGATTCCGTAAAACTGAAAATGACTATCGTTGGGGCTATATCGTTTTGAAAATGAAATATAAGCTTCACGTTGGTCGATATTCATCAAAAATCTATTTTCAAAACGATAGTGTTAAGACGATAACTAAGTAGGTATCGTTTGCATTGATTTTCAAGATTCTTTGTTTGTTTTCAGGCGACTGTAATTGATTGACTGAGCCACTGCATTTTTTGTCTCGTTTTGTTGCACCAAAGACAAAAAACAACGTAGATTATCATTTATCAGCCAATATGACATTTTATCCACAGTTTGGGAATACCAAATTGAATATTGAAAAAAAAATCGACAGACAAGCTGATAGTGGTTGACTTACGTGGAGCAAATCGTCGACGATCACGTTAACAATTATTGACCCTTCTTTTTTTCTCTTCATAAATTATTTCCATATATATATACATAGTAATATGTAGTTCATCTCTTAGTTACATTGGACTTAAGTAAAAGGTTCCAGGAATTGTTGTTGCATTACTTTCATACCTACATGTTTCATTTCTTGACTGTATTGAAAAAAAAAATTATTTTTTGATTTCATCATCATTTAGTCAAAGTTTAAAAGAAGATGGCAACAGGAGCTTTACTATGAAACCTCTTATTGTGCACATGCTCTTTGATTTTCCCATCCATGGAGCTTATGAAGATGATTTTCTTGCTTATTTTTGGCTGCATCTTAAATTATTATATATGAAATCAAAGACTGAAAGGGGTTCTATCACATAACGGTAAAAAAAGGTACAGTGCCGAAATGCAGAAATTACTGATTTCTAAAAAAACACACTTATTTTCATGTTTAATTGATTATTTCAAAAACTGTGGGTTCTAGAACCATAATTTTTAACGTCATTTGAAAGATATTAAACTTTAATTTGATACCAAATACATAGGGGTATATCGTTCACTTCCTATGAAATATGAACATAAACTGACAAAAATTAAGCAGAAGATGCCTTCAAAATATGAATTTGAAACATCAATAAATTTTGAGTTATACGATCTTACTAAAACTTCACAGTTTTAGTGTGGTAGGTTTTACCTTTTTTTTATTATTACTCATGTTCATGAACGCTCTTGGCCCAAAGGTGCCTATATCATTATAGCTTTCTATCATGATTGTTTTCTATCCTGATAACTTTCTATCATAATAATTTTCTATCATAAAAGTTTTCTATCATGATAATTTATCTATAATAGATATTTATTATTGTAGTTTTCTGTCATGACAGTTTCCTACTAAGACATTTTTCTGGCATAATAGTTTTCTGGTAGTAGGTCAAAATACTGGTTTCAAAATTCTGCTTTTCAAAGCTCTGTTTTTTTAAATTTTGCCAACTTGCCTTCATCTGCCATTTTTTTTTAGAG
Organism: Dasysyrphus albostriatus; assembly: GCA_946251815.1. Classification (NCBI taxonomy): domain Eukaryota; kingdom Metazoa; phylum Arthropoda; class Insecta; order Diptera; family Syrphidae; genus Dasysyrphus; species Dasysyrphus albostriatus. The sequence continues at coordinate 94,398,787 of OX276337.1, forward strand.
CAATAAGTTTTTCTTATACCTAACTATTTATAAGAGATACCGTTATTTTTGGAGTTAAAAAAGTAAATGTTCCCTCTAACCAATCACCAATGTACCATACCGAGTTATTTTCTCATAGTTTTTGTAGGTTTTATAACGATTATAATATTTTTTTAAGGAAATACTGACGCTTAAATTTTCCAAACTACTTTTTTTACTATTAGCAGAATTTTGTAAAACAGAACTATTAGCTGCGAGTTCCTACAGAACATTATGAACCAAAGCATTCAACATTTTTGAAAAGCAGAATTATGAAAATCAGATTTTTTCCTCAGGCAGAATTTTGACCCCAACACTTTTCTATCATCAAATTTTTTTATGATAGCTTTCTATCATGATAGTTTCCTCCACTCCTTAAGAAAATGTCCAGTTGAAATTGATTTGTTAAATAAGAGAGCGAAAAGATTGCAAGGAGATTCTAAATCATTCGGCTTGGCTTAAAACCCTCATATTCCATCTATTATGAATTGTGGGAAAACGAAATTTTTCTTTTAGTGTTCACAAATACCTAAAAAGCTTTGGTATTATGTTTTATATTAGCTTCGAAGTATTATATGTATTGCTTCTACATGACACTACTGAGAAATGCAAATTCTTTTCTTAGCCGAAGAAAATTTCCGCGGTCTTCTAAGCTTTCAGTTGATTTGCAATGCTTAAATGCTTTGTTTTTCGCGTTCTTTAAGTTTTTGAGTCTTTTGTTTAACCACGGCAATATAAATGACTTTTTCTTATTTAAAGTAGGAACAAAGTAATGTTCAAGGGTTTTATAGTGAATTGCACTCAAATAACTCTTTCCACTTAATAGTATCAAACAAATTATTAAATGCTGTGAAATCAGCCTTAGCAAAATTAAAAGTTTCCTTATCAATTAGCGGAGTTGATGCAAAACTCTAAAATTCAAAATTAAAATACATACAAGGCTTTATTATGATGTAAGTATAGAATTTCTAACAAATGGAAAATCCGTTACTTCTAAGTAGGACTTGAAATCATTGCTTATATAAATCAAGTCTAATATTCTGTTGAGATCATTTTTAATGTAATTAAGATTAATACAAAATTGTCGAGGTCACCACCCTCTCTCAGCCATATTCATAGTAAATTGGACAACTTTTTTTTTAAACGTTTTATTTAGATGTTGCATGCAACATTTTTTAATGAGCTTTTTTAATTGCTTACTGAAACAAAGTTGTTAATTAAAAAAAGTTTTAAACGATTAAGTGAACTTAGAGCAATATAAAAACAAAGCATGTTTTAAAACAATGCGATTGAACAAGTATTTAATTCCAACTCTGGTGTTGCATGCAAAAATTTGTTATTACATACCTACATATTTGAGAAATATATTTATTAAAATATTTGATTGAAAGCTTTTTTGTCTGTCTTCAATATTTATATGACGATTGAAATTATTAAGTCAATTAAATATGTATGTAGGTGCAAAAAAACATTAACTCAAGTCTTTGTGTACATTTTCTCCCGTAAATATGAATTATCTATTTTTGTTCATAAGTGTTACGGTTGTCTTAATGATAGTTTTTGAAGATTTAAATCTTTGAGATTAACGCAGAGATTCTTGATTAACTGGTATATTAATAAAGCTATGCGAGTTCACATATATGTATGATTATTAGTTTGTTAATAAAATTAAATTTTGGCAAAATAAAGAAAAACCAAAGTAATCCACGCATGTCCTGAAGAGATATGAGTTCATATGTATGTGAAAGGGCTTAAACATTATCATTATCTCCATTCAACTGTATTCTGTGGATGAGAACGCTTTAGGGTTTAAGCTGTCTTAAGAGTAAAATTCCCCAAATGATTTTACAGCTACACTGACCTAGCCTAAAAAGTTAAATGCCAACGACTGGAGGTGGCTAGTCCACCTAACCTAGAGCGGATAAACATCAATGGTCTGGTCCGGAAAGTCCTTGAATCCGATTGACGACGCCATTAGAGGAGGACAGCGCAACATTAGAGTTAGCGCATGCAAGTCGAAAAAGACCTCAACCAACTTGGCATGAGAAACTGGAGACAGCTAGCTAAAGCCCGAGCCCTATTGTTTGTTGAGGCCCTGGTCCATCCCGGACTGTAGCACCCCTTTTAGTAATGGGGGTTTCTTTTGGTAACAAAATTTGATTTTTGTTCCTCTTCTGAATTGTCAAAACACAGATTTTGACAATAAAAGCCTTCCAATGGTGAAGGTTAGGTTAGGTAGAAGTGGCTGTCAGTAAATTAAAACTGACACACTTAGACCAGAGTTGGTCCATTGTGATGCCACATGAATCTGGAAAACTTCTTCCTTACTTGTTAAACCACTTGGAGCTTCTGAGGAAGCGAACGAGACTAATAATGATCACTAGGATCGTTATAGAAGTAGTCTCCTAAGTGGAGCCTACGTCTGTTGGAAAGTGCTGGGCATGTACATAGAAGGTGAGGAATCGTTTCCAAAATGGGTAGTAATGTTCCACTTCTAGCGAGTTCATCAGCTTTACAATTTCCGGGAATGTCACTTTGGCCCGGCACCCAACAAAGGTGAATATTTAACTGTTGCGCCATCTCCACCTGAGATGCTCGACAGTTAAGGTTAGTTCTAGAGTTTATAGAGACAGAGTCCAGAGACTTAATAGCGGCTTGACTATCAGAGAAGATATCTGATGATATCTGAGGTTGATATCACGTTTTCTTTGACCCAAGATAATACTTCTTTTATCACTAGAAGTTCCGCGTGGAATACGCTTCAGTGATAAGGAAGACGGAATGAGAAACTTGAATTTAGTCTATCAGAGTACACACCTCCACCAACCCCATCTTTGGTCTTCGATCCGTCGGTGTAGAAAGTGAATCGATTGATCTTTAGATAATCCCACATCCTCCCAGGTGGATCTGGAAGGTGTCGTAACTTCAAAGTTTTTGTCAAAGTTCAATACTGGAATTGTGTAGTCCGTGTTACTTGAAAGTGATCCGAATGTATTCAGGATAGCGGAGTGGCCAATCCTATTATTGATCCACTGTGAAGAGGCTTTGAGGCGAATGGCTGTGTTCGCGGCCATTTGTTTGCTGAAAATATCCAGAGGTGTCAGATGGAGTAGAGTGTCTAATGCAGCAGATGGAGTCGACCTAAGTGCTCCACTTATGCATATGCATGCAGTTCTTTGAACTTTGCTTAGTTTATGGTGATGTATCGCTTTATCCAAAGCAGTCCACCATACTGCCACACCTTAAGTTAGAATCGGTCTAATTACCGAAATGTATAGCCAGTGAATAATGCGTGGTTGGAGGCCCCACTTACTACCGACGGCTTTTTTGCAAGAGAAGAGTGCCACGGTGGCTTTTTTAACTCTTTCTTGTATATTGGGTTTCCGACTTAACTTCTTATGTAAAATGAGACTCAAATATTTAGCTTCGTCTGAGAATGTTAGTGGAACACCATTAATAAAAGGGGAGTCTAGTTGCGGAATTTTGTATTTTCTGGCGAAGAGGACAAGATCTGTTTTATGGGGATTCACTCCAAGTCCACATTGATCAGCCCATTGTGTTAGCTTATTAAGAGCATTTTGTAAAAGATCCCTTAGAGTATTAGGATGCTTTCCTGATATTGCTATAGCCACGTCGTCTGCATAGGCAATCACTCTGTAGCTTTTCGTTTCTAAGCAATTCAGCAACTCATTAACTACCAAGTTCAAAAGAAGCGGAGGAAGAACTCTGCCTTGCTGTGTACCCCTACTGACAGATTGTCTTGCCGAGAAGACACCCAGTTTTGAATTAATAACCCTTCTCGTAAGCATTTGATTAATCAATTCTCCAAACGAGCCATCATCATTCAGAGATGCCAGCACAGATGCGATTCCAGATGTATCGACATTGTTAAAGGTGCCTTCTAAGTCTAGGAAGACGACCATTGTATACTCTTTATTATGGAGGGAATATTCGATGGTACGTACGTGTAAAGAGCCGTTTCCACCGACTTTCCTTTGCAATAAGCATGTTGAGCTGTAGACAGTAGTCTTGTATCAATGCTTGATCGTAGTTGGATATCAATCAGTCGTTCAAAGGTTTTAAGAAGAAATGATGATTAGCTAGTAGGTCTTAAATCTTTTGGGTTTACGTGGGAATATTTGCCGGCTTTAGGTATAAACACAACTTTGAATTCTCTCCATGGAAGTTGAATATGAACCAGATTCAAGCACCCATTGAAGATGACCTCCAGAATCGGTAGAATTACTTCTAAAATCATCTGCAGTTCAGCTGAAATGATACCATCCGGTTCTACCGACTTGTATTGTTCGAAGCTGTTGAATGTCCATTGTAATTTTTCCCTTGTAATCAGATCTTGTGGAAAAGTTAAATTACTGCTTATCCTTTGTAGGGCAGCACTATCAACACACTGTGAGCTGCCTGGAAAATGAGTATCCAGTAGCAAATTAAGCGATTCTTCGCAAGAATCAGTCCAGGAGCCATCAATATTTTTGAGGCAACTAGACATGACTGGATTTGTGGAGACTGGAGAGGATTTTTCTTTGTCTTTATGCCAATGGTGAAAAAAATCAATTTTTTTTTTGATCGAAAATCAATTTTGCAAATCTGGATTTTTCAGCAGATTTACCCCTCTTTTACACACTAAAACAATTGACAGCCATCAGTTCGATAAGACTGGATCGCCACAGTTTCACAGACACTAATTGTACACCAATATAATAAAAACGAAAAATCAATCTGCAATTGTATACCATTCACGACGAAAAAAATCATTTTTCAGATCATAATCTGAATTAACCAAAAGGAAACCACATAAGTAAGAGGACAGGAAGAGAAAAACCACATTTGTGATATTTGTTGAAAAACTGTTGCTTTCCGTTTTTGTCACATTCCTACCGACATTATCAACTATTTCCCAATGATTTTTGGTTTCTCAATAACTAATCATTTTTATTTTGTAAACCATCGTCTCAATAATTTAAAGCCTTGGAGCTCGGAGCTCACACGAAAATAGTCTATCTAATCTCTGTGATAAAAAAAAATAAAAAACATGAAGAAAAATTAATTTCGTTGATTGAATTTTCATTCCAGGGCCCTGTTTAATAATAGAACTATAATACTATTAGTTGATAGTACAAGATTAAAAAACTACAAGTAACCACCACTTATATTTTCTTTTTCGTATTTAGGGCAACCTTCCTAAAACTATTATTGATAATAAAGAACTAAAAAGCACAAACATACTTTCCTGCTGCTTGTTTACGAAACACAATTTTCTCACAGACTTAAAGTATTAATTTGTATTTTGTTTTGAAACAGGGCCCAGGTCAAAAATTTGATTAAAATTTTGTTAAAGTATTGAAACCTGCGTTGTGGTTCCTGCAAACCCCAATCCGTAAGCTAGGGTTACATTTTTTTTTTGTTGTTTTCATTATATAGGTAATCACAATTTTAATTATACTATATTTAATTTACCAATTTTTATTAATAGGAAATTTAATTTAAATATCTTAATGGTTGTTATAGACGTAAATTTATTAAATAATCATACGAAGCCTACTAAAGTTGAGTTTCTCAGGTTTAATTTATCCTATGACTATTTATATCAGTTAAAACGAATATACTTCTATGTGAGGAATACTGTTTATATTTTATTCCCTGCTCTCTCAAAAAATGGAGAAAAAACCTGAGCGCTCAAGAAATACAAACTGGCTAGTTCATTTTTTAATTGCCGCTCGGGCGCTCGCTGATAATGGCTCTGCAGCCGAGAACCGAAATGCATTCGTGCAAAATAAAAATCAATAAAATAATATTTAAAACATAAACATTTTGGGTTTTTTGTTTTTGCGTGTTTTTCTTTTATTTTTGTTACGGTTTTTACGGTCAATAAGGTGGAAAACTTAAAATTAATTAATGTAGCTGCAGCTTGTAACAAAAATTGAATTCGTTCTAACTTCTACTACACTATACATCTCTTGCTACATTTTCAGGCTCACATTGAAGCACTGTAAGCTATTTTTGTATCTTTCTATTTTGACAGTGCTTCAATACGAGCCACAGCTTCAACTTCACAATAGTGTATAAACTTTGGCCAGTACGGCAGTCTGATTTAGCGGAAGAAGGATAAGATTATGTTAATGTAATTGTGATATCTACGGGCCCTCCCGATAAGAATATAACTATCAAAACCCAATAGTTTATGAAAGTCAAACTTTTGATAAAATAGCTTAGTCGTTATCAAGAGAAAAACAAAACTAATCAAAGTATTAAAAATAAAATACACGACTGGATCGCAAGTGCTTGCTCTTAATTGAAGAGGTTTAGTATTTTAAAAATTGTATAATATAAAAACGTGTATATGACATCTTCAAAATCATGAAATTCGTTCTATAAACTGTCAAAAAAACAACTCTTTCAAAATATTAAACTTAAAAAAATGTCTTCTAAATTTCTGAACAAATGCTATAAGTTAAAAATTTAAACTTATTCGAGCGGTTTTAAAAAAAATGTTTTTGTTTAAATCCATTGAGCTGATAAAGTTTTTCGCAACGGTTATTTTAACCACTGAATGGTTTATTTGTAGGGAGATTACTTTACGTACAAGTATTTTTACTACATAGTTTGCAAAAAAATTACACGTGCCATTTTCAAATCTTCAACCAAAATTTAAATTTAAATATCTTTAAAAAGATTTAAAACCTATCTGCCTACTTATTATATTTTTAGAAACCGTATACAAAATTTGAAAAATGGTTCTACTACAAATAACCATAAAACAATAAAATTACTTTGAGTGGTCAAGACAGAAAGTTTCCCTCACCATTAATGTTGACTTGTTAGCAAGCTATTTCGAAAACCTCCTACTGCCTGATCCCAATCAAAACACAATTAGTTTTGCTCTTCCAAACATTGTTATATCAGATCTTGATTGCTCATTCTCAATGGTGGAACTAATATCCTCTTTGATTAAAATGAAATATAACAAAGCCTCAGGTTTCGATGGTATCCCGGTAGAGTTCTATAATAATGAACCAACAGAATTCCTGGAGTTTGTTTTAGTTTTATTCAATAAGATGTACAATGAAGAAGCAATTCCAAAAATTTTTCTTTTTTCAAGAATTTCTGCAATTTTTAAGAAGGGTAACCGGGATCTGCCCGAAAATTACAGAGGCATTGCTGTACTCAACTCTCTTCGCAAAGTGTTTACGCAACTTCTCTATAATAGACTCGTTACCTGGGTTGAGCAAAACAATATAATAAGCTGTTTTCAAGCTGGCTTCCGAGCCAATCTTTCAACAGTTGATCAAATCTTTGTTCTTAACACTGCAGCAAGGCGTTTCATAGATACAAAAAAGTGTTTATACGCTTTTTTTGTTGATCTGAAGGCAGCATTTGATACTATTAACCGAAGGTCCTTACTTTACAAACTTGCAGGAATCGGGCTTTCGACAAAATTTATCAAAGTCTACGAAAAACTCCTTGGAAGCATGTCCGCAGCAGTACAAAACGGTAATGACGTATCCATGTTCCTTAAATGTGAAATCGGTGTCCCACAAGGTTGCGTTCTAAGTCCATTGATGTTTGCACTTTTTATTAACGATATCGAAAATCATATTCCAGGTGGAATTAGTTTTGGTGATGTGATTATCAAAGTCCTGCTCTGTGCAGATGACATGGTAGTTCTATCGGACAATCCACTTACTTTACAACTCCAAATTAATAAGCTGAAACATTTTTGCGACTTTTGGGATCTTAAAATTAATACTTCGAAGTCAAAAATAATGGTTTTTAGATCCCAAAATCGTTCTATTAGCTATGATCGTAATTGGACATTAGATAATGAGATAATAGAAGTTGTTAGAGAATTTAAGTATCTAGGTTTTGTGCTTACATGCAATTTAAATATTCGTGCACATATAAAAGAAAAAACAAAAAAGGCAAAATCAGCCATCAACACCATGTGGTCAGAATTCTTTACAAATAAATATTTAGATCCCGTATCTAAATTTAAAGTTAAATTACAATCAATGGCTGCTTCTGCTATGGAAATGAAGTTTATGGGTTCCAGCAGATAGATGAAATGGAGTTAATACAGAGATACTTTTTTAAGCGTATTTTTAAGTTGCCTATTAACACTCCTAGTTATGCCATTCATGTTGAGTCAGGCTTACCTCCAATATTTCTAAGAAATTTGAAAGCAAATGCTGATTATATCGTTAGGGTTATGAAACGATCTGATAGAAACCTACAAAAACGAATACTTTTGGTTTGCATTCGAAGAAGATATAGTCTTATAAAAAACTGGTACGATCTTGCCGTCATTCATAACTTTCCCATGTCGCTTTCAATGGAAAATGTTGAAGATCTTAAAAATTCCTTCCATGATTGCATCTCTACTATAGATGATAAAATGTATCAACTCTGTCTTGAAAGGGCACGAGAGACATCCTCTCGACCCATTTATAAACAACTTAATTTATGCTTGGGTCAAAATAATTATTTTAGAGATGAGTTCTCAGCATTTGAGATGGGTTTGATTTTCAAAATTCGGACTGAGATGTTTGAACTGAACTTTAGGGCTCATAGAACTGATATAAATCCTATTTGTTCGCTGTGTAACCTTAATCAGAACGAAGACGTCTTACATTTCTTAGCGCTGTGTCCGATTCTACAAGAGATCCGAAGGCTTCATTTCAGATCCAGTTTTCTCACCTTAGAAGAATGTATTCAAATTTTAAATGGAGACCATGGTTGGAAACCACTTATATGTTATATTTTGCATTCAAAAGACTATCGTTATACATATTTGAACTTTTTCTGAGTCAATGGTAATAATTTTTTGTTTTAGCTAAACTAAAAGCCCAACTTCTTTTTTTTTCGAAAATATCTTAACACAATAATGCAGTTCTTTTGAAACTTCCCCACAGAAATGTAGGTTATTTTTTTGTATTTATCTTTGTTTTAAAACTAAAAGTCAACACACTATGTTTAAAAATGTACTGAATAATCTTGTATTGTTTTAGCTAAACTAAAAGCCAAATTACGAGTAATATTCACTTTTTTGCAAATTTCAAATTTACATTCAAACTTTGATAAGTGTTGTAATCCCTTCTCAATCATAAAGAAAAAATTGTGTTTACCTAAGCGTTTTTTTTTTATTTTTAAATTCCATATTAATTTTTATTTAATTTATTTAATTTATATGTAATTAGTTTTTGTTGTTACGATCTCTCTATTAAATGTTAAATACTTATTTTCGAACGGCAGACGGCCCATAAAGCCATGTTAGGAAATCTTTAGGTATAAATTAAATTGTAACGATTTACTATAAAAAATAAATAAAGACTAATCTAATCTAATCTAAATCTAATCTAAAAACGATAATTTGATTTGAAGTAAGCCTTTACTTAAGGTTATTTATAATTTTTTTTTGTAGAAAATTCAGTGAAGCAATGGAAAATTTCATTAATTTCGAAAAGGAATTCTATGACAGATAAAGTTATTTGTGGTCCTAAAGAAATTAAAATGAAAACAGATTAATATAATTTGAATTTGTTTTTATTGAACATAATGAGTACATACATACATATACAATTTGGCTTACAAATAACAAATAAAATGCACGACTGTGTCCCACGTACTCGCTGTTTTCAAAATGCTTTAAATTGGAACTTAAGAGCTTTTAAAACTTTGCAAGTAGTTATAGAAAAATGTTATGATCCATGAATTGTAAGAAACAATACCACCTTTGTATATATAAATGATTTATATATACAAAGATACCACTAGTAGTTGCCATAATTGAGGTTGTTGCAAAAGTCGAGCCACACAAAAAAAGTTGAGCCTTGGATTCGAAAATTAACTAAATAATGTTAAAATAAAAAGCAAATACATTGCATCTTTGATCTAAATAAGAGTACAAAATTCTGAGAAATTGAAATAAGAAACTATGGGAGGAAAGTAGTGTTCACTGAGTCACAATTTTGTGTAAAGTTGCAATTTCTTATCGCCATGTTATTTATTATGGATGTTGTTTATTATGTATGAAAATTGGATTTAAGTGAATTTAAAATCCAACTATTAGATCCAGATTTGTTCTATTAAAAAATTTAAATCTACATCCACATTATTAACTCTAAGGACTACTACATACTTCCTCGTGAAGTGAAACACTAGTGGAGAAAGTGATTTTTTGACATTTCTCACTGGTACAGACCTGCGAATATGTTGTGAACGTTTGACGTTTAAATAAATGACTAGTAATCGAACTGTCAACTATTCATCAAGAGCATAGATAATCCATATAAAAATTGTAGTCCTCAGCTGTCAATTTGATTTGCCTACAAGCTGAAGCGAGCAGGTGGTGTATTAAATTTGCAAAGTATTAGTGAAAAACAGTGAAAAATGCATACATAGAATCAACTCATCCATTCAGCACATCATTCAGCATAGGTCTTATTGTTGCTGCGATTCACATCTATTCATCGACATGAAGTGAAATTACAAATACAACAATGAAAGAAAATGGGTTTTGGAGGGTGGTAAGTACGAAAGACTAGCTTCTTGATAATTGATATCCTCCGATCAAGAGTTCCCGTAAATTTTGCACGGGAATTGCTCGTGAACGAAAACTCTCCACACAACTTCACGAGCACACAACATGATTCACAAGTATGTACTAGACTTAAACATGCCTTAAACTCAATAGACTTAAAATGCACTTAATTCAGATATAAAATGATTTGAAATCCAGATGTAAATTCGTTTAATCCAAACGTCAAATATTCGAAATGTCAAACTGCTCCCATGACAGTTGAAAGTACCTTTGTGTTTTACCTCGGGTGTATAAGATTTTATAAATTCACAGTCGTTCGTTTAAGTGGATTAAAACCAAATATATATTATTGAAAACGTTTTTGATTGATCAAAAAGTGGTGAATAATAATTATTAATAAGAAGTGACCAAAATATCAATAAACTTCGATTTCAAGTGCAAATTGAATACAAATTTTAACGGAGTTGCAATTTGAAACGACGCGATACTAATGAGAGACTAAATCGAGAAGATGATAAAACGTGCACAATGATAAGAACCACATGTAGATGTCATGGTGAGACCAAAGCGAGACTATAGAGAGAAAACCATGACACAGATATTCACGTAAATGGGTACAGCGGGGCAACATAAGATGAACGCAATGACCACTACACTGAAAACCATGTTTGTGTTTATTTTAACCATTTTGAAAATTTTTATTTTTTTAACGTTTGTAAAAAATGCTCAATGCCAAAAACCACCTGTAAATGTCATGACGAGACCAAAGCGAGACCATAGCGAGGAAACCACGGCAACTAAAAGAATTTAATTGTCACTGTACTCCCCATGTATTATGTTCAGTGAAATAAATGAAAAATTCCCATATAAGTGGACATGATGAAACCACAGCAAGACGAGCTCAATAACCATAATACTGATAACGCTGTTTGGAGGACCATGGGGAGAGTTTAGCGAGATGTCACAGAGACAATGAATCGTCCTCGTTCTCGTTTCAAACCAAGTTATCCAATTCGATTTGCCAAAGCAACGCATGAAAAGCATTACAAAGCATTTTGCTTCAACTCGGCTTGATATCACTACTTGAAATGTAAAGAAAAAGTGAATAATATTAATGAAATTCAATTTTAATCTAGATCTAACAACTTAAACTGGCCTCCGGTCGGCGGGAAGTTTAAATCCAATTGGAAAAATTGAGATTGAATATCATTTAAGTGTGGATTAAACCACTGAATAATATGAAATTGGATCTTATTTTTTGGTTTAAGTTTTAATCTAGATAATATGGGCATTAGTCACTGTTATGGTAACAATTTGAGAGATGTTTTAATTCAGGTATTGCATCCTCTTACTGAGGGTGTACTGCAGTAAAATAGCAGCTTACAGCTCAAGAACAAGAATACAATTCCACTACAAAGAAAAAACAAATAAATGTATAGGCAAATTTCAAGTGTTTTTTTTTTTAATTAATTCTTTATTTTAAAATTTATGATTAAAATAAGAATTTGGTATTCTGATTTCGAGTATTTATTATAATACATTTACAACGCAGTTAAAAAAATATTGTAAAATGCACGTCTGGGTCGCAAGTACTTGCTCTATAAAACAGTTCAGAAACAAAGGTGGCAACCTTACATCTTATCTTGAGCAAATATGACTGCATGGAAAAATTTAAAGCGTTTGAGTGGAGCGTTCTTATTTAAATAATATTTTATAATTATATAAAATTCTTTAAAAAATTTTAAGAAATAGTGTTCGAATACAAATCTTAAATTTTCATAAGAAAGAAAAATTCAAAAAAAAAAAATATCAACTCGTTTTTGTGATATCGAATTTCCAAAATAAAAATTAAACTACTTTTTAAAATTCAAATTTTGACATCATTTTTATAAAATTTTAACTGGCAATATAATTCAGTCTTATTTGAAAATTATTTATGAAAAATTGATCTTAATCCATTCAGCTGAAATTGGGAAAAATTCAAAATAAAAACCATTCAATCAGAGGCACTCTTATTAGTTGCTGAGCTTAACATTTGTTTCAGCCTACAGAAAAGGCTTTATAGCCGTTATTAAAAAAAAAATATTTCCCATAACGATTTTTCATCATTTTTATTCTTTTCGTTTTTTTTTTTATAAAAGTAAATTTTTTTCTTAAAATATTCTTAAAAGTGTTAAAAATACCTTAGGTGCTAAGTTTCAAATATAGTGAGCATATCGTTTTTGAAATATTAAAGTCAGTCATCAATCAGAACCTCTTGCTCAGTTACTTATTTGTGTGTTTAAGGGAATATACAAATTTGAAACGGAATTTTCGATACAAAATCCCCTGACAAATCTGTTTATTCCCATAAAATACACAATTAAATAACTTAACAAGAGACTTTTAAAATTGAAATTTAAAAATTTGAAAATGTCGTCTGAATAATTTTTACGGGAAGGTATCGATATTATTTACTTTTTTATAGTGCTTCTGCACTGAAATTTTGATTGACATTGGTGGAATTGTTTATGAGGAAATGTAAAATAAAACAACAAAACGGTATATGAAAGATACCTTTTAGAAATATGTACATAGTTTTAGTAGACCGTGCAAACTACAGATTTTTACTTATCATAAACATTCAGATGGGCAAGTTTTGGTTTCGTGCAAAATACAGTTTTGAGATAACAATCAAACAAGTTTAAGATCATTGAAAAAAAGTCATAAATAAAGGGCCTTATTGCGTGAGTCTATTCAAAAGTCGAATAGACTTTAAGTCGATTTCTGTATTGGGAAATTTTAATAAATATTTTTCTATTTGATAGAATTCTATCAAGAATCCCTGATCGACTTTTGTCTATTTGAAATAACAAAAGAAATTTCAATATTTACATTTTTGCGGACACGATACAAAAAATTGGTTGACTGTTATAACTGACCGATTGTGTTCAGTCAGGATTAAATATTTTAAGAGATGGCTGAACTCGTTCTAAAGAAAATTTTTGGAGTTGGATCCAAATCCGTCATCTGTTTGCCACCATCAACTTTTGTTTTAAAGATACATTTACATACATTTTTTTCAACAAATTTAACAATAACTCCTGAAAGTACTAATCTTCTTTTTCTTCTATAGAATTTAGTTTAAATCTTTCCAATATCTGTTTTTGTCTTCAAGAATTCCTTAGTTAGTTGTTGGTCTTAATATGTCTCTACTTGAAAAATTCTTGAAGCCAGATAATATCCAATTAAAATGAAGGCCTAAGGGCATAACAATAAAATTTCTTCTGCAATAATTTGAATGGATTCACCTTCTTCGAGTAGAGCTAAAACACTTGCTCATTGAGCTTTTTTGTTAGTAAAAATTATAAAATTAATATTACTATAAAATTAATATAAGGACATCACTATTTTCCAAAATTTTATTTTTCACAAGTGCAAAAATTCGTTTTAATATTATTTACTTTGAGTGTTCTGGGCCATGCAAATTTAAAATTACTTTAAGCAAAATAGGGAGTGGCAACTGATTGAACTGTTCTTAGATTTTGTGAAAAAGCAAACTTCAAACTATTGATCACATAGTTTGTACCCAGTGCTTCCACGTCACTCGTACGAAATAATCGTTTAGTAAGATATCTTTTGAAAGTTTAGACTGTTTTTATTATCTTAGCCATAGCTGTATATCACATCGTTCAAGCACCTTTAAGGCTTTACTTCTCCCATTAAAATTTGTAGAGGAATTTTTCATTTTGCACCCGAAGCTGAGTGCCGCCCCACGCAGTATGCCGCCCTGGACCATGGCCCATATGACCCGGGTAAATACGCCACTGGTAAGTACAACCTTAACAATTGTAGCGAATTTTCCTGTGCAATTCCCTTGAGGGGAAATTGAAAATTGTTTTTGGATACCAAAAATAACGGTACACGTCATACAACCGTTTAGAAATAGCTTATTTATCTCAAAAACGCCTTGAGTGATTTTGATTAAAAAAATCAGTGTGATATTATAGGAATTGTGTACTTTTTGTTAATAATAATAATAACAATTAAAAGTTTTTTCTCACTAACGGCTCAACCGAGATCAATCAAAATTTGTCTTCAAAAGCTTCTTTTAAATGTCAATAATATAAAATAATTCTGAATGAACAACAACAACCTGTGGTTAGCAAGCTTTACAAAGAAAAACACATATACTCCTTCAATCCTTAAGTTCGGTCAATCATTCCCGATTTTTTAAAAGGGATGAAATTAACTCGAAAAATGTTAGTAAGAAAAAAAACTTAATTCAAAGAAAAATGTATACAAGTAACAAGTTATTTTACCTAGCACAAATTCGAGTGCATTTTTGAAAATTTCTTTTAAAACAACCAGACAAGATAACTGGAAACGTTTGTTTGCTTTTTATTCAGAAATCTTTAGATTTTAAATATATAAGTTTGAAAATAAAATAGTTTTCTCAAGCATGGCATTTGACTGTTTTTGAAATTCAATTTTCCTTTACAGGACTTCAACCGAAAGTATTTAGAATTTCGGATAATTTTTTGTAGTTGCTTGACTTTCATTTCAAGTTTTTCATTTTTAAATATCATCCAACCAGAAGCAAATTAAATCTTTTCGACGTGGTTAGTTAGTTTTTTAAATTTATCGCTATTTCATGAAATTACGGTGACTTGTAGTATGCGCATTTCGAAGAAAATATAATATTTTAAGATATCAGTAAATCCATTAGTTGATTTGAAACTCTGTTTTCTTCTAGTAAAATTTTCAAAAACGATTTTGCAATATTTTCAATTGTGCACATTCATATTTCTGGCATAAGGGGGACGATATCACATTTTTTTTAAATTTTTGAGCAAAACAAACTGTTGTTTAAAAAAAAAGAAACAGAGCCGATGTTCCCCTTGACCCATTTACCTCACTTGTTATTTTTAAACGGTAGAAAAAACTGCCAAAAGCTGACTGAGAAATACAGTTTGAAATTTAATTACCAGACCTTATTTCATTTCATTAAGGGTCAGAAATAATTCTCAATATATTTAGGCACATGGATTTGGCGCCACTTTGCCGTCGTTTGTAAACGAACTCAAAATTTTTCATAGTGCCATATACATAGATACCTACAACATTTATACTAACATATATCATAAGTAAAAATAAATGGCAAACTTTTATATGTGAAATTTCTTTTGTTTTTAATAATAAATGCATAAATCTTAATAAATATGTGGTATCAGTATTTTAAAATAATAAATACTGCACCAGACAAACAATATTGAAAGTGAATTTTTTTTTGTCAAACGAATACTTGTACCCTAAATATTGCAAAACAGATAAAGCTATACTAAAAGCTTCAGTGTTCGAGAATCATGTATTCAATATTGTCACTTGTTGGTACAATATAATCGCATTCATACGTTTTAAGGTACGCAGCGCAACGGTCTTTTTATTAAGAATTAATTATTGAAATAGTCGGTAGATATTTAGTTGTTCTGTTAATATGAACTTTTAAAATAATTTAACTAGTTTGTTTTTATAAAGTGTGTGAATTGCCTACTTTTTAATTAAATTAAGAATTCAAAAAAAAAATCTTCAAAATTACTAAAACGGAAAATATCATCCAAAAGTAAGACAATAATAAAGATTGCAAACAATTAGTGATGTTTTATCTGTTGTGAATGTGAATATACCTACTCTAAATAACAAATCTTTTTTTAATTAATTTTCCTCTTTTATAATTGATTGCTTTTAATAGATATCTAGCTTGATATTTATTTATTTCACATTATGTAGATATGAAGTTTGACCATTTATTTGCTAAAATGTATATATTCAGTGCCAACGAAAATAAGATCAATTTATTTCTCCGGGGTCCTTATCAGATAATAAAGATAAGAATTTATACGATTTACTTTGTCATTGGCAAAAAATTCGTACAAATATTGATATGATAAGTAAAAAGTTGAACAATTAAGGTTATCTCGAACTACCCTGAAACAAATGTCTGAAAATAATAGAAAATCTCCGTGAGATGTGTTTTTTTTTATTTCCGTTTGATAATGATGCCACCAAAATTACAATACACTTTAATATTTGAAAATTAGTATTTTATTGGAAAATTTAATCATCGGTTAGTTTTAAGAATAAACAAATAGCTTCGAATCAAATGACAGCCATAGTATTGCGTGATACTGTTTTATATATTTACAAACATTTAATAGAAGGTCAAGGTTTTCAGAGCCTTTCCCACGAGTTCAATAAAGGTTAATTTTTGAAACAACCATAAATTACCGCACCAGTTTCAGTTGATTTTCGATTGTGTTCTTAAAGTTAAAATATTCTTCAACGAACTATTCTAATTTCTATTATAAATTGAAATAGTAGTTCTCAAATTCCAAGATAACAGGCCTCTGTCACCCGCTAGATCTAGGCCTTTGTATTTATTAAATGAGCAGGTTTATTTGAATTGACTTTTAACTTACTATTCAATCAAAGTTTTAAAACAAAATAACTATCTTCAATAATATGTAGATGTATGTACATATTTATTTGCAAAAACTAATGATATGCTTTTAAAATATTCAAAAATATAAAATTCACTTTCGATTTAAAAGCATATATAAACAAATTCATCTGGCACTTCCTTCTCCTGGTCAGTTTGTCTATACAAATATACAAAAGTTTTGATGCTGTTACACTTTCTTGGTTGGCATTTAAAATCATTTAGTTTTCAATTATTTCAATTGCTCAAGTTCTTCAACTTCAATCAGACACACAAAATTGCTGTCGTTTAATTTTGTCACTTTTCCAACATTTGTTATTGGGTCATTAAAGAAATGTCTACACCTTATAAATCGTAATAATATTAAACAGGGTAGTCCAACAAGTGGTGTCATTTAAATTGATTAAAATTTTAAAATACACTGCTAGACAAAATAAGAGGAATGATTCCAGTTTTAACTTGCGGTATGGGTACTATAGGGCAGGTTTTGGATTCGTGCAAACAAAAATTTTAAGAAAAGAATCAAACATCACATTACGATGATGGAAAACACCAAAAAGTGGGTTGCACAATTCTGTCTGTCTGTATGTTTGTATTTGGATATACAGCCTAGGCCTGTGAAGTAACTTTCTTCAAATTTTGAAATTAAGGGTTTTTTGTGACTCTCCGGAAGGAAAATTGAAAAAAAATGTCAGCTTCAAAAATAACGGTACCTACTAGCAATACAACCATTATCTCGAAAACGACTCTAAAGATTTTTATAAAAAAAATCTGTGTATTATTGAGGTATACTTAGTTTACTTTTTGGTAAACATTTTTTCTTTCGAAAACCCGTTAATAACGGTACCTGCCATAACGTTTTTTTTTGTTTTCGATTTTCCTATTAATAGTTCAGTCGATTTAAATCAACAGCAACAGTTATTTTAAAATGTCAATGCATATCAAAATTTTGAAAAAAAATAATAAATTTTGGATTTAAAAAAAAAGAAATATTTTTTTTTTTAAATTCAATAGTTCAAAAACGCGTTACTTAAGTTTTTTGAAACTTTGTTAGCAAATGTATTTTAAGAAATACTCAAAATTGACATAATTTTTTTTTATGTCATTAAATTTTAAAATTATTTTTTAAGAAAGCCGCTCCAACGATTTAAAAATTCCTTTTTTCATTATATTCATATTTTTCAAGAAATCAGATAGCATACTTACTTTTGAGCTCTAAGTAATTCAACAAACGATTAAAATGATTTTTATTATACTTTATCTATAGTTACTTGCAAATTTTAAAAGCTCTTAAGTTCCAAGCAACTTGAACTATGTAAGAGCAAGTAGGTACGTACGGGCCAGTCTTGCAATTTATTTCTTCGGCGGTTAAATATAAACAAATGGGATGGTATTTTCCTATTACGCATGAAAATGTGCTCATGGTAAGAATAATTATCCAAAACAACTGTCAGATTTAAAAAAATAAGAGATATAAACTGCACGCATAAGATATTAGATTGGGAAATTGTATTTTAGCAACTTTGAGTGTTTTGCATTTCTTTCGGCTTTCTTCCAATTTAACTTTTAAGTATTGTTGAAATCCTGCTTATGACAAAAGCGATTGACTCAGTAAAAACTCAAAATTTTAGTAAACTTCACATAGCACAAGCACATGCCATGTTTTTGATCGACAATAAAAATTCGTACCTTGAAGTGGCCATACCGAAAAGGCCACGGCTGGCATAAAGAGATGACCGATTGTAACTTATATACGCCCTTAGAAACATGTCTGCTGCACCATCAGTGGAGGCTAGGAACAGACTTCTGGAAGTCGAGTATCCTCCAAAACTGTAAAAAAGTGAATTAGGAATTCTGGATTTAGACCTTATAGACCAGTGACCCTTCTCACATGAAAACTGGCCTGTGGACCACTGAAAAAAAGTGCTTTTCACTGATGAGTCAAGATTTAGCTTGAAGACAGAATTGTGTAGACCAGTGTTTCCCAACGTGGGGCCCACGCCCCACAGGGGGCGTAGGTAATTCAATTTTTCAGGGGGGCAGTTTCACATTTTGATGCCTCACATTGATTTTAAATTTCAAAATTACAAAATACCTGGAAAAGCGCCACATTGTGAGCGCTTTTTCCAGGTATTTTGTACGGAACAAAATTTTAGCACCAGGGACTTATACTGTTTTAAATTATTTGTGGAACTTTTTGATTCTCTCAAGCGACAAACTGGAAACGAAAACTTTGCAAACGGTCGATTGTAAGACATTTAAGAGTCTTAGTCGATATTTTCGAAAACTAGACTCATTTAGACTTGCTTCACACACATTAGGTTTCATTCGGTTCGGTCTGTATTCGATTCGTCTTCGATTTCAGTTTTGAATTTCCACACGTTTACATACGGTTCCTATAGTGTTTTTATTCAAATATAAATTTTTAATTCAAATAATATCAAAGAACTTCAGCACAAGTTGTAAATTCAACATAAAAATAAAAAAGCCGAATGAAACCTATTTGTGTCGAGCATACGACGTTCGATGCTATTCGGTTTCTATTATAGGTTTTATTCTTGCATCTTGCCGTTTTCATCGGTTCCCACTTATCACAGATTCGGTCGAAAGTGAACCGACTACAGATCACACCGAAGGGAAGTGAATGTGTGTGAAGCAAGCCTTAATAAGCAACTTTATGGAAAAAATATATACTCTTCTGGAAGCAAAAACTTTGGCTTCGCTATCCTTATTGATATTTCAAACAATCATTTACAACTCAAATTTTGACATGTTTCAATGTTTTCAAAAATTTGAACTGACTAATACCGCTATAGAAGTGATTATTTACCATCTGGAAAATTAATCGCTGGATTTAAAAACAAAATTTGTTGGTTCTAGAAATTTCTTCATAATTTTTAATACTTCAAGTTTTTTATTGAACATTTAAAAATGTTGAATGTTAAAAATTAAACATAATCAGTCGTATTTATAAACTTTGTCTAACCTAAGACAGCCGTCCATCTCCAAAAAGTTATTAATACACTTTGTTTACTGTTGTTCTAAGGTCGTTTAACTTGGACAACTCTTGTCATAGGTTGTCTAAGTTTGTCTAGCTTGAAATTTTATTTCATTAAATAAGGCATATTTCCAACTACAAAGAACTTTTAAAAAAACTGTATAACTAGTCAATCGTCTAAATAAACTAATAAATAAGACTGAATATGTTTGGAGGGACATAAACATTCTGGAAAAGGCGTAGCACAAAAATGATTTGGAAACACTGGTGTAGACTATCAGATAAGCAATATGCACATTGCAGCATTGTTCCACAAGTTGCTTATGGAGGAGGTTTTATAATGGACTGGGTGCGCGTGGCATATGTTTGAGGGCCCGTGTAGAGCTACATATGTTTAAAAATGGATCCTTGATAGTACAGCAGTAGGGAATATTTTGGAGGAAATTGTTGTGCCATTTGCCCCAAGTATCGGTGCAAATTGTGACTGTCGACTGGGCTTGTGACTGTCAACTATCACAAATCACCTTGTCTTCGCACTGTGGACTGAATTTCTGCTTATCTTCGAGAGGCTTACCTGCACAACCTAGACTCTTCGGCTTGCTTTCCTGATTTCATTGAACATGTTTGGGATATGAGCCATTCCCAGCAAACTGATGCTTTTGTGAGTGCAAAATTTACGATCAAAATTTAGATTTCTCAAACTTTTTTGATGTCATAATAATTGTTATTTTAATACTGGGACAGATTTTGAACTCAAATTGCAAATTCTGTTATAATTTAAATTTTGAAGCTGTAGTTAGTATCTAGTAATTCTGCTTGATGTAAATATAACATAAATCAATTTTTGATTTTTAATTATAGTCGAGTTCTAGCGAAAAAGTTGTTAACCTCAGGGTGGGAATATGCCATGGAAGTGACATTTGGGGTGTAAAATTGTTTTTTAAAAGAATATATACATGCTTGTGATTTTTTCGGAATTGAACTTTCCATCTATCGAACACATGATCTACTAGCTAATAAAGTTGTAAATAGTGGAAGAAATACTTAGTAAACACCTAAAATCACCGAAAGGAAAATGTCAATTGGTGTGAAATCCCGCGAACGTGGGATTGGATGGATGTGTCATGCTATTGTTTCACTTGTGGCATCCACGTCTATCATAGTCATAGCTAGGGTTGTCAGATTGAAGGAAAATCCAGGAATTCAAAAAAATTGCGCGGGAAAAAATAAATAAAAAGAAAATCAGAATATATCAAAATAAATTCTTTTACTCAATTTAATGTTCCTACGAGCTTTTGGTTCTCCAAATGTGTTTCGCGGTTTCGTCCAGATACAAAAGTTATGGGGTCTCATCAGTTTCCAAGACGCAAAGTCCTAGTCAAACAGAACGTGGTCCGGCGATCTTTGTCAATATTTACAAAACAAAATTTATTCTTGCTTTCGCGACCGTCCCGTTGTACTCTGTTTTACTAGTCCTTTGGGAAGCTGAAGGCCTATCCTTTGCTCAGGTTTTTTAATATTGAATTCAAACAAAATGTGAAAAAAGGTCTTCTGCTTAGGTGAAGTGAGTGTGACTGCATATAATTCAATTAAAACCTCAAAAAATTAGCTCTACTCTACTCGCTGCTTGTTGACCAAATATTTTGGCATTTACGCTAGAATATCTCATTTTCAACTAAAATAACTTAGGTTTACTTTGGGCATTCATGGTAACAGACGTTTGTTCATTGCTAATCGATCAGAAATCACGGAGTTTACACAAAAAGAGTTCCAAAAAATGTTTTCGACCGTGTTACGGTGCGGTGTAACAAAAAATGCGTTTTCGCTGCTTATTGGTCAAATATTTATACCAAAAAAATTGAAGAGGTGTCCTTAATCCGGGACTTCCCGGGTTAAACGGGACGTCTGGCAACGCTAGTCATAGCATCAATTTTTGGCAAAAAATCCAGCCAAAATTGCATCTCCCTCAATCACAGCTTGGTGCGAAATTTAGAATGAAACCTCTTACTGGATGACCCTTTACTTAAAAGTAATTTTCTATTTAAGTATCATTTAAAAGCCATTAATAGGCATTAATAAATCGTTCAATGATGACTATGCTGTTTAAATAAAAGAAAAGGTTTTATTAGGTTTAACAATCACCTGATGTATGTACGTATGTACGTTTAATTTCAAACTTTTTTGTTTTTTAGCTTTTTAATATTTGTTCTCATTTAAAATTGTTACCATTTACTTTACTATTTTGTACATGTAGACAACATGTTTGATGCAACCCAGCTAGAATATTCATTTCGATATAACACTATTTACCAAATAATTGTGTACATACATGAAAATGCAATAATTAAAAGTAGTTCACCGTTAATTGTTATGCTGACTGTTTCTTTAGGTACATATAAGTATTTCTTAAATGAAAAGTAAACATAATATTAAATTGGCAATCATCGCACATAACTATGTAGATATGTGCAACTTTTAAGAGTTGTTTAATCGAACAGTTAATAATTCTACTGCTCTGATGGCAAAATTCTATCCACTAATTGCCAATTCAGAGATTCAGGTATTCTCTATGTCTACCTGCTTAATTTTGTTGAAGAATATTTGGGAAATAGATCAGTATTTAAAAAAAAATGCATTTATACCATTTCTCTGTCGTCAATGAGCAAATAGACAACTTTGCCAAAGTACAAAACTTTAAGAAGAGCAAACAAGTGCGAGCGCTAAAGTGATTTCCATTAAGTGAGATAGACCAATCTGGTAGTAAGCAGTATTTTTAATTTCTTGTGTTTGATTTGAAATAAGTCCTGACAAATACTTGCAATAGACTCATAGATTCAAATATATACTAAGAATAAGATTCAATTTTGATTCAATAAAATGGCAGTTAGACCAATATGGTTATTATTACGTGTGAAATAATAGATACTAAATGTTAAGGTCAATGATATACGAGTATAAGCTTGGTTTTAATTTTTTAAATTCAAATAAAAAGTAAAGTGCGCGACATGATCTTACGTATCTGCTCTTATAATTATTGGTTTCGGAAAAAAGATTTAAGATTTTTAATATTAAAAAGATTATTTAATAAAATATAATCATCAGAATAACAATAAGCATGTATTTAAAATAAACTACTCCAAACAAAAAGCTTAACACGTTTTAAGGTCTTATTTGGATAAATGAATGATTTTTTTCCGTGGGTAAGTGCAAAACCTGCATCAGGCTTTATGAGGACCGAAAAACGCGTGCTCATAGGTGTGTGAGATTCTTACTACACTGAAACCACCTCCACCTCCCGATTGCAACTAAGTTGAAACTTATTCAGCAATTTATTTTTAACGAAGTTAAGAAACGTTACTTTCCGGTGAAAGTGCCTTCTTATTCTGCGATCTTAAAGCGGTTTTGTGTTCACCGCATCAAGTCGGAAGGTTTTGTTCTTCGCAGACGGCGCACTTAATTCGACTCGTCAAGAATGTCAATAATCGTTGAATGTATGTTCTAATAGTCGATTTCTATGTTTTCACGCGAAACTTTTAATTTCGTCCCGAACCGTAGGAATCCCGAGATCCCTATGAAGATCTTCGTTTCTTATATACCACGGAGCATTTACAAATGACCTTAGTAATTTATTTTCAAACGTTTGCAAGTTATTCAAGCTTGTATCGCAGGTACAACCCCAAAGTTGTATACCATAAGTAAAGTCCAAACAGTTTTAAGAACCTGTCTGTATAAAATCAATTTATTTTCAATACTAAGCTTTTAATATTTACCGAGTAACCAGTTCATATCTCTTAATTTACTTTTTAGTTCTTCGCATTTCCTTTTTACGTGCGGCTTCCATTTTAATTTTGCGTCTAGAGTCATTCCCAGATACTTTGCCTCATTTGAAAATGGAACACGAGCGTTATTAAGAACAAATCTATTTATTTGTTTATACGAAAAGTCCACGTGGACTGACTTTTGTTCATTGAGCACTATTCGCCATGTTTTTGTCCACTCAATCTCATTGACATTATTAAGAGCATTTTATTATTTAATTGTGGCTTCGATAATCGTTTTGCCTACTGCTAGTATTGCAGTATCATCAGCAAACGTGGCTACAATAGTATCTTCAGTTTGAGGTATATCGCGTGTAAATAAAAGGTACAGAACTGGACCTGATACACTTCCTTGTAGTACCCCAGCCACTATTTCTTTGAAATCAGAATAGTCATTTCCGTGTCTCACACGAAAAAGTCTTTCATTTAGATATCCGCTTAGAATGTTGTAAAGTCCTTCAGGCAAAATTTGTATTAATTTGAATTTGAGGCCTTCGTGCCACACCTTGTCAAACACCTGCGACACGTCCAAAAAGACTGTCGCACAGATTTTCTTTTCTTCAAGAGCTCTTTGAATTACGTCAGTAATTCTATGTCCTTGATCAATTATCAAATGATTGATAATGATTCATATTAATATTTTCGTTGAGTTCTTGCCCATCGAACGGCTTAAATGTAGTGTGGAATCAGTGTGTTTTGATTTTCGGGTGGATTGAAAATCGGCTTGATATTTTAAAACAGTTTGAAGATTAATTTGACATAATTAAAAAAAAACTTATTTTTTGTCGCAAATACGGGCAGACACACCACACACCACTAAATTTTCACTAAAAAGCCACGGACGATACCACGATACCACTTCCATTTTCGCTGTTATTTTTAAATTTAATTTATTTATACAGATTTTTTTTTAATATATGTATGTACATACATATGTATTTGACGTTACAAATTTTTTTTACTGATTTCGAAAGAAAAATAGATTTGAATATCGACAATTGCGGAAGTCAATTTACATATACTAAATTCAGAACATGATTTTTGAATTCGTACGGAAATCAATTTCGTATACGGATTTGATTCCGAACGAAAATCAGAACAGGGGTGAAAACCAACATTTTGTTAGTCAAATTATGTTAAAATAATACCAGAAGAAAGTTTTCACTGCCAGCTAAATACAAAATATAACTGAAGTGCAAAAAATTCAAGTGTTGTCATACAAAGTAATAAATTAGTGCTTTCGAGTCAATGTCAAGTTTCAACTCGCATTTGAGTCCAAATAGCGTATAACAGAAAAAAATCTTGAACAGACATTTGTTTGAAATTGTGTATACTATTAATAACACTCTGATGAAATTCACGAATAATTGACATTTTTCAAACCATAAGCGAAAAACCCCCAACATTTATTATTTTATTATTATTAAGTTTACATCTTTTTTGGCATTTTTTTTTTCATGCAATGACACCAGATTTTAGTCGTATACCTCAGATTAGTACTCAACACCGCCGAAAACAAACCTAACTCAGTAATAAGATAAGAACTACCCAACCCTACAATTTGCTCCCAAAGGGCTTCTTTTTAGAGTAAAAAAAGAACTTTAGAAAAAATATTTCTGAAAAGAAGTGTGCAATGCATTTTGCGAGTTTTCATTATTTTTTTGGTTTCTTATAAAGTGGACCTACATAAGTCGTTTTCCTCCTGAACCACCTTCCCTTCTGTTTAAAAAGTTAATTCGTAATAATAGTGTGTAAGAAATAAAATTAAATATAGTGTTTGAATTATATTATCGGAATTCAGAACAGGGGTGATTGAGTTAAAAAAATATTAAGAAATGTACATTTTTTGGAAAATAGCGTTCGGCCACATGTTTGGCTCGTGTAAATTTTGTCCCACCAGAAGATTCTTAATAAAGAGGGCCTAAGCTTTCAGTTGATACCCCATTTGACTATTGACCCGATGAGGATCCGGACAAAGGGAAGGGCCTGGATTTCGTCTGTCCGACCAAATGATTTGAAATCTACGATCAAATCTCTATTTACTGCTATTTAAATTTTCCATTGACCCTATGATGGGTGGTTAAATTTTAAGGGCCGATGTTGATTTTGAATAAAACACAAATTATTTAGGAAATAACTGTCATTTCTTTTAATCATGATAATATTGGTATTTGATTCTATTATGTTAAATTTGGAGGCATAACAGCTCGTGGAGAACCAAGGCCTAGAGACTTACAACTCTCAACCATTCCTGTGTGCGTATTTTTAGCATGAAGGGAGGGGGCCTACAATTTTTAGCATTTATTGCGTTAGCTGTGTGGCAAGTGGCACCTTCCTATTGAAACACATATCTTCCACATCCATATCTTCCAATTGGGGCCATACAAAGTTCGTTATCATCTCACAATAGCGAACACCATTCACAGTAACTGGCTGACCGGCCTCATTTTTGAAAAAAATACGGCCTTGTCTTGCCGCACTTAAGTAAAAATGGCATTTGGTGAAATATGAATGCCAAAAAGAGTTAGATGATAAGTACGGTGTGGGTGCGCTCCCCTTTTGACGATGCGGAAAGCTACTTTTCGTTGGTTTTTGACATAAGCTTTAGTACCCTTCCGACAATTATAGTTCTGCCTTTTAAGTTTGATGAATATAAGGAATTCACTTTACGGGAACTACTTTATTTCTTTTCTTAATTTATTAAAAATAGTTTAACATTTAGATTACATGTCATGGATTGTGAAGGCTAAACAAAAATATTTTTGAGAGCTTATGTGTTTAATATGAGATTTGAGATAAGTGAAATGAGACTTATTGCTTACAATATCAATAAATAAAACTTACATAAATTAATCTAATAAAATGATTTATATAAACAAAATTTATTTTTAAGATTTTAAGTATTACCGGCCAAGTGATTGAATCCCACATACTTTCGTATATGAAATACCTTCACGTTTGCATCTTAGTTTGGCTTTGTATCCACAAAATTTATGTGAGCTTTGAGCTGTTAGTGAAAAAATATATAATAAATAATACAAGTAGGTTAGGTACATACCGACAGTTGATGTGTGTTGTAGAATAATTAGGCGTTTATTCTGCATCATCTGTTATTCAACTATGAATTTTTTATTCAGATGTTCAAATTTGTATACATAGTTGTTCTGTTCTGATACTTCGAAAACAAAATCTGTTAGCAAACAGAACTAAAGTCTGTTATCATAATTACCTATTTGTTAATAAAATAATTTGTCTGATGGCAACTTTAGTATACAAATTAAGTTTGAAATGGAATTGTCTTATTTGTGTCTTGCGTTTAATCCTGCAATGAATTTAACCAGGC
This sequence comes from Dasysyrphus albostriatus, assembly GCA_946251815.1. Classification (NCBI taxonomy): domain Eukaryota; kingdom Metazoa; phylum Arthropoda; class Insecta; order Diptera; family Syrphidae; genus Dasysyrphus; species Dasysyrphus albostriatus. Next base: position 94,425,997 of record OX276337.1, read on the forward strand.
TAAAAAGCTGTAGGTATGAAACGCAAATGCATCCATAAAAACTGTTCTGTGCTTTCGTCAGTAAAAATAATTTAATTTGAATTATCTTATTTGTTTTTATTTTAAATATTTTCTTAAATTTATCACCTTCGAAAAACATTTCGTTGACGAAATTAAAGATAAATACCTACCTACCCATTTTTAATTCATATTTGCGTATATACCTACCTATACTTGTTGAAATCTCTTATAATAAAAGAAAAAGTCACAGAAGTTAGTCTTTTACGAGTATTCTTTTATGATTCATTACAGATTTTTATAATAATAGATTTTGGCAAAGGAACTGAATATCAAAAATGCGATCCATAAAATATATTTTTCAGAATTCGCACATCTGAAAGTACATAACAAATTTTATGACAGATGCATGCCGAATACCAAAATTATAATTCAATAAAAGATTTGTTGACAGCTCGATCTTTTGTATGATAGAAATTCGTATAGAATAACAAAATTAGAGATCTTGCTGAAAAGGCCCAAATAACCATGGAGCAATTAATTTTCTTGTAAACAATTTTGTCTGACACAGATCAGGACAGACTTCTTTGTATTATATCTCGTCAACAGTGGCGTAGCTGGAATATTTAATTCGGGTGTTGAATGCAGTAATATGTGTAATTTATTACTTTTTTGTTTGGTGTTTTTATGATTTGAAGAAAAAATAATGTTGTGTTTCATTTATTTTTATTCTATGAAAATATTTAATCAACTGCATTTTTTTCTGAAGTCAAATTATCTGAGAAGTGCCAAACCCCTCTGAACACTGAATTTACAAACACAAATACGGTAAGCAAACTTTCCTATTGCTGACACACCTCCCACCCTCTCATAATGATTGGCATATAAAGTTTAAATGGTGGGCGAAGTTAATATTTTCAAGTTTTTATTTAAAATATTTTTTTTTAAATGTTTCCTTAAGCTATTTATGCTTGATTTGGCACCATTTGTTTTACTTCTAAATGTTTGTAGAAGAGGAAAATACCTTTTGAAGACAAACATAGCAAGTATAGTAGGTAAGTAAACCAGCACACTACTCTGAAAAATATAAATTGGATTCTTAAAAATACCTTGCATCAATTATTGATTCACATTATTCTAAACTGATCCTGAGAAATAGTGGTACAAATATTTAGTCAGCGCTTCAGCAATTTTCACAAATTTTGGGGTATTAACTGTGGTTAACTATTGTTCAAATAGTTTAGTGGCTACAAACAATAGCATATTTGAACTATCGTCGAACATCACTAAATCCGACAAAATGAGCTATTTAAAATTCCTGAACCACGGAACAAAATTTTAACCACTTTTGTACAACGCCCATAAGTAATAAGAAAGACCGCATTTTTAATCTCGTTTTTAAAATCGGGTCCTTAGTTCATGGAACGGCGGATAATCGAGATAAAACTGTATTCTATTTTACTTTTATTTTGACGAAAGAAACTTCAATTTTTATTTTCAAACTCATTCGATTTTTTTATTTGCTTATATAAAACAGGATGCGTTCTTGCAAGTGGCTTGCAGAATCGATTTATACCAAACTTCATTTAAACACCCATTGGTTTGTGCCAAACATTTCCTGAAAAAAATCAGCCAAATCGATTTGTGCTGAGAGCATTGGAAGATAATTCAAAAAAGTTGCAAAATTACAAAAGAGCAAACATTGTATTGTTTGTATTTTCTACTCGCTTATTGCTTGGGTGAAATCCAATACTCAAAGAAGTCCCTACACATATCAAAAGCATAAGGCAGGATCTAAAAATTGTTCACGGAACATCATTTCTGAAATTTAAAACGGAGAAAAGATAGATATATACTAGCATTAGGCATGTTAATCCTTAAAATTAAATGTCATTTAATAGGTTCTGGACTTTTAGCACCTCATATATGGGAAATTCAAATTTTGAGAATGACAGTAATTGGTCAAAAAAGGTCAACTAGTCCTAGAAATTGTTCAGCGCTACATAATTTGTAATTATCGCTTAAAGGTTCTCAAGGTCACACAAGTTCACGTGCGATTTCTGGCACCTCATTTATGGGAAATTTACAAAAAAAAATATACCACCCCAAAGATACTAGATCGTGATAAGAGTTCAACTATTTACAGTAATTGGTCAGCCATTGTATTTTCTCTATGAATTTTCAAAATTCATTTTAAGGTCATCAAAAAACTTTTGGCACCTCATATGGGTCATTCCAAGAAATTAAGTATGCCATTTGAAAGGCTACTTCATAATCATAAAAGGTCAGCTGTTTTCAGTAATTGGTCCACATATTTGTCAATGAATTTTTAAAGAATTAAAAAAAAATTCAAGGTCATTCCGATTTTTGGCACCTCATTTATTGGAAATTTCCACAAATTATTTACCATTTGAAAGATTTCTATATCTATAAAAGGTCAGATTGTTTCAGTAATTGGTCAGCCATAAATATTTTTAAAATTAATTTTTAATTTTCTGTTCAAGGTCATTGCGATTTTTGACACATCATTTATTGGAAATTTGCAAAACAAATAATGAAAGGCCTTAAGATCTAAATAAACGTTCACCTTGTTTCAGTAATTGGTCAGCTATAGATTGTTTTTAACAATTTTTGAAAAAAAAATTTCAAGGTCACGAAGTTTTTTGTCATAATGATAAAAATTCATGGCAACACATATATGGCTCACCAATTACTGAAAGTAACTGACCTTTTATAATGATCTAGTAACCTATCAGAGAGTATATTTTTTTTCTAATTTTTTCTGCACTTAGAGGGGCCAACCACGAAAAATTCAAAGCTGGAGTGTAAGTTTCTTTTTACTTCCTAGCGACTTATAAATACAGATTCTTTAAATGCAAAAGAGACTTTACGTACCCCAAATCCTATAGTGAGCCTAAGCAGGGGGATTGCAGGGGGCAGCATTCCCAGCCATACATGCCTCACTGTTTATTCGTGTTTCTCTCAATTAATACAACGTTATTCGGGAAAACGTAGCCAACCCCTAATATATCAAATTCCAAATTTTAGGTTGGAAAAAACTCCACAAAATTTCGGGTGTAGTAAATTCCCTCTCGTCGTGATTCCCACTTAAGATGGAATAGATTCTCATGTGGAGCAGATGCCCGTGGAATTATTTCCCTGCACCATCAAATACATTGAAAAGCAACAAGAGTGATCATTCTCTCAGAAACGCAAGTGTGAATTTAGTAGCATTTTCGGTTTTAAGCATGCTTATTCCCCAAACAAATATAAATATAATCGGAAACTTCTACGAACCCCAAAGAAAGCCTTTTACGAATCCATTCTTATAACCATTTTTAATGGCAATTTTAATAAGATTTTCCAAAACGATAGATTCTGTGATTCGTAGGAAATGTATGATTATTCGATGAAATTAGTAAACAAGCTAAATAAAACCTTGAATGAATTATTTTTTTTAATTACATAAAGAGTATATCGAATGTATTGTATGTTCAACAGACTAATAGCTGGACAAGCTATACGTGCAAGTGGTGCAAATGTGCAGGGCGCTGGCAAGCATAAAAAAATCCACTTAGTCACTGAGTTAATAATTTATTTTTATATTATTCAACCTTATTATTGTGAGTTTCACATAGAAAATTTGTCACCTGAAAAATGTTTGTTCCCGCGGAATTTTAGAAGCTATTGTGAGTTTTGCTTGAACTTCTCTTGACCTAAAGTTAGCAAAACAAAAAACCTGCACAAAGGTGAAATAAGTCACAACTCACAAATTTAGCTAATAAAAAAACATATCCGAAATAAGTTGTTACAAAAAAAGGGAAATTTGGTCTTTCGGGTGAAACTCACAATAGGCGAAAAGTTAAATCTCATATTTTCGCGTAAAATATTGCTCACGTGAAATTCACAATAAGCCTGGGTATGTTTTTGAATTATTTTTTAGATAGGTAGGTACTTTTTACTTTGAAATTTTTTGAGTTTAGTTTACAACTATTTTTAATAATCTTTAGCTACTCTTATTTTTGTGATATAATATTCGATTTCCCAGGTTCTAGTAAAATCCCATTTATTTGTGTTTATCAAAGTCCACCCCTTGGGTAATGAGGAAATGACTTCTTCCACCAATAACCGTAATTGAGGGCGCTAATTGTGAAGCTTGCACATTGCGCTTATTTATATCAGGCTGGCCCTGCTAATAGCTTTAAACATATCTTATTTTTAGAAAAATTAAAACATTTATTTCTTTAACTTTATTTTATTTATGTTTTTTAGATGAAGACACCAACTTTTGCTGTTATATTCCTACTGGTTCTTCCCCAATTTTCATCAGCATACAACATACTCTTTATGGGACCCTTCCCAGCACCTAGTCATTGGTTGTGGCTTGAACACTTTGTAAATGAGCTTGTACATAGAGGACATCATGTGACAACAATAACAAACTTTCCCTCAAAACATCCAAATGAAAACTTGACTGAAATCATTTTAAGTCCTAAATTCGATATACCAAAGCATTGTAGGTACCATAACCATAACATGAAAAAAATGTGCATGAAAAATATATTGTTATTGAAGCTTTATTTTAATTTTAAACGACTGAGTTGAAAAGTCATGTGCGATTTCGATTAAGTATATCAGGTATATGGAATAAGTGAAAAGAAAAACAATGCATATTTTGTGACGCCAAAAGTTTACCCAGGCATTCCAATGCAATAGCAGCAAAGTTTATTTGCAATTCCTCATTTTGTGTGTCTATTGCACACACACATTGCACACCATATGCTAATGTTTTCGGCGAGTGAATATGCAAAAAAATCCAAAGGTGTGTTTTAGGTACTTAAACAGTTTGTATAAACACCCTTAATGCTAAATAAGAAAATTAATCAATTAATGTGTATATGTAAATAATTTGTCAAAATGCAAATACAGTCCGTAACATTTGGATAGCCTTTTATTTTTTATTAAAATCAACTGTTTTTGGCAGATTTTTTAATGGAAGCATACGGAATTGAATATTGAGTCACAAGATAACATAGCCTTCCTGAGATTAAGTTAAGTTTTATTTGATTTCTTAAAGCTGGTGGAGATTTTTAAGATAATTTGGTTTACTTTCACTAAAATTAACTTTTTTTTTGTAACATTAGAACGCCTCACTTGGCTTTTTGCTACTTTAAGCGAAAATATGCCAGTCTCATTAATGAAAATATATTGGAGAGTGGTAAGACCATGATGATTTGTAGTTTTTAAATTTAATTCTTTAAAACAAGCAGGAAAAAATCGCTAACTGCACCGAAATTTGGAAAAATTGAGTTCTAGAACAATAAATTACCGTCTCATCCCTTTCAAGCTCGGAAAATAGATTGGAAACCCAAATGTGATTATTAATTAAATAAAACATTAATTTTCATACGAAATGGTTGCGCGTCCGGTATTCTATCATACCAGACAAGCGGAAAATCTCTATTCAATCGACCAACTACACTGACTATCTGAACAAGCTATGATAGAAAACTGGGTTAAAAGTGAGCTAAATGGCTATAAGCAGGGTTATAAAAAGTGTTGAATACCTGAAGAGCCTAAACTTAATGAAACTTAACGAAAAAAACTTCCATTTACCAGTGTGCTTTTTCTACATCTTCTTAATTCACATCATACCACATTGCATAAAACACTGATACCAGCATCCAACTCAGGAGTTTTGCAACAAATATTTTTCAGGGGAACAAAAAATTAAAGATGGTAAAATACTATCGTCACTAGTTAAGAAAAGAAACGTTTTTTTCCCCCCGTAGGCTGGTGGAAAACCTGCATCACGCTCTATGAGGACCGAAAAACGCGTACTCATATGTGTGTGAGATTCTTACTACACTAAAACGAGCTCCACTTCCCGATTGCAACTAAGTTGAAACTTATCTAGTAATTTATTTTACAAAGTTAAGTAACGTGTTGCAGGTTACTTTTCAGTGAAAGTTCCTGCTTATTCCGCGATTTTAAAGCGGTTTTCTGTTCACCGCACCAAGTCGTACTAAATTCGACTCGTCAAGAATGTCAATAATCGTTGAATTAGCGTGTTCTAATAGTCGATTTCTATGTTTTCGTGCGAAACTTTTGATTTCGTCCCGAATCGTAGGAACCCTTAGATCCTTATTGTGAAGATCTTCGTTTCTAATATTCCACGAAGCATTTACTAATGACCTTAGTAATTTATTGTCAAACGTTTGCAAGTTTTTTTAAGTTTGTATCGCAGGTACAACCCCAAAGTTGTATACCATAAGTCCAAACTGGTTTAAGAACCTATCTGTATAAAATCAACTTATTTTCAATACAAAGCTTTAAATATTTACCGAGTAACCAGTTCATATCTCTTTATTTACTTTTTAGTTCTCCGTTCTCCGCATTTCTTTTTTACGTGCGGCTTCCATTTTAATTTCGCGTCTAGAGTCAGTCCCACATACTTTTTCTGATTTGCAAATGGAACACGAGTGGTATTATGAAAGATAGGTAATCTATTAATTTTTTATACGTAAAGTCCACGTGGACTGACCTTTGTTCATTGAGCGCTATTCGCCATGTTTTTGTCCACTTATTGACATTATTAAGAGCATTTTCTAATTTAATTGTAGCTTCGCTAATCGTTTTGCCTACTGCTAGTATTGCAGTATCAACAGCAAACGTGGCTACAATAGTATCTTTAGTTTGAGGTATATCGCGTGTAAATAAAAGGTACAGAACTGGACCTAATACACTTCCTTGTGGTGCCCCAGCCACTATTTCTTTGAAATCAGAATAGTCATTTCCGTGTCTTACACGAAAAAGTCTGTTATATAGATATCCGAGTAGAATGTTATAAAGTCCTTCAGGCAGAACTTGTCTTAATTTTAATTTGAGGCCTTCGTGCCACACCTTGTCAAACGCCTGCGACACGTCCAAAAAGACTGTCGAACAGATTTTCTCTTCCTTAAGAGCTCTCTCAATTACGTCAGTAATTCTATGCACCTGATCAATTGTCGAATGCTTACTTCTAAATCCGAATTCATGTTCAGGTATTAATTGTTTCTCTTCTATTATCGGCTGCAGGCCTGCAGGTGCAGGAGTAGTATTCTTTCAAACACTTTTGATACGAGTATTAAAGGAAGAAGTGAAATCGGCCTGTAAGACTTCTTTTTGTGAGATGGTTTGTCAGGTTTTAAAACCATTATGTCTCCCGCAACTTTCCATTGGCTGGGAACATATTCTAACCTTAGAGCGGCATTTATTATGTACATAAAGGAGGTTAATTAATCATTTAAGGGGGAACATTTTAAAATTTCTGCCGTAATTAAGTCATATCCTGGAGCTTTATAGGACTTAAGTTTCTTCATTTCTCTGTTTATTTTGGCAAGTGTAGCATTTCTTGTTATGTAGCTTTCACTCAAGAATATGAAATATTAATATTTTCTTTGAGTTCTTGCCCATCGAACGGCTTAAATGTTTCCTCTAAGTAATCGGCGAATTCTATCGCTTTTTCTTTGTCACTTTTAGCCCATTCATTTTGGCTTTTCTTAATGGGAGGCACTGGAAGCTTTGGTTTTTTGTGTTGTTTTCATTTCGTTGTTGAATTCTTTCCCCGCTGTCAAGCCTTCAAGGTAATTTTCATCTTCAAGGTTTTTGAAATCTGATATCGCCGTTTTAAGCAAATTACTCAAGTGATTTAAATGAGCTTTGTGTTGAGCAGCACGGGTTCGCTGCAATTTCTTACGTGCTTTTCGAAAAGTTGATTTTACATTCCCATCAAAGCTATAAGAAAGACAAGGTACATTCATTACATTCTCTCCTTATAACAACATTCTCTCCTTATAACCAAATTAGTTTTGTTTTTTAAACTGTAAAGTGATAACGAGATTCAATAATACCATATTGGACACCTGTCGATTGTTTTTTTAGCAGAACAGTGGTCTGATTCATACAGCAGATGTAAGTTAAACTTTTTTGGAAAGCAAAACTGGACAGTATCTAACTCCCTTTTCTACCCCACTCTTTAGGTTTGTGGATCATTAAAAATGTATTAGGTTGGCTTAGACATAAAGCTTATGAAGATGGGAAGCAGTACTCGAGTAACTAAGAGCCAATCTTAGGCTTCAAAGTGTCCTGGTAGCATCATTTCTTCGGACCTATGTGTAAAATTCTTTAAAGACTCACACTTTTTGAGGTTATTAAAAATAATGGAAGCAATAGTAGCACTGATATAATTTGTCCAACTGCAAAAAATTAAAAAGTGTTTTCTTTAAGAAATAAATCGATAAGTTAGTATTTCAATTGCAATAAACACGGTGAGGCTATCCAAATGTTACAGACTGTACATTTAATGATAATAGTCCATGAATTTAAAAATTAATCTAAAGAAAATAAAATAAACAAAATATTAATCAGTTATACAAATATTAAAATAAATAAAATGCATGACTGGGGCGCATGTACTTGCTGTAATGTTAAAGAGGCATTGGAATTATGAAAGTAAAATGTTTAAAAACATGATTGCCTAACTTCTTTCATAGTTGGAGGTGCAAAAACATGCTGTCTGAATACTTGATCAAAAACTAAATACAAAGGAAATATAAAATAAGAAATAGGCAGCTCATATTAAATCGAATATCAAAAATATTTATTTAAGTTGAGACTTGAGTTAAACAAACACGGAATAAATAAAACAGTTGAGTATAACTTTTTAGACTTTCACGGTTGTTGATAGACATAATAGATATTTATTTTTCTCGAATTATCCGCATTATCAAAGTTTGCTGGTGACCACGCTCAATTTTAGGCATTTTCCTTTGGATGTGGCGAAATACTTGCAAGTAGTTTGCCAGCTTTTTGCAATGGAATACATCAAATTGCTTTCCCATGTAAAATTTATCTACTCGCGCTGGAGAGATGTGCAGTTGATAGTACTAGATTAGGCTTTTCATCTACTCACAAGTACTTTGCCTCCTCCAAAGGAAAACGGCTGTTATTTGAAGCGAAACCTTCGGGGTGGGTGAGTACGAAAGTGCACGGATTAAATTTTGATAACTGCATAGCTGATATGAATGTTCAAAAATCGAAATCTTCTCTCTTCATACCTTTTTAGACTATTCTACATTAAATTCTTCATTTAAAGTGTATATTCTCTTTTTTTTAGACCCAAAAAGTGTCATATTTAATATGCGCTTCAGCAGTGATTTCCAAAACCTTCAAATGTGGTGGGACATTGGTATTCGTACATCTGAACACGCTCTTAACAATGCAAAAGTGAAGAAACTAATTCAAAGTGACGTAAAGTTTGATTTGATTATTTTGGAGCAGTTCTTCCATGAAAGTTTTCTTATGTTCGCTAACAAATTCAACGCTCCAATTGTTACAATAGGTATGAAATTAAATTATTTACCACCAACATACATCTGTATATGATAACGCAGGTCTTAATTTAAGGAACTATGGGCTATGCAGATAATATGGACCATGCTATGGGTCTTCTGACACCACTATCGATTGTTCCACATTTGCTACTATCTTATAGTGACAATATGTCGTTTAAGGAAAGAGCATATAATACATATTTGTCACTTTACGATTATGTGTATCGTAGATGGTACTATATGCCAAAGATGCAAGATATGGCTGAACGACATTTTAAGGATTATGTTAAAGGTAAATATTAAAAAAAAAAACATACAAAGGAAAGATACGCAAAAAAGGATTAATTTATATTTTAGGACCTTTACCATCTTTAAGGGATTTGGAAAAAAATATATCTCTTATGTTAGTAAACAGTCATCGTAGCATTGATTTACCAAGACCAAGTATGCCAGGGTTGATTGATATTGGAGGTATTCATATAAAGCCAGCTAAACCACTTCCAAAAGACTTGCAGGTAAGGCATGAACTCATAATAATAAATTTTAACTAATAAATAATTTTGAGCGCCTTTTAATAAATCTCCAAGCTCTTAAGGTTTTTAACGAAAAAATTTCTAACAATAGTACCACGACAACGCAGTCAAATTTTACCCTATTTTACAGCATATCCAAAATCTGCACATTGGCTTTTTTTATATATTCGATTTCATAGAGAAGGTGAGGTGAATGTTTTTTGATACGATATAAGAATATCACATATTATATGATTTTCCGGCACTTTTTATGCTGGAACTCATGATACCAGAACAAGGAGCAAACCCTAGAAAAGTTAAAACCCTTTTTTGAATTGATGATTTTTGTTTGAGCAAGGAAATGACAATAATTACAATCTAATATTAAAAATTGTGTTGTGTTGAAATTATTAAACGCGAATTTTAATTTTATGTTGGAACTTTAAATCACGAACTCAATGGATTTCAATAAATCCAAACAAACGAACAAATTAAATAAAATATGAGTGTGCCACAAGACCAGAGTCTTGACACATTGGGCTATTCATCGGAAATTTCCGAAATTGCCGACAACAATTTCAGTATGTATGCCCAATTATAATTGAGCTACTAATAGCCTTAATCTAACCTTGGGGGATGTTTCTTTCACACTTTTCTCCCCCTAGGCATACTCTTTAAGCATTCAACAATTTGGCACCACTTTTTATTCACTGAATAGTGTCTTTTATTACAAAGGATTATTTGCATCTAATTTTTTCCAATAAGAGCGAAGTTGAAATAAAATATGAAAATTCGAAAAGAATATACCATATACTCATTTGTGTTAACATTTCAAATCAACCGAAACAAACTTCACTTCAAAATCATTCAGTTTCTCGATTGTTCCTAGAATTTCCATTCAAATCCTTCTCTTTTATGAGCCAAAATATATTTTGTTTTCCTTTGTTTTTTAAAATAAAAATAAATTGTGATTCAAGTTATGAGAAGATTTTGTTATTTTTATTGGGCTACTATTTGGGCTTTACAAATATTTCTAAATTGGGCTATCGAACTTGTTCAAGACATGGCACCCTGGACAAGACAGCGAAATAATGAACTGTCAAACAATGGATGCGTTTAATAATCCCCACAACTGACAACACAAATAGTGCTGCCACCCAGTGGGGTAAGTTCAGTATTAAAAAATATTTTATAAATCGGATGCAACTAACAAAATTAACTAAAAAATAAATAAAAGGTTAAGAATAAGTACAGGGTGTACTTGTATTTACTTAAAGTGGAATCTCCTATCCGCTTCTTTCCTCTATCCCCTCGATTTCCTCTTTTTCCTCAAGCTGCCTCGCACCTCGAAACACTTATTATTCTCTCTCTTTTTTTCGACAACTTTTCTTCACAAAATAACTTCTCCACAATTTTCCCTTCTTTCAAATTCTTCTTGACTTTCAGATAAAAATTAACTTCTCGATTGAATAGTTCTCCAAAGAGTGAACCTTCCATGCTAAGTCTCACACACATTCATGCAACCAGCCAATCGTTTTCGAGATCTTCAGTCACGGGATCACGGATTCCTGGAAAACTACGTGCTCTGTTCGAAAAACTCTTGTGTCGAATCTCATCGAAACTTAACTCTCACAAGCACATTCAATGATTCAGCATGTTATTGGATGTCTTTCCAAAACTAGCCTGATCCAAATGGCCTAGCTCAGACGACTTTCAACTAACTTTTTCGAGAAAATTTAAAATAACTAAAATCGAAAAAAGTTTCTTCTAGGCATTCTCCTAGTTACTCTAAAACAATCGCGAGTGATTCGAAACGCGAAGCAATCTTTCCAAAACTAATCTCTCGAGGTGGGAGAGGTATAAATTTCTTTAAATCCTGAGATCTACTCAGTTCTTTTCGCATATAAATTCCAATAAATCTATTTCACTATTTAACAACATTAAGATTTTAGTATCTAAGAACACGTTAACAACCCATTTTTCTGACAAAAATATTAAGCTACATTACGTTAAGTTAAATTAAGTTAATGGTAACTTCGATGATTCTGTATGTCCTTCAGCTAATTTCGCTGGTACATCGACAAGAGACCGCCCGTCTTTTTGATAGTTAGAGTGGATTTTGGAACCAAGTGTTCCACTTAAATTGCAAATCGATCGAATCCTCTTTTTGTTACTTTTTCAAAGTACTTTAAGAGTTGGTCTCTGGCTGATGGTGATGGATGCCAGACCTAACGCTACAAGCATTTATAGCCGCAACGAAAAAGGAAAGGCTAAGAATGGTTAATGATAAAAAATAGGTAGGTGAAACTTGTTGTGATAAATTTTACCGCAACAATTAGAATAAATGTTTCATTTCAACCAAGAAAAATCCCGAACACAAAAAAATCCCTAAATGCAAAATCCCCATTGCTAAAATTCCGAATGGAAAACATCCCCAATTGCTAAAATTTCGAATGCCAAAATTCTTAATAACAGAAGATCAGGTATTAATCTCTCGTTTTGTTTAATGCCACCTGCAACAAGTCACAACATAGCACACACATTGGCTTCTCAACTTAGTCGTGATGCTGAAGATGGAATGACAACATTCCGAAATGCATTCAATGTACTCCTTTAAAACCGTTTTATATTTTGTGTTTACAATTTGTGAAAAGTTTAAAAGAAATAAGAAAAAATTGGAAAAAAATGTGTAGTAAGGCGTTGGTTCGATTCCCAGCCGCTGCGATCAATACAGAAATGTTTTTTTCCGAGGTACTGCTTCTTCCGAGGAACTGACAAATTCTCGAAGAGTATACTTATCATGAATAAATGCTTCTCATTTAGCCGTTCGAACTCGGCAAGAAATAGTAGGTCCCCTCCATTCCTGCCAACAACACGCACACAGGAATAGTTGAGCGTTGTAATTCACTAGGCTCTGGTTCTCCACGAGCTGTTGTGCCACAAAATTTATTTATTCATTTAAAACAAAATTTTTGAAATCACTTAAGGTGTTCGACTTAATTATTTTGTACTTAATAATAGAGACCCAATTGCAAAAATATCGAATGTCAAAAACCCCAATGACAAGCATTAATGTATGAATGCATTCGATATTATTTTCATTCGAAAAAATGCCATGATCTCAAAATTAATACAGTCTAGTCTAGTCCCTAGTCAAAATAGAGATTTGACCTAGCCAAAATTTAGTATAGACCTTCCCTTGGCATAGCAAATCGAAATCTGTTGCTAAAATCCAATCCAATAGTCAATCCCATACGAACATAAAATATCATTCAAGATCTAGTTTGGAAAAAGTTGGTTAACTTTCAAATAGTGAATGCTACCTGAATGAATGCTGCTATAACTATCGAAAAGTAGTATAAGAAGCTTTTGTAAATCAGGCAATTTTTTACAAAAAAAGATTGACACACTTCCTTTCGTAATACCGATGGTTTAGGAATTATATAATTATCTTATGAATTTGGTCTAAAGCTAAAAATAATGGTTTTCTAATTTTTACTCGTTAATGACGAAGTTGTTCAAAATAAGTTTATACTCAATTTGTAGACGTAAGAAAAGTTATACTTCGCGTAAATTACTTTTCTTTTCGATAACATTCTCCGTTTAAGAGTGTGAAAAGCCCTTATTTTGTTTTTTGTTCATTTGGCTCTTTAAATCGCAATATTTTTTTTCAACCTCTAAAAACTGAGCGTATGATTTTTAAACAATTTATAGTCCAGTATCTAACTATTTACATCAGACCTTGCGTCAGATCCAGAAGTTCTGAGTTTTTACTGTGATTCTCTCTGTGGCTTTCATCGAGTGCGGACGTGCTTTGTGTCAGAAGAAATTTTTCATTATTGTGGGTAAAATAAAATCCGAAAAAAGTGCTAATTGCTTAAGCCAATAATGGAGAGAAGTGGTTATGTGCCAATTATGGCCGAAAAAATTCCACCAGACATTCGTTCTTTTTCGGAAAAAATTAAATTGCCCTCGAAAATAATTTCTGAAGAGGACAAAAAAAAAATTATAAATTCCGCTGCTCGTGAATGGAACGAAGAAGATGAAGAAGACACATATGACGATGCCGATGGTAAAAGAGGGACGGATATAGATATGAATTTCAGCACAGACGAAATTATGTCTACAATAATTGGCGCCAGTCAACAGACGCTACCAGGCACTTCGAACAGTGGCGTGATTATTAGTCACGATTCTATACCAGGTGCTCAAAGCATTAATAGTCAACAAAATGGTACGGAAGCAGTACTAAACCGAATTCTGGCAGCCGACCAAGAAGCCTTTAAGTCCGTGTTGGCAAGAAAAAGAAGGCACATAGTGCCCACTACTGGATCCAAAAGACCGAAAGAAATCATTAATAATTCCAACCGATTCAAGGAATTGGGAAACGTAATGGATGAAGATGACTTACATGCTCCTGTGGGCAGTACAGTTCCAGTCAGTAAAGTGCAAAAAAACCCAAATGCGAATATGCGCCCAGAAGCTTCCAGCAAAAAAAATGACAGTGGTATCCCTGTAGCCAGCAACAACACCTACTGCAACGAGGGTCTAGGAGCCATCAACAACACCAACCAAAAACATGATTACACCAGCAACAACAACATTACAAATCGAGAAGAATCAAATCAGACGTCTAAGCCGGATCCATGGTGCCCTCCCATTTTCACGAAAGGAGTTTCATCTAAATCCATACTGGAATTTCTGGGTAAGTCCAATTATAATTTAGATGATGTTAAGTTCGTTGCAAATGGATTCGGTAAACTAAAAATAATTGTTAAGAGTGTCGAGCTGCACAGTTTTTGTATCAATAAATTCAAAGAATGTGGTATAGAGGCTTTCTCTTTCATGCCAAAACAGTGTAAGAAATTTAACACCATCCTAAAAGGCATCTCAAACAATTTTTCACCAACTGAAATCCAAAAAGAGCTTGTCAGATTGGATCCTTCGTTGAGGGTAGCTGTTAAGATTTTTGAGACTAAATGGTCCAAATCCAGCAACATCCCACTTGACCTTTTCCTTTGCTCTCTCGATGACAGAGAAAGTCTCCAAAAAATTAAAAAAATTTAATTTCTACTAAGACATAAAGTAACTTGGGACACAGTTAGAAACTCTGACACTAAACAATGCTTTAGGTGTCAACGATACGGACATGTCGCTGCTTACTGCAGTTTTGTAAATAGATGCGTCAAACGTTTAAAAGATCACGAACCTGGTCAGTGCGACCTTGGCCCAAAAACGGAAACGTCAGTTGCATCTTGCGCAAACTGCAAAGAAACAGGTCACCCGGCAAGCTTTAGAGGTTGCCCAAATCGAATTGCATTCCTCAAAAAGAAAAAAGAAGAAGCATTGGCTTCAAATATAAAAAGTGCTTCTAATTTTGTGGACAAATCCTCATTGTTCATTCCGCAACATGGTGTATCTTACGCCGAAAAATTAAGGGGGTATGCTTACCCTTCCATTGCAACTGAACGTCCGGGCCCGAAGCCTGACAATCCCAATACCAGTCCCATTCAAAATGATGTGGCTGATTTTCTTAATGAATCCGAAAGACTTTTTGGTGTGCCAATATCGTCTTTAATATTAAAAATCAGAGCCTTTTGGCCCTATTACAAAAAATTGGAAGAATCCCGTAAACCGGGTGCCTATCTCACGTTTATCGCCTCCCTCTCCCCCTCTTTACCATGATTCTTAAGCTAATTTCTTCTAATGTTAACTCCTTGACGAAAGATAAAGAAATTGAAATAGACCTCCTTTTAAAAGAGATCTATCCAACTGCAGTTTTCCTTCAGGAAACTTGTTTAAAAAAACATGCAAACAAATGTCGTTTCAACGACAAGTATGATTTAATTAGAAATAACGAAGGAAGAGGATCCGGAATTCTCTTGAGTAACTTAATTCGATGTTCCCAAAATTTTTTTTCAAACCAGTTGATTTCCGCAACAGTTGCTGTTATACTTTTTTCCCCACAATTTACAAAAACGCTGGCATTGGTCTCAATTTATGTACCTTGCAATGCTGGTGCATCTCTTTCAACAGCTCTTGATGATCTAATTTCTTCCCTATCGGCTTTCGACTACATAGTCATTGGTAGTGATTTTAATTCCAGGCACCCATTATGGGGTGACTCAAAAACAAACCAGAATGGTGCTCACCTGATCAATTGGTTCCTAGAAAACCAGTTTCTTGATTTCGACATTGTCGCACCCTCGGGCCCCACCCGTCCTGCCTCTGGCTCACACATAGACTTTTTTATGACTTCGTCCAACCTTAGATCTAATAACAATATAGCATGCACCACCCTTGACCTAATATCTGACCATTTCTCCGTATTCACAACCATACAGCTCGAACATAACTCAGTCTATCCGGAATTACCTAAAAATTACACCAGCTTCAAAAACACTAACTGGCCTGCCTTTAACAGACTTCTTAACACCAGGCTTTCAAATTTAAACATCCCTTGTGACAGAAATCTCTCGAACGAAGAAAATGATAACTCTATTGGCCTTATCACCGAAACGCTGAGTAACTGTATCAATCTGCATAGCCAAAAGATTAATTTACAAAATAACCGCCTAAATATTTCCCCATCTACATTAAATCTATTCAAAATTAGAAAAACTTGGAAGCAAAAACTTAAAAGGATTTTTCATCATTTTGGGGATCAAAATAACCAACATTATCTAGAGTTGTCGGCACAAATAAGATGTCTCTCAAAATTAATCAGCGAAAGAGTGCGACTTGAACTGAATGAGCAATTCAGGAAAAAACTAATTAGTCTCAAACCAAATTCAAATGTTTTCAAAGTTATTGACCAGATAACTGGCCGTAAGGCTCAGAGTACTCATTCAAGGAATCAGGTTCTTTCATTTCAAAATAGCAATTTTTCCACTCCATCCGAAAAAGTAGAGGCTTTTGCCTCCTTCTATTCCAATTTATATGCTCCAAGAACTCCCCCTTCAGATCCGTCCTTAAACTTAGAAGTGAATACTTTTAATTCATCTTTCCCAGTGTGGAACGAAAATTTACAGCTAACTAATTTTTCTCCTGTAAATAGCTCCCTAGATAACAATAATGAGTTCTTAATCCAAACAAGTTCTGTCGAAAATATAATCTCCTCTTTAAATAATAAAAAGTCTGCGGGTCCTGACCACATTCCAAATTTTATTCTTCGTAAAGCCAAAAATACACTAGCCACATCCCTCACCCCGATTTTCAACAACTGTCTAAATAATTGTTATTTTCCGATCGCTTGGAAAGAAGCCAAACTAATTCCGATTAAAAAAAGCAATTCCCAAAATAGCGTTGAAAATTACCGCCCAATCTCTCTTCTCTCCAACATCGGAAAAATACTTGAAAAAATCATCCACTTAAAACTTTTTAACTTTTTTGATGATGACCCCACGCAATCGGAACAGTTCGGCTTTAAAAAAAACCACTCCACAGAACAAGCTCTGCTGCATTTTCAAAACCAAATCCTAAACAACCTCAGATCAAAAAGATGCACTGTTGCTTGTGCAATAGACTTAAAAAAAGCCTTTGACTCAGTTTGGCACGCTGGGTTAATTTTTAAACTTAGCCAACTACACATCCCCCCAACACTTATAAAAATTTTGATTAGTTTCCTGTCTTTCCGCTGCCTTTCAGTTAACTTCGAAGGTGCAACCTCTTCACCTATAAGCATCCACCCGGGAGTCCCCCAAGGATCCTTACTTGGCCCCCTCCTTTTCAACTTGTACCTATTTGACTTTCCCACACATCACCTCAGTTCCGAATCCATCCTTTATGCTGACGACACAATTCTGTTCAGTACGGACGAAAGACCCCATGAAGCACTGAATTCAGTCAAAGAACACCTTAACGTGGTTACTCCTTATTACAAAAAATGGGGAATTGACCTAAATCTTGACAAATGCGAACTGATCTGCTTTCGCAACGCGTCTGGCAAAGGGCATCACCTAGCTGTACGCGAAAGTCGATATCTCAAGCTAACCATAGATGGAAAATCAATTCCCCTGAAAAAGTCCATTAAATACTTGGGTGTTAATTTACATGAAAGGATGAAAATGAATATACATGCGAGAAAAGCTTTAAAAAACAGCAAAGGTGCAGCAGCTAAGTTAAAACTGTTGCTCAATTCTTCTAATGTAGAACCAAAAACTAAACTTTTAATGTACAAGACATTAATCCGCCCTTTAATATCTTATGGATTCCTCATCTGGTTCCAAATAACGCCAAGCGTGGTACTTGAGCTCCAAAGATTCGAACGCTACATCATTCGAAAATGTATAAATAAACATCGAAGACCAGGTGGCAAATGGTATACCAATAAAACAATCTATACTGACTCAAAAATCACGCCTCTGCTCTACTACCTAACCTGCCTTTCAAAAAAAAGAATCTCAGCGCTACAATACCATGAAAGTACTCTACTCAAAAGCATCTTTGAAAACAACATCAACTGGTCAATAAATGATAGGTATTATATGTCCCCAATTAGCATCCTCAACGAAGGATCCAACCCTGCGCTCAACATTGAAGATGATATTTTTACTTCGCCATTCTACATGAAACAAGCTCCAAACACCTACAGAGGCTAGGCAGCTCGACATCTCCCAATCCATAACCTTAACCAGCTCTATTTACTCTATTTAAAAGAAAAAAAAAAAATATATAACAATAAGAAAGAAAAACTTGCAACGCCTTAAGTGACCTTATCTAGTTATAATTGGACTGAACCAAGTTCCTATAATATTAGTAACTGTGCTGTGAAAAAAAAGTATTTATTTTATACTGTATTTTACGATACATTTAACCATAAGCACTAGCATTAAGTTATTCTAAGAGTTTTAAAAAATTTTTCTTCTTATGCCAGATACATTCAAAAACTAATTTTCTTGTAAACAACTTAATCGTAATTATTAGCAACTAAAATCGAAAAAAAAACAAATAAAATCAAAACAAAACAAAGCCAATAGCAAAATACAAAACATATCTGCCAAAGTTTAATATAGCTCCATCTCAAGTTTAGAGACAGAGACAAACATATATGTGAAATAATCCATTTCATTTCTTTTTTCCCCTTTTTTATTTTTCTCCCTTTCCTTTTTTTCTTTTCTTTTTTTTCACTAGTGTTAAGCCATTTTGTTTTAGGTTAAGTTATTATTATCCTAAGTGTCAAGATATCGTCTTTTTGAGTGGACGTATTTATAATTTAAAAAGAAAATTTAAGACTGCTGTCTTTAAACTTTAAAGTAAATTTCACTCGAAAATTGAAAAATCAAAAAATAAATTTAAGTAAGACCAATTCTAAGTCGGCATGATTTTGATAGAACGATTAATTTGAGTTGTAAAAAAAAAAATCTCAATGAAGACTACTACTACTAACGGGTGATTTTTTAGCTGGTTTGGTTTTGGCAACACTGGTTTTGACAGCTGACGTGTGTTTAGTACCTTGTGTCACTGTCAAACAGCTTCAGTTTGGTTTGCAATTTAACCATGGATCGTCTTACAAATGAACAACGCTTGCAAATTATTGAATTTTACTATCAAAATTCGTGCTCGGTTCGAAATGTTCATCGCGCGCTGCTTCCATTTTGTGGTCGGCATTCTCGACCTTCTGAGCAGTCTATTCGGAAGATTGTGACCAAATTTCGCACCAAATTTACTTTGTTGGACATTAAACCACCAACATGTTTACGTACTGTGCGTAGTGAAGAAAATATTGCGGCCGTATCAGCTAGTGTGACAGAAGACCGCGAAATGTCGATTCGGCGCCGTTCCCAGCAGTTAGGCCTTTGTTACAGCACTACGTGGAAAATTTTGCGGAAGGATTTGGGCGTAAAGCCTTTTAAGATACAGCTGGTGCAAGAACTAAAGCCAGCCGACCTACCACAACGCCGAATTTTTGGTGAATGGGCTCTTGGAAAGCTGGCCGAGGATCCGCTTTTTTATCGAAAAATTGTGTTCAGCGATGAGGCTCATTTTTGGTTGAATGGGTACGTAAATAAGCATAATTGCCGCATTTGGAGTGAAGATCAGCTAGAAGCATTGCAATAGCTACCAATTCATCCCGAAAAAGCCACTGTTTGGTGCGGTTTATGGGCCGGCGGCATTATTGGGCCATATTTCTTCAAAGATGATGCGAATCGCAGCGTTACTGTCAATGGTGAACGCTACCGAGCGATGATAACAAACTTTTTTTTGCCCGAAATGGAAGTTCGTGACTTGCATGATATGTGGTTTCAACAAGACGGTGCCACATGCCACACAGCACGCGAAACAATGGCGCAATTGCGTGGCGAGTTTGGTGAACAGTTAATTTCACGTTTCGGGCCGGTCAATTGGCCGCCTAGATCGTGCGATTTGACACCATTAGATTATTTTTTGTGAAGGTATGTCAAGGCTAATGTCTATAGGGACAAGCCCGCTTCGATTGACGCACTGGAAGCCAACATCCATGCATTCATTCGTGAGATACCGGCCGATATGTGTGAAAGAGTATGCCAAAATTGGACTCAGCGGATGGGCTACCTGAGACGCAGCCGCGGTCAACATTTGCATGAAATTATCCTTAAACATTAAATTGCAAGGTTCAAACTATCGATTCAAATAAATATTTCATTCATTTTTTCGAATTTTTTGTTTTTTTTTTTAAGTTCTAAACCTCTTAAAATATCACCCGTTACTACTAGGTTTTACTGAGTTGATTGTGATGTTGGCCAAACGCCAAACGGTCTTCGACCTCGTGTGCCAAACGCATCATGGTAAAAAAGGAAAACAAACGCAAAATTTTTTCCAATAACTGTTTATTTTATACCTAAAAGTCTAGCTTTTGGTGAAAACATTGCTCTACGATTAGAAATAAATTAAACTTCCATCAATTTGTGTCCAAAATTATACGCTCTGATAAATTACTAGATCATCATAAAAGGTCAGTTAGTTTCAGTTATTGGTCAGCCATAGCTTTTTTTTGTTATAAATTTGTATCCTTATGCAAAAAAAAAAAACTTTAAAAATCGTAAAAATGAATCGATAGCTGACCAATTATTTCAAATGGCTTACTTCTTTTTTTGAAATGACCCAAATGAAGTGCTTAAAGTTTTTTTTCTGGGCTTCAAACGCATTTTGAAGATTTATAAAAAAAAATATTATGGCTGACCAATCACTGAAAATATGTGGCCTTTTGTCATGGTCTATAGATCTTTCGGATGGTATACTTTTTTTTGTAAATTTCCCTTAAATGAGGTGCCAGAAATCGGGCGTGACTTTGAGAACCTTTACGCCTTTATTACAAGAAATCGGGCGTCACCTAGAGTGACCTTGAGAAACTTTAAGCCTTTAATACAAGTTATCTAGGGCTGATCTAGGACTAGTTGACCTTTTCTGACCAGTTACTGACCAATTATATAGCATTTTCTTTTTTCAAATTTCCCATATATGAGCTGCCAAAGGTCCAAAGCCTACTTTGTTGGTACAAATTCCATATTTTTAATATTTGGCCATTCTCAAATTGCATTATTTTTATAACCGACCACTCGTAGGAGATATAACATTTATTATACCCCTAATATAGGGGTATAGAAAACCCATTTAAATATGCATCGATATGTGGTCACAGTTACTTGAAGTGATTGTTTTCTGTTTTTATAACATGCTGCTAAGAAAATAGACTAAAACACTGCTCCTTAAAATGTCATAAAATCTTTACCTTAAATCTTAAGGAAAGCCCCCTAAAAATCTATCGATTTTCTAGCCGTTTTTGATTTTTTTTTTAATGGAATGCTCGAATTGGCCCGCCAACTTTATACAGCGTACTTAAATTGATAATCGGTCAATACACTTGAGTAAGAAAATCCAAAATAAAACATAATTAGTAATTGTGAACACATATCGACGCGAATTTAAATGGATTTTCTGACCACTTTTTCGAAATATAGTTATTTTACCTTAAAACGGCCGCAGGGTCTCAAAATTCAATTTTGGAAAATGTCCAAGAACAAAAATTACTTCTTTCTAAATCCTTAACAAGATCCACTATACCCATTTTGAATAAATTTTTTTTTTTTTTTTAATCAGACACCCCTAATACATATATATTTTTAACGGTAAAATTTGGGAAATATATTTTTATATTTTCTTGTAGTGTCAATGTTCTTGTAACAGGAGCCAACTATACGTTTCTAAAGGTTTAAGGTTTGCTTAACTCGAATCCGAAGCCATAAATATTTTATAACGTCACGGTTTTGACATTATATTATTTGTCTGTATATTATAATACATTTATTTTTACTAAGTGGCCAACTTGATTAAAAATTCATTTATGTACTACTATTTTGTTTCTTTTATTTCAAAAACTAAATTAATTTTATATTTTGTTTTAATTTTAGGAATTCATCGATAATTCGAAGGATGGTGTGATATATTTTAGCCTTGGTTCCTACATGAAGAGTACTGATATGCCATCAGATAAAATTCAAATTATTCTTAAGGCATTTAGCAAAGTGAAACAAAATGTTCTTTGGAAATATGAAGATGATAGTTTACAGAATCTACCTAAAAATGTTATGATAAAAAAATGGATGCCACAAAATGATATCTTGGCTCATAAAAATGTTATTCTATTCATCACTCATGGTGGCTTATTTGGAACACAAGAAGGAACACACTGGGGTGTTCCAATGCTATGCATACCTTTATATGGAGATCAACATCGAAATACAATAAAATCAGTTCGTGAGGGATATGCATTACCATTAGTGTTTTCGAAACTGTCAGAAACTGAGATGGTTTCTAAAATTCAAAGACTTATTGATAATCCACAATATGCCCAGAAGGCAAAAGAGGTCTCAGGACTGTTTCGAGATAACCCCATTCATCCCAAGGATGAAGCAATATTTTGGATTGAATATGTGATAAGACATAAAGGTGCACCCAAGCTTAAGTCTTATGGAGTTCATGTGCCATTTTACAAATATGTTTTACTAGATGTATTTTTCGTATTTTTAAGCCTTGTAGTCATTGCTCTTATTTTGAGTTTTAAGATTATTAAATTTTTACTGATAATTTTGAAGAATTCAAATTTTTCAAAAACAAAAAACGAGTAGCATATTTAAATGTAATAAGATTGTTAAATATAATTCATTAAATAAAAGAAGGTGTGTTTGCTAACTGATGTACGGGCGTAAGAAATTAAGTACTTAAATATCTATTTGGTCATGCAGACAGTAAGATTTTTTCCTACAACACGCATTTGCTCTGAAATTTTCATCAATTTTCTTCTTTACAGTGGTTTTAGTATATTTCAATAGTGAAAGATTTCAAGACTCTAGCACGGTATTTTTAAGCCATAAAAAGAATACCCTCAGATTATACCCCAGTAATTTCCTCCCCCAGATATCTCCCCAATGAGGATCGGAAGTTGCTAGTGCGTAGTCTACCTGTAATTTAAAACCTCTTGAAGATCTGGCGAGTAAAACTCAAGTCAAAAGCATTTAAGTGAAACCATACTAGTTCATTAAGAGCGATATTCATCAAGCACTCAAAAACGGCTCCTAAGTTTATGAGGCTCATAATCCAAATAATATTTGTGCTATTCACCAACCATCATCAGACACTCCCAATCTGGGAAATCAAAGTGTTTTCAAACTGGCCCGATTTTGTCGGTGCTTCTTGGATTCTTCAAAAACGAGTGTTGCACGCATATATACACAAGTTCTTTGTAACTAAAGTGTTTTTCTTATCAAGTTTTATTTATTTGTTCAGGTTTAAAAGTACCGGGATGAATATCATTGCTGGTTTTAGTTTTTTCTATAAAGGGACATTTTTTTCAATACTTTTTGGTTTCGTTAGGTATTTCGTTCATACATTGTTTACTACATTTGCGAATGCAAAACAAACTGGATTGATTCAGAAAAAAAACGTTTTTTTATTACTAACCGAATTTTTGTAAGGTTTTCATAATAAAAGGGACTAAATAAAGCAATGATCTTCACCACGTGACATACATAAATTAACTTAAAATAATAAGACAAAATATACTCCCTGAAAACAAAAAGAATTTAAGTATGTGTGCATGCAACGCTCATTTTTGTAAGGATCCAAGAAGCATCGACAAAATTGGTTGGCGAATTTGCTAAAAAATTTGAATTTTTGGAGAGAACGTTCATAACTTTTTGAGTGGTCGGGACCACTCATAACTTGTATAAGTGCTTATAAATATTCACTATTATTGCTTTGCCGAGTAAGTTTGTGAAGTTCTTAAGTTATGAGAGTTCCGTGAATACCGCCCTAAGAATAGATTTTTTCAAGGAAATCATTTGTAACAGGCTGATTTTTGGTATGACCGTTGGGATTGGTGTTTCTTATAATCTGAGAAAAGTCCAATGACTGGTAGGTCAGTTATAGAGGGTCAAAGGTCACGATAATGGGTTTTTGACAAATATCTCAAAAACAGTAAGTTTTAAAATAAAACTTTAGTACAAACAGGTAGCTGAGATAATTTCCCAAAAGAAACTTCCATAAAGTTCCTCCGTGACATTAACCGTTAGATAGTAAAAAAAAATGGAATACAAAATACGAGCTCCATTTTTTGCTTATAATTTGCAATATCTCCTTACAAACACAAAACATAAAAAATACCACAAAACAAATTTGTAGAACTTCTTCTTTTTGTCTGGATCATTTGTATTTTTCGATAAAATTGAAAACACGAATTTCATTTGTGAAAAACAAATCAAAAATTATAAACAAACAAAGTAGTATGTATACCTTACCTTCCCGGAGGACACTCTGTACTTAACTTTAAAGTGAAGTTAACAGTGCAAAATAAATTTTTCGATTTTTGTTTGTCAAATTTTGACTTAAAAATTTCAACAGAGCTTTTTCTTGAAGTGTATGAAGTGCATACAAAACTGCAAATTTGGAATGTAACTGCAATTTTTCAGGTAGCTTCGTTATTGACAAAAGGACTATTCTCCTAACTTCACAGCGAAGTTAACAGTTAAAAATGAATTTATTCGATTTTTTTTTAATTTTGACCATAATTTTTCTTTAAATGCAAATTAAACTGCACATTGCCTCACTGCAATTTTCAAGCTAGCTCCATTATTGAGAAAACAAATGTTCTGCTAACTTCACAGTGGAGTTAGCAATGCAGTATGAAATTTTTTGTATATAATGACTTCATAAGTTATCCTTTTCTTGAAATGCAAATTAAACTGCAAATTCAGAGCCTTACTTCAGATTCATAGCCAACCCCGTTTTTTGAGAAAAGGACATGCACTGCTAACTTCACAGTAAAGTTAGTAGTGCAGTGGGTTACACCCACTACTTAATGAACTGCAAAATCCGGAAAATAAAATGCAATAAAAATGCAAGAAACCTCCAAATTCCTGCAGTGGTCCCATTGGTCCAGCTAAAAATTTTTCTGCTAACTTCTCAGACCTAAAAAAATTGCTTCCTTAATTTTGTATTAAAAAGAAGTTTAAATTGACATGGGTCTTTTATTTGTCATATTTGTGTAGCTGCAACTGGAATATCTGTCAAAATGTTGAATACACACAAACCCAATGATTCGAACACAACACGATGCAGGTGGACAAGTTGGCCAACTTTTAACTTTTGCATGCAGATTTTTTGACGTTTCAAAATTTCGAGCGCAACCAAGTGTTTACATGGGGGGTTGAAGTAAGTTTCAAACTCTTTTCAATCTCTCATAAGAACCTAAAGTAATTTTAGCTTCAATTTCATCATTATCCATTTTTAGTTTTGCTTTTATTTTTATTTTGCTGTTGAATTAAACTCGCACAGCAGACACAAATGTCAGAAATCTGTACAACACATTGTGGGCGTGTTAAAAATCACGTACGACATTTTTTGACAGCTATTCCAGCTGCAGCTGCAGCTCCAGTTGTAGCAATCTATTCTGCTCAGGCATTAACTTGTACTATAGGGCGTACACAAAGGAAAGTATGATATTTGAATTATGGATAAGTATCTTATAATTCGAAAAAAATAAAATCAGCCTGGCAACAATTTTTGCTTCAACAAAAATTCGCATTAATAAATACCTAAAGTAGGTATATTAGCAATAAAATCATAATTTGTAATTTTCTTAGAAAGTGCACAATGCACCAATATCTCAAATCTTCTATTCTTGTACAATCGATGATAACATTCTAATTAATCAGAATAATAAAAAAACACAGGTACTCAAACATAAACACTTTCAACGATAGTTCACAGAAGATAGGTATTTTAGCTGTTGAGTGTGTCTCTTTACACTACTGATCGATCGAAGAAAAGAAAAATGTAGGTACGTCAGTCAAGTGGCAAGCGTAACGATCAAAACAGGTAGAAAAGGTATATCTACCTACTAAACATACTGAAAGCAGTAAAACCAGCTTATATTAAGTAACATGAAGATGACAACTACAGAATGTGCCAATGAGTTGGATGTCCTTGTAGCCTATATTTAAAAATAGTTTTTATTTTTCAAAAATGGTGATTGAATATCAGTAGCTAACAAAAACTAATAAGAGTTTGATTTCTAAAATAAAATTCATGTACACACAAAAAAATAAAAAAACATAGGTAAGTCTTGTTAAAAACCCGAATTTGATTCCTTCTTTAGAACATAGTAAGAGCGTGTGACTATTACCGATCAAAAATGTGTGGATGAAAAATAAAGTTGTCATAAAATGTGTAATAACTGAAGTTGAGTGCTCTTTATAGTGTTCTTCAATAATAAAAGGCAACTGGTAGCTACTTAGAAAATCAAAATTTAATATAATATTAAGCGAGATGAGCTCTTAAGCAATGTAATTATAAGCAGGTTTTACTGTACGTTGAGTAAAACCAGTTTCATATGGTTAATACGTGTTAGGTTGGAAGTACCTATACAGCTCTCACCTGAATCACCGTAGAGTTGGGAACGTATCTAGAAGATGTTGGCTTTTGGCTAGCTATAATATAGCAATACCTGTCTGTAACCGAATATCACAACAGTCGACGATGCGTGTCCAGAGAGAAAACGTTCATTTTTGATCGAAATAAACTTGCTCAGTTAAAATTTGACTTGAAATACTTTAGTATTAAATATATTTAAAATAATTACGTCTGCAGCTCTTGTGTTTGTTATACTTACATTTAACGGAATATAAAATTTGTTTTTTTTTTTTTTTAAGTTTATTACCTTTTGAATAATGGTACATATTTACAATAAAATGTACCTGTTTGTGAAAGCGGGCGTTCAAGCATGAGTCATCGTTGGCATCATCAATTGAGTTAATATTTTGTGGCAAATGAAAATAAACAAAACAAAAAAGAACTTCAGTGAATGAGCAAAATATATGCTAAGCTATGAATGGTGCCTTAACAGTTGCAGCAATCCTGATGCCCGCCATACACGAGTCCTTAGCCCTGGCCCAGGTTTGCAATAATGGAAAAGTGTGCTCTTCAGAAGAGTACTGCTCTGCGTTCAGTGAACGATGTGAGAATTGTGAAGGAATTTGCGATACAACTTCTCATAACTATCATGAGAGTGACTGCAATAAATATTGTGCAGGTGAGGCTTATCAATATAATATTCATTTATTTTATTTTTAATTAAAAAACAAACTACAGCCATGGCTGGTTAAAAATATTTAAAAACTTTTTTCTCCCATCAAACGTGAACAAAAAACTATTTCTAAAAGACCCGCGCAATTTTGTTATTCGATTAAAATGTAAACGTAAACAAACATTATGAGTCACAAATCTTAAAGATTTATTGGTTGATAAAATATATTTTTAGTAGGTATAGGAATATCTACCTTAATGATAAAACAAAGTCGACTCATAATGGTGTTCACCGGCACTTGAATAAACGGAAACCAAAAGACTGATATTGTTAAATTTACAATTCTACGAATTTGCAAATGATTAGTATAGTAAGATATATTAGTTACCAAAATACTATAATGATCTAAGATTAATCATCAAGTTTAAAGAATCATGTACGGCTATTTACACCTAACTTCTATTTCATTACCTTTAACTTAAATACAATCTTGGGTGTCGGGTTTCCAAGAACTGTAGGTTTATAAAATTTTGCACTAGTGAATGGTTTCTTACTTACAAAATAAAACAAGTTTTCAGACAATTTTCCAAATTTTGTTCATTGATTTTGACTTACTTTAAAAGTTACAATTTGTATGTACCCATGATTAACCATGGAATTCATTGCTTGAGAATTTTGTACTAGGTAGGAAAGGTATAGTTTTAAAAGAACATTAAATGCACAAAGTATGGTAAACAAAATTGATGAGATGCATTTATTCTTTGGAAATAATTGTTTTATTTTTTTAAATTTTATTTTTTATTTATTTATTCGTCTACAAGTAACAAGCTCCACAGATTATTAAGGAATTATTAAATAGTTTAAACATAGCATTAAACAATAGCACAATTATTATATTCTAAAAAATAAGTACAAAAAATCATTTTTGAACTTGATCCTGGAAACTGAAATATCAAGTTGTCTATTAATTTAATTGAACTCTCTAACTGACCTTGGGATGGGTTCATTCATTTTATAGTTTGTTCGATGCGTAGGTTAAAAAAGAAGTTGTCTTTCCCTCAACGGTCTTTTTGGAGCAAAAATACAAATTAAAGACAGTAAGGTAGGGGGGCATTTAATGTGGTTACACAGAATATCACGCACAAAAACTGTATCATGAATAGTTTTTCGAGATTTGAGCAGCTGCAAACCAAGAAGGTTTTGCCTGCCTAGAGAATTGGGACAGAAGTTCCAATGCAGGTGCAGGAAAATAATTCCACGGGCATCTGCTCCACATGGGAATTTATTCCACCTTAAGTGGGAATCTGTGCCACTTTTCAAAGTGCAATTTATTCTCACGACGAGAGGGTACTTACTACACCCGAAATTTTGTGGAATTTTTTCCCACCTAAAATTGGCTTGGCTACGTTATCCCGAATAACGTTTTCCCGAATCACGTTTTCCCGAATAACGATGCATTAATTGGGTGATAAACGGTGATGTGTAAAGTTTCTTTTGCATTTAAAGAATCTGCATTTATAAGTCGCTAGGACGTTATTCGGGCAAACGTGATTCGGAATCATTATAGGATTTGGAGAAGGTGCGAGGCTGGGTGTTTGTAAAGTTTCTTTTGCATTTAAAGAATCTGATTTAAAGAAACTTTGAGTTTATCCTTTATATCCAACAATAATTGTAACTGTATCATTTTG
The DNA here is from genome assembly GCA_946251815.1 of Dasysyrphus albostriatus. Classification (NCBI taxonomy): domain Eukaryota; kingdom Metazoa; phylum Arthropoda; class Insecta; order Diptera; family Syrphidae; genus Dasysyrphus; species Dasysyrphus albostriatus. The sequence continues at coordinate 94,455,128 of OX276337.1, forward strand.
ATATCTTAATATAGAAGAGTATGCAAAAGCAGGTATGGATCATACTTTCGCAGTTCCAATAACATTAAAGACTATATTTTATACAAACAAAATACCTCCTAAGAAAGAATCAAAGAAAAAGAAGTGAAATTGATTCTCATACCAAGTGGGCAAAAACTCCACTTTCAAAGTTCTCACTAAAAAGTGCAATAAATTACCTCTCTCGGTGAGAATAAATTGCACTTTTGTGGAACAGATTCCCACTTAAGGTGGAATAAATTCCCATGTGGAGCAGATACCCGTGGAATTATTTCCCTGCACCTACAATGCAACTTATAAAAAACATGCCAGGTAAAACGATTCTGGATCTTTTGAATTTTTTCAAAATATTTATTGGTGAGGGTTCCAGGCAAACATCAGCATATTCCAGAATAGACTTTACTAAATTAGTATTGAGTGCAACAAAGGTGTAGGGTCGGAAAAACCAGATGAATTTCTTTTTATAAATTCTAACTAACATTGTGTTAGCTTTGGCAACGATGCTATTAATATGTGGAACAAATGAACATTTTGAGTCGAATGTAACCCTTAACTAAATCCTTAGTTTTTTAAAGTTTTCTGGAGATAACTAGATCCTAGTTAATAAAGCTGATAGTAGGTAATGGCTTGTTACTTTTAAAAAATGTTTGGGGTCATCAGCATATATAAGACATTGGAAAAAATTAATATGGTTGATAATATCATCAATAAATATTATAAATAGCACAGGACCAAGATGGCTGCTTTGAGGGACACCTGAATTACATCTAATAGGCCTAAGTATATTCCTCAATTTTCACTTCTTGCACTCTACTAATTAAGAATGAGCCGATCCACTGAAGTAGACTTGAGTGGATGCCAAATACGTCAAGCTTTCGAAACAATATATTCTGACATACAGAATCGAACATCGAAGGCCTTGCTGAAGTCTGTATAAATTGTATCTACTTGACTTTGCTATTCGAGAGATTCAAGTACGAAAGAAGAAAAAAAGGCTAAGCTAATAACAGTCGATCTTCCTGAAATGGAACCATATTGGGCACATTTTTAATGCTGTGTCATATAGTGGGTTACGTTTAAATATTAGTTTGTCATTTAGTAAGTTATCTTCCTCTAGCTTATGAGATTTATATATTTCATATTCTTCGAGGAATGTCAAAATTAGAACGAGAAAACAACACAAAATAAGTGCCGCATCAGGACAACAACAAATCATATTAAAACAAAAGAGACAATTACAACGCAAGAAAGACCAGTGCAAATAATGTTCTATTAAATGTACTAAAACTTTCCAACACCAAAAGTACGAACCCATTCAGTTGCAAAAGCCCGATGATGGAATTTAATTTCGAAACGCGTTGCATACAAAATTAAATCGTTTTGTTTGTTAAAACTTAAAGTTTTATAATAAATTAAATTAAACAAAATATTTTTTGATTTTCAATTATTTATTTATTACTTAATTTATATAATTTAATATATCACACAACCAGGGACGAAAAAACAAATTATGAATTAGTCTTTGGTTAAGACCAATAATCGACTTAATTTTACAATGGGTTTATAAATGTTATGATTTCTTTAATGAAGCAGGTCTTATGTTCAAAAGTGCCGCTATGTGAGGCAGCTTTGAACTTAGCAGGGGCACTTTTGAACAATCGTTTTTGTAATAGTTCTAACCAGTTAAAAAAAGAGAATAAGTGTTTGTATGTTTATAATGCCATAGATGTATTTTACTTTTTGATAAAAGGGAGAAATATAACTAAATATTAACAAACTAGACTTCATAAATGAAAACACTAGGGGAGAAGGGGCACCTTTGAACGCTGTTTGCTTTCGGATCTCATAAAAATCTATGTGTTGATATTAATGGACCGCAAATTAATTAATTGAGTAACTTTAATTAAGGTTTATAATTATTATATTTTTGAAAGAAGCACGTCCCTATGTTCAAAGGTATCCACCATGTAGGGCAGGTTTGAACTAAGCTTGAGCACTTTTGAACAGTCGTTTTTGTAATTGTTTTTACCATCAGTAAAAAAAGAAATATATTAGTTTTTTAATGTATTTTATTTCCAAAACAAAGAGAGACAAAAAAATTAACGTAAAAATAGAACTCACAAAAGAATAAAACAAAATTTTAAGAAGACCATGAAATTTTTGACTACTTAAAGACAACATCTGTACAAACAAATTACAGAGTTGCTTCAATAACCCAATTGAAATTTAGAAAGGCAAAAGCCATCATCACATCTGTCCTTAATGTTTCCGGAGCGTTGATTGATGGTGACAGCTAAATTTCTACCGTTCAAAGGTGCACCATCCGTTTTGTTCAAATCTGCCCTAACATGCCGTGTGACAGAAAATATCGAGTAAATATTTTTATATATTTATCACAAATCGTAACCTTTAAACGGGTTTAAATGAATCTGCACCTTTAAGATGCATTTTTTACAAAAAGAAAAGCCCACCAAAAAATTCTACACTCTTACGAAAAAATATTAAAAAAGTTACAAATGAAGCAATAAAACTTTCAATACGGGCTACTTTTTATTGGCTTATTAGAGGAAAACTTATAGCCGTTGTAGATAATAACGGGTGATTTTTTAAGAGGTTTAGAACTTAAAAAAAAAAAAACACAAAAAATTCGAAAAAATGAAAGAAATATTTATTTGAATCGATAGTTTGAACCTTGCAATTTAATGTTTAAAGATAATTTCATGCAAATGTTGACCGCGGCTGCGTCTCAGGTAGCCCATCCGCTGAGTCCAATTTTGGCATACTCTTTCACACATATCGGCCGGTATCTCACGAATGAATGCATGGATGTTGGCTTCCAGTGCGTCAATCGAAGCGGGCTTGTCCCTATAGACATTAGCCTTGACATACCCCCACAAAAAATAATCTAATGGTGTCAAATCGCACGATCTAGGCGGCCAATTGACCGGCCCGAAACGTGAAATTAACTGTTCACCAAACTCGCCTCGCAATTGCGCCATTGTTTTGCGTGCTGTGTGGCATGTGGCACCGTCTTGTTGAAACCACATATCATGCAAGTCAATAACTTCCATTTCGGGCAAAAAAAAGTTTGTTATCATCGCTCGGTAGCGTTCACCATTGACAGTAACGCTGCGATTCGCATCATCTTTGAAGAAATATGGCCCAATAATGCCGCCGGCCCATAAACCGCACCAAACAGTGGCTTTTTCGGGATGCATTGGTAGCTGTTGCAATGCTTCTGGCTGATCTTCACTCCAAATGCGGCAATTATGCTTATTTACGTACCCATTCAACCAAAAATGAGCCTCATCGCTGAACACAATTTTTCGATAAAAAAGCGGATCCTCGGCCAGCTTTCCAAGAGCCCATTCACCAAAAATTCGGCGTTGTGGTAGGTCGGCTGGCTTTAGTTCTTGCACCAGCTGTATCTTAAAAGGCTTTACGCCCAAATCCTTCCGCAAAATTTTCCACGTAGTGCTGTAACAAAGGCCTAACTGCTGGGAACGGCGCCGAATCGACATTTCGCGGTCTTCTGTCACACTAGCTGATACGGCCGCAATATTTTCTTCACTACGCACAGTACGTAAACGTGTTGGTGGTTTAATGTCCAACAAAGTAAATTTGGTGCGAAATTTGGTCACAATCTTCCGAATAGACTGCTCAGAAGGTCGAGAATGCCGACCATAAAATGGAAGCAGCGCGCGATGAACATTTCGAACCGAGCACGAATTTTGATAGTAAAATTCAATAATTTGCAAGCGTTGTTCATTTGTAAGACGATCCATGGTTAAATTGCAAATCAAACTGAAGCTGTTTGACAGTAACACAAGGTACTAAACACACGTCAGCTGTCAAAACCAGTGTTGCCAAAACCAAACCAGCTAAAAAATCACCCGTTAGAAGACATAATTGGCAATTTTAATTTTTGGTTAACGCTCGGAAATATTTATTTAATGCGATGTTATTAGCGATGTTCAAAGGTGCCCCGGTCTCCCCTACCCCTATAGTTTTCAACATTGTTTTTTGAACCCGATTTAAAAATTGGAGTCAGAAAAGATTTCCATTCATCCAATAATATTCCGGAAGACAGAGAAAGAATACAAATAATAAGCAGAGGTATAGGCAAATGGAATAAGAGCACCGTTTTAAGACTAACGCAAGAATGCCATCTAACCCAAGTTTAGCATTCGGTTTAAGAGTTAAGACTTTGTTGTATGGATATAATTGGAGTTTCAGAAACCTGGGCCAAACATGAAATGTGTAATGATCTATTTAACATTAAAGGCTTTCAACTATTTCGCAGTGATAGATGTTCAAAACGGAACGGGGAAGCAGCAATTTATATTAAAAACTGACATGAGGTCAAAATTGTGAGACAGTCTAATGAACTTGACAAATTGGAGTTTTTTTGTAGGGGTTATATCGGGTTCGCATAAATTACTAGTCGGAACAGTTTATTCCGCACCTAATGTAACAAGCTAATCTGAGATAAGAGATATTCTTGAAATATTGGGACCAAATTATTCAAAAATAATTGTAGGATGGACATCTTAGCAAACAAAAACTAACAGTTTGTTGTTTCATTTGCATCTCTTGGCTTAAAATGTGTGAACACTCCAATCCAACTCATTTTTTTCCTGATAAAACACCTTCACTTATCCATGCCTTCTAAGCCCTTAAGATGACCAAATTATGTCCCAGGTGTTTTCATATCACGATATGATCATGTTGGTATTAAATACATTTCCTTTGGGTAGAACTAATATACGTAAAACTTCGTGGCACCCTTTACTTTTTAATGATTGCCTTTGACTTGATTGGTCACCTATTAACTGCTTCTGACGTCAATGTTCAAGTTTAGGCTTTAAATAGTAACATTGAATTTTTGTTTGAAAAAATAAGTCCTTTTAAAAATAAAAAAAAAAAATAAAGAATACAGTTACCTTGGCTTAACTAGCTAAATCTTAATAAGATCAGGGACCGAAACCATCTTTTTTATAGGTGGGAAGATATCGTTGTCCATTTTTACATAACGAGCTCCAGCGATTACGTAATGAGGTAAACAATTAATTGGCAAAAACATTATTATAAAAATAAGTTCCATGGAGGCAAATCGAGTGCTGGCTTTTGGAGATTGATACGAGGAGCAGGCATTAGTATTCGTCGTACAGGTAGCCAAATATCCAAAAATACTAATTTGAACCACGACGAATTAAATTGTAAGTTTGCGGGGTCGTTTTCATCTTCGCATAATCAAATTGAAGATTTTGAACTATTTAAATACCCACCGGTCGTTTTCATTACAATGCGTGGACGATATTTGTGTTGGTGAGGTCATATACTCTCCATAAAATCGCAGGCAATTAGCTTTAATGGCACTTACCCAAATATTATAAAATTACTTCTTTTTTAAAGTCCACCTGGAAGAACAAGAGCTTTTAACGGAGTACCAATCGGGGTTTAGATCCAAGCATAGTTGTATAACTGCACTCAAGAAAGTATAAGTGATGATATTCGAGAAGGGTATGAAATAATGCAAATCAATTAAAAGACCAATTCATTCTTTCCCAATGTTTCTCCGGTTACTTCCCGGCTTCATCCGGGGTTTAAAATTGATTAATTCTTTAAAAAAAGAAAACATGTTTGTGAAAGTTAACAGTTTGAAAAAATTGATGTTTTGAATAGTTTGATTAAAAAGTTTAGGTATTGTTAAACATATTTTATGTGCTTGGATGTAATTTACATTAATATTGTTTTAAAAAATGAATTAATTAAAACTGAACTTCAAAAAGGAATACATTAACTTAACTTAGTTTCCATTCATGGTGAGAAAGTAGTCAACTTCTTTATGAGAAGTACCCATTTTGAAATAAAAAGAGGTAGCACAATTTTGATTATTTTCAGAGTCTTACAAACTACAGTTTAAATTACTTCTTATTGTTGGATATAGTAGGATAAATTCAAAGTTTATTTAAATCCAGATTCTTTAAATGCAAAAGAAAATTTGCATACACCCAGCCTCGCATATACCCCAAATCCTATAATCATTACGAGTATATTATAAAGGGTGATTTTATAGCTGGTTTGGTTTTGGCAACACTGGTTTTGACAGCTGACGTGTGTTTAGTACCTTGTGTCACTGTCAAACAGCTTCAGTTTGGTTTGCAATTTAACCATGGATCGTCTTACAAATGAACAACGCTTGCAAATTATTGAATTTTACTATCAAAATTCGTGCTCGGTTCGAAATGTTCATCGCGCGCTGCTTCCATTTTATGGTCGGCATTCTCGACCTTCTGAGCAGTCTATTCGGAAGATTGTGACCAAATTTCGCACCAAATTTACTTTGTTGGACATTAAACCACCAACACGTTTACGTACTGTGCGTAGTGAAGAAAATATTGCGGCCGTATCAGCTAGTGTGACAGAAGACCGCGAAATGTCGATTCGGCGCCGTTCCCAGCAGTTAGGCCTTTGTTACAGCACTACGTGGAAAATTTTGCGGAAGGATTTGGGCGTAAAGCCTTTTAAGATACAGCTGGTGCAAGAACTAAAGCCAGCCGACCTACCACAACGCCGAATTTTTGGTGAATGGGCTCTTGGAAAGCTGGCCGAGGATCCGCTTTTTTATCGAAAAATTGTGTTCAGCGATGAGGCTCATTTTTGGTTGAATGGGTACGTAAATAAGCATAATTGCCGCATTTGGAGTGAAGATCAGCCAGAAGCTTTGCAACAGCTACCAATGCATCCCGAAAAAGCCACTGTTTGGTGCGGTTTATGGGCCGGCGGCATTATTGGGCCATATTTCTTCAAAGATGATGCGAATCGCAGCGTTACTGTCAATGGTGAACGCTACCGAGCGATGATAACAAACTTTTTTTTGCCCGAAATGGAAGTTCTTGACTTGCATGATATGTGGTTTCAACACGACGGTGCCACATTCCACACAGCACGCGAAACAATGGCGCAATTGCGAGGCGAGTTTGGTGAACAGTTAATTTCACGTTTCGGGCCGGTCAATTGGCCGCCTAGATCGTGCGATTTGACACCATTAGATTATTTTTTGTGGGGGTATGTCAAGGCTAATGTCTATAGGGACAAGCCCGCTTCGATTGACGCACTGGAAGCCAACATCCATGCATTCATTCGTGAGATACCGGCCGATATGTGTGAAAGAGTATGCCAAAATTGGACTCAGCGGATGGGCTACCTGAGACGCAGCCGCGGTCAACATTTGCATGAAATTATCTTTAAACATTAAATTGCAAGGTTCAAACTATCGATTCAAATAAATATTAAAAATATTAAAATATTTCATTCATTTTTTCGAATTTTTTGTGTTTTTTTTTTTTAAGTTCTAAACCTCTTAAAAAATCACCCGTTATATATTTTTTAAATTGATTTGTTTTTGCTTACAGGATACAGCAAGGATGATAACTTACCTGCTCAAGTTCGTGCAATGAAAGAACAACAAGATGTTATCTTTATTATCCTCATTGTTCTTCTAGTTATTGTGATATTTTCAAATGGAATTAAAGTCATTCGATGGCTGAAAAGAAGGCGAAGTGTAACGAAATTTCTCAAGAAGTTAACTTCGAAGAAAGAAAAAAATGTAAAAGAACAAAATGCCGGAACAATAGCCAACGTCATGAATATGCACGAAGCCGAAAGACCACCATCACAAATTTTTAGTGTGACAGGTAAAAACTATTTACATATTTATTTAAACAAAATTTATTATAATTATTTTTGTATAGGAATGGAAGGATCTACAGTACTAACAGTTACCACTCCAGTCAGCACACGTTATCCCGCAGAAGATAGTACAACAACTACTGAATATTCTTATGATAATGCTGGGCTGCAGGTCACTCCTTCATCGAATAAAACTCATCCTTTCCCACAAAATTCATATTAGCTTTGAGATTAATTAAAATTGAAAGCAACAATTCGTCCATTGACAGTGATATATTTTACTATGTATACCTATGTACATATATATTTTTTTATAAAATAAAACTATCTCGTTTTTAAAAAGCTCCTAATTTTTTTACAGAAAATCAAAATATCAAATTATGATGAAATCTTCTCATAAATGTTACAACTGCCTAAAAAAACAAATTGTTAGCACAAATTCACTGAATTCCGTACTATGAAACTATGAATGAAATGAAATGAATGAAACTATGGGCTACTAATAGCCCAAATCTAATCTTGGGCGATATTTGTTTTCGAATAAATCATAAATGAAAAACTTTTTTCCCCCTAATCATAATCTTTAAGCTTTAAACAATTTGGCACTACTTTCTGTTTACTAAATAGTCCCCTTATTACACGATGATTTTTTGCGTCTAACTCTTTTCAATGGGTGCAAAGGTGAAAATTCGAAAAGAGTCAAAACGCATAGAACCGTCGTGCAATATAGCACATTTAATTTGTGCTCAAAACGGTTCCTAGCGAGCAAATTGTCGGGTAGTTTTGATTTTGCCCCTCTTTTATGTTTTCGGGGGTGCTGAATCCGAATCTGAGGTTTGCTACTAAAATTTGGTGACGCAACATGAACAAAAATGCAAAAAGTTGTGCAAAAATGCACAAGTTATGCGAACATTCTTTTTATTGTTATTGACGAATTTTTCGGCTCCGGTTTTGGGCTACAAAAAATACTTAATTGGACTATCAAATTTGCTCAAGGCCTTAATTGGAATTTGAATATCTCTGGTGCCAGGTAAAAAGGGGTTAAGTCAAAAATATCAGCTTTCGGATTTTTGTTGGTTTTAAGTCACTTTTTTTTTCTCTAACGTTTGGTCCTATCGGCATAAGTCAAGCGTGATTCCTTCTAATAGAAATTGTTTTGTACAGAGGGTATAAGTCAGGAAGTTCTTAAAACAGTTTGATATTAAGGGCGTAAGTGGACTTAACACCTTTGTATTCGCACTCATTATATATTTGGAAACAATTTAGTTGCTCCTAAGGGTTTAAGTCATCTTACTCCCTTAGTACCAAACACAAAAGAACAAATCTTTTGAAAAGAGAAAGACATAAATCTCTAAGTGTTACCATTTAAAACAAATAGGATTGAGATGCATTTGAAAAAGTATAAGAATTAATCTTAGATATCAATAATAGAATTGAAATCTTCTATAATTCATATTTTGATAATCATTTTCTTCAACACCTTGGACAACGTAGCCTTAAATATCCTAGAATTATAATTTCACGATGATTATTTTGCTAAGCAAAATTATTTTAATCAAATTGCGAACCAGCGGCAACACTTATTGAGTATGCTGTAAGGTGCACAGTTGCTCTTCTCTCTTTTAGCCACTTGCTGGTTTCCGCAATTTTCAGACTTGAAGTGAAAAGAAGTACACTTGGTCACAAAAGAAAAAATACACTTTTAAAAGTACAACACGAGTTAATGGTGTGTTCTTACTTTTGTGACACAGTGTTACTGTGAAAACAAATAATTGAGACAGCTATAATTTTTTGTTTGGGAACAGTTTAAACTCTCTTTTGACTACTATGATGAGAATATTTTTAACGGTACCTACCTCAACCACTTGTTTTTGTGCTTTATTTTTTCACTTGTTGTGTGAATTCAGTTCAAAAAGTTCTTAAAAATGAGTACAAGAAGTAAATATATTTTACAACTAGCTTTAGCGCGTTCTGGAAACCATAACATCAGCGGTAAATACATATTAGTTTTGTTATGATAATACAATAACTATTATTTCCTTGCAATTATTGTTGATAATAATTTTATAGAAATGACACAGCCTTTTCCTGCAATTGGAAGCATTAGTTCACGTCGATCTTCGCCAGCTCCGTCTTTGCCTGCGGATATGCCAAGTATCTTGGATTCTGATGATAGCACCACGGATAAGGATTTCAGTTCCGATGACAATGGCAAAGATGAAGATTTCGTTCCAGATTCAAGAGAAGATAGTAATGAGGGAGACATAATGGAAGCTGAATCAAGTCGACCAATGACAATCAATGAAGATGTCGCAATTGAAGAAATGGAAAACCAAGGTAATTTGGCGGGAAATGAAAAAAAAATAGTGAAAAAATGGGCTAGAGCTGTAAGGAAGGAAAGGAGTGCTAAGTTACATAGTGGTCAGAGTTACATTAATGTCAATGGAAAGGTGGTGAAAGCGAGAGCATTACAGAGCTTAAAACAGTGTAGAAAAAAATGTTCGTCTTTCCTTAGTGAAGATCTGCGAAAAAAAATATTTGATGAGTACTGGTCACTGGGATCTCACAACAAAAGAGTTGCATTTATTGCAAATCTCATCAGCTCAAAAGAAAAATGTGTTACTCGCAGGAGAAAACCTGATAGTTTGAAAAGCAGAGATGTAACACATGAATATTTTTTAGAAATTAATGGAGCTAGAGTTTCTGTGTGCAAAGATTATTTTTGTAAGACTTTAAATGAAAAGCCAAAATTTGTTGCATCCTCAATAAAAAATAAAGGTTTAAATATTTCGGGAATGATAAAAGAGGAAAGAACGCTACCGCTAATAAAAAAACTGAGGAAGACATAAATGCAGTGCGAGCTCACATACAATCATTTCCGTCTTACGAAAGTCACTATACGAGACGCACGAATGATAAAAGATATCTTCCATCTCATCTTAACTTGCGCATTATGTATGATTTTTATAAGGAAGAACGAAACAATCCTGTGGGCCGGACGCTTTATGAACGAGAATTCCACAAGCTTAAACTCGCTTTTAAAAAACCACACATAGATACATGCTTCAAATGTGATACTCTTCAAATGAGGCTGCAAGTTGCTTCAAACACAGGTGATCAAGCAGAAAAACAAAGTGCAGAAAATGACCTACAAATTCATCAGGAGCAAGCAAATGCAGCATATGAAGCAAAAAGGATAGACAAGCAAGAGGCTCAAAATAATCCTTCAATCAAATGCTTCAGCTTCGATCTGCAGCAGTGTTTGCCAACACCATTTATTGGTTCTTCGGTTGCATTTTACAAAAGGCAGTTGTGGACTTACAACTTGACTGTTCACGACAATGCCACCGGAGAATCAATGAACTATATGTGGCATGAAGGTCAAGCTGCCAGGGGAGGCAACGAAATAGCTTCGTGTTTGTACCAGCAGCTAAAGAGCTTACCAGACACTGTGTCTGAAGTTACGTTCTACTCCGATACATGTGGGGGGCAGAACAAAAATAGTCATGTTGCTGCAATGTTTATTTTAGCGCAAACAGAACTCCCACATTTGAAAATAAACCATAAATTTTTAGTTGCAGGACACACTCACATGGAGTGTGACATAGATCACTCCATGATTGAAAAAAAAAAAAAAAAATGCAAACATCTGTATACCACCCGCATGATTGGTACCAATTGGTACGAAACACAGGAAAAAAAAACCAATTCAGGGTGCATGAAATGCAACAAGAGCAGTTTTTTGATTTTTGTGCTTTATTGAAGACAGCTTTAGTGTCCCGAAAAAAAAATGAAGCTGGGGAACAGTTCTCATGGCACAGTGTGCAATGGCTTCAGTATAAGGAGAAAGGCATAGTAAGCTATAAAAACTCACTTAATGAAGCGGAAGATTTTAAAGTCTTAAGCTTTATAAGGCGCGGAAAGTTTAAAAATCTTAAACAGTCGCTTAAAAGAAAGTACAACAATTTGAATCCAATATCCGCTGAGAAGAAACGGGATTTGTGCTCACTTTTGATCTTAGTTCCACCTGTTTTTCACGAATTTTATAAAAATTTGGTAACTTCGGAAGAAGCACCTGATAATGATCCCGATTTATTGGACGAAGAAGATGACCAAATGTAAAAACTTCAAAAGATAATAATGTACTTTATTTTCATTGTAATTCATTTTAATTTTATGTTTTCTGAATTAAACTTAGATTTGAATGTAAACACACATTTTTTTTCTTGACTTAACACTTTGGAAAAAACTTTATTTTAACAAGTAACCAAAAAACGACTGGCTCTAAGGGGATAAGTCAAAAGAAAATCTGGTAAGTACTTGAATTTTTAGTCAACAGTCTATTGCTATTACAGATGACCCCTTTAATGACGGTTTTGCATCATTAATTTATTAAAAAAAGAATATCTAGATTTACAAACAAAATTTCAATCTTCAATCTCATTTTGTGGAAAACTACCATTTCTGACTTAACCCCTTTCTACCTGACACCAAAGATATTATATGGACCGATAGCAGATTTTAAGTTTCAAGAGCATAGCATAAAAAAGAAGTTTATTGGAGTTGAAGAGCTTGAGTTGAATTCATTCAAGAAATCAAAGTCTTGCAGTCCTTGAGCGGGATTTCAATTTTAAATATTAAGCTACACACAACGCTATTTCATTTTAAAGCAGATAACCCTATTCCACAACTTAATCGCATGAAAAAAGAATGTTTTTGAGCAGACTGCAGGGCCCGTCTTTCATTATAAAATTTATCAACACAAGGCACATCAAAAAGAAAGAAATTACGTTTACTGAGAATTATTTTACGTATAACTGCAAACAAAACAATGTGAAATTAAAATATAAAATATATGTAATTCCAAAGCGCTGATGATTGATTATTTTTTAATAAACAATCTTCTAATCTTTGGAAAAAATGTTTGGCTTTAAAATTTGACGGTAAAAATCCAAATGCGTTTCTTTTCGAAATTTAAACGTATACATATTGACTTCTCAAATATGAAGACTCTTCTCCGCACCACACCAAGTTCGAAAAGCTGACAGGCAGTGAAAAGAATTAAATATGTAGTTCAGTCAAAATAGACATTTCGTCGCCTAGATAAAATATTGTCGTATGTGAAAAGTTGAGGTCAAGTTACTATAATTCACCTTTTAAATAAAATAAATCTTCCTAACGTTAATTTGAGAGTCAATAGAATCAGATCTAGTTCTTTTAAGTTAAAACTCTAATCTACAGACTTCAACGAAGAGAAAAACCTACGTTTTTAAAATATGAGCAAACGTAATTGAATCATCCATGTCAAAAACCAGACAACTCCACTTATTGATAAAACATGATTCTTTGGGCCGTATGCTAAAAGATGAGCACTATCTCAGAGTCCGAGCTAACGAGCTTGAACTCACATGTGAGAACGATCGAGCAGAGCCGAACTCGGACTCGGTTTCGTATGCAAAAAACTGAATTCGCTCTCAACAGTTCTGACACGACGAATCTGAGATCGATCTCAAAGGTCTTCATCTTAAACAGTTGTGATTGTTATTTTCATGCATTGAGTAGAAGAAGAAGAAACAGAATTTCTTCTGAGAGCAAAAATAAAAGTGAGCGGTTTAAAGTATGTAGGATCATCTCAATACGTTTTTGCCTAACAAAGGGTAGTTAAATTTTAAGGGCCGATGTTGATTTTGAATAAAACACAAATTATTTAGAAAACTATTGTCATTTCTTTTTATTATGATAATATTGGTATGGTTCAATTATATATGAATCAAAATATCGGTCAAATAGCCGCCGTGACCGCGGCGGCACACCTCCACCCGATGGTCCAAATTTTTGATGATGTTGAGGCATAATTGAGGTTCTATGCCTCAATCATCATCACTGAAGATGATTTTCTTCGAAAATTGATCATCCACTGTTGCCATTTCTTGCCACTTTTTTGAACATTGACGACGCTAGAAATTGTCAAGGGGCTTTCCATGGTTCAAATTGAGTTAGTCTGAAATTGAGAAATGTCAAATTAAATGCAGAAAAAACTTGACGTTAAGATGTGGTTCACATTCAACATCGGCCTGATAAATTATCAGAAATATAAACAAAACCCGAAACATATTTAAGGTAATTATCAGTTATTAATCACTGAAAAAAAGCCGAATTTGTGGTCGAATTATATTTTTTAATTTTAATCAAAGAAACCTTATGGACCGCAAAACAACGTAATTAATAAGATAACAAAAATAAAATAAATAAATGAATACAAAACCACTAACATATACTGTTGTTTTATTAATTACGTTGTTTTGCGGTCCATAAGGTTTCTTTGACTAAAATTATTAAATAAAACCAGAAACATTAAAAAAATTTAAGCAATACACTTAGGTATTTATTGGTTTTCTTTATAAATAATTTAGATTAAGATCACGACACACGTAAGTATTTTTTAATTATCTATTTGATTGGCTTTCATTGAAGACGAGTAACCATAATCCATTCATTTGTCGTATTTGGCAAATGTGTTATTCATTAAGAGGGCGAGTGTAGGAAACTTTATTACGTTTTCTTCACAAAATATATGTATGTAAGCAGGTTTTCTTAAATATTAAAAAAGAATTATTGACAAAATATTGCGTTATTTCAAATATACAGGGTGTCCGCCGGGAAGGTATACTTCTTTGTTTGTTTATAATTTTTGATTAAATGAAAGAGAATGGATCTTATATTGATAAATGTTTTATTTAATGTCGGCAATTATGTATGGAATACAATATCAGGTTAATGTCCGCCTATGTGATTCTCACAAATGCAAGCCCTTTTGAGCTCATTTTTTATTACATCTTCACACATTTCACGCGGTATTTCATTAATTTCATCACGAATATTTTGTTTGAGTTGCTCAAGACTTTTTGGTTTGTTTGCATAAACCTTGCTTTTCAGATATCCTCACAAAAAGAAGTCCGGAGCAGTTAAATCAGGCGAGCATGGAGGCCAATCAACATCACCATTTCTTGAAATAACTTGTTGTGGAAAGAGGTCTCGCAGTAATTCCATTGTAATCCTGGCTGTATGCGATGTGGCACCGTCTTGTTGATACCACATGTTAATCAAGCCCAAAGCATGCAGTTGTGGCTTTAAAAAGTTTTCAATCATATCACGATATCGCTCCCCATTCACAGTTACCGTTACGCCGTTTTCATTTTCAAAGAAGTAAGGTCCAATGATTTCTATTGACCAAATTGCACACCAGACCAGTACGTTGTGGTCCATGCTTGGGTCTATCACCGACAGACCCTCTTTCTTCGAAATTATTTACTACACGATAAATAGTGCGTTTTGTTGGCTCGATGTTTCTGTCAAATAATTTTTTTTTATTCAGCATACATTCAGCACAAAACCAGATGATTTTTTCACTGGTATAACGAGAATCAACATTTTGGGAAAATAAAAGGCTGTGTGAAAACTCATTTCATTTTATTGAAGAACCAACAGCGGCCCTATACGCTAACGATAACTTTTTGACAATTAAACATGCTAACGCATCGCACGAAAAAAATAAAAGAAATTTATATCATTTAGGTTTTACTAAGCCTATATTAAAATGCTTAAGTAAATACCTGCTTACAAAGAGATATTTTCTGTAAATACTCATCAGGGGACTGAAAAACTGAACGGACAATCAATAACCTTTCGCACAAATGACTTCTTAACAAATGAAATAGCTAACGGACGTGAGATACGAAAATGATTTTACTGTCACCAGATGTTGAATGCTTCACGCTGCTAGATATGAAACTTGGATAATTTTCAAAGCTAAAGATATTTTTGACTGTTTCAATTTGTCAAAGGACTGATTAGAAATCCGAAGGGCAAAGTTCAATGATTTTTTTTTAATAAAATATATAATATAATAATATAATATAATATAATATAATGGTACAAAAATTGACGTCAAAAATTGAAAGCTAATTTTGGTTTTGGAACTTAAATAAGAGAACTGTGAGATGACACGTCAGGGGACTGAGAATTAGATCCTTCGAAGAATTTTTTGACTAATGAAAATACATAGAGCAGATCGGTTACCAAAATATCAGCAGAGCCGTCGAAAATTCCATCGTTTGTAAAATCACCCACATACAAATGAGGACCTTAAAAATATAAAAAAAAATTATTTTGTCTAGTATCATTTCTTGCAATAATGCAATAATCGTACTGCAAAAAAAAGTATTTACAAACAAAAATCGAAACAAAAAACATCAAGCTGAATAATATTTTTTCTTTTAACTCAATACGACCAGTCATCAACACAAAGATTCAGCAAAAAAAAGCACTAAAAAAATTGAAAAATCTTGTTCCTTTAATTTTGTTTGACTTGAGTATTTACAAAAAGCAACTTTATTTAAAAAGCTAACCAAAGAATAGATTTTTTTACTTTAAAAACAGCTTTCATACCATTTAAATTGTTGCAATTGTTTTTTAAATTTTTTGTTTTCTATTTTAAGTAATTTTTTTTAAATTGTCCCTCCCATCAAAAGGGGGGGAAACAAAACCCCGTTTCATGCAATTTTTTCCAGAATAAACCCAAGAATCACTTCTTAAATAATCACGAACAATTCATGGGACACCCTTTTATCGAATGCTGCTGAGATTTACATTTTCTCACCTTCTTACCACTAATTTTAGCACCACCCTGGAAAATTTTTGAAAATGGCTGCAACAACCATCACACAATAAAAGCTAATCAAGAAAAGGGGTCTTTATCTAATATAATTACCCCAAGAATACTTTTGGCGCGCTAGAATTGATTCTCATCCCACTGTGCGCCGGGGTGATCTATGGGTACACTCAAATGATCTCGCGATTCTGTGAGTATTACCCATGGAGGGGTGACAACTGAAAACCAATTTGGCTATTGACTAACACAATTACTTTCGGAGTTACATTCGTATCTTGTTTTTGATTTTGATGCACTGTTTAATCACGTTCTGTGATTCGCAAATCAGGAAAACCTTATGAACTAAAATCTCATTTAATTGGTAAATCCAAAAGAGCCTAGGAATTAAATATTTTTTAATACACAAGACCATTATCGACTTGCCAATAGAACGGGAACTTCAAAACAAAATAATCTTAAGTCCTGGGCAAACAGAACGCGATCCAACTATACGATCAATGATACTTCACAGGGAAAAAAGATCTCGACGGTCAAATTTGTTTTCGTAAATTCTCACAAATATCGCCGGATCACGATCTGTTTCAACAGACCTTTAGGCTTTTGAAAGCCGAGTGCCAAGCAGTACTACCACTTTACTTCAATTGAAGTAGATCTACTTTTTTTTCCAAAAAGAATTAAAATCTACTTCCTATTTCGCACCATCACCAAATTATTGAAATCTACTTCATTTTAAAAATCTCCGTTTCAACTTACTTCAATTTTTCATAAATTGGCCAAATCTACTTCTGTTTTCTCTTTTTTACCCAAGTATATACTTATGTATTGCCCCAGAATTTCCAATAAAACAAAACCAAAATTTACTCAATTTTAATAAAACAATGAGCAATTTTACAAAGCATAGCACCGAACTCTTGTGAATTTCGAATGGGTTTTTTTTTAGTATATTCTAGATTCACTCTTTTCTATTTTGGTTGATGATCTTGTGCCTGTTTGATTGTCTCCCAATTAGATTCATGTTATTGTTCTTTCATAAAAAATAAAGTTGGTACCTAAACTAAATAAAACTAAAAATTGTTTAAAAAAAACTTAATGCAAAATATACATGCAGAAATGAAGTACCTATGTTTTTTGAATTGAAATTAATATGTACATAAGTATAAGGTCTGAAAGAATTTTTTCTGTTTTTTTATTTGTTTAATTTTATTTCTTTAAATATAGTTTTACACAAAAAGTTAATTTCGAACTCTACTTCGATTTTTCTCAATCTACTTCCTTTTTTTCTCCAAATCCACTTCGATTTTTTTTAGCGAAGTGGTAACGCTGGTGCCAAGTCATTTATTCAAGAATAATAGTTTGGTTTGCTTTTTCATAATGAACAGACTTACTCCTGAACAAAGTTTGCAAATGGGGCAAATTTATTACCAAAATAATAAATTTCTGCGATAACTACGAATAGTGCCCAAAACTTTCTAAATTCAGTATTAAGCTCACCTACTATATAATTTTGAGTGTTCATAGTAAAGTACCAATAGTGATGATTTCTAAAGTCAGCTTTCAATATATTTTCCTCTTTGTGCATTCTGATTTCCTCAGTTTTTTGACAAAAACGAACAAAATATTAACAAAAAAAAATGTATACAAAAAATTTGGATTGTGACAGTTTAAAGTCTGAATTCATGCTTAAGAAGACAAAATGACATAAAATGACTAGAGGTGTCGGCAATTCCCTTTTCGGACGAAAGGCAAATTTGTATGGACTATAAGAGCCAGCCCCGGATCTACAAATTTTCCAAACCGGGCCAAAAACTTGAATTTGAAGCCCCTCCAGTTTTTAAGATTAATAAAAAAAAATAGCATATAGGTCCTTGGCTGAGTTACTAATTGTGTTCAAAACTTTCAGAATTTACTACTAAGCTCACGTAGTATACAATTTTTAATAAATATAGTACGGAACCTCTACCCTGATGATTTATTAAGTCAGCTTAAAATGAGATTCAAAGCCCATAAGTCCAACTTTCTTCCTTATGTATCCTGACTTCCTTAGTTTTTTTGGAAAAATAAACAAAATTTTAACAAATAAATTTGGAATGTGACAATTCAAATTTTATTTTTATTATACATATTTTAAAATCTGAATTTATGCTTAAGAAGGCAAATTTTGTTTTAACATGCACACCAGAAAGAACTGTTTTGACTAGTTTCACGTCTAAAAACATGCCTAAGAAATTTTACAGTCGAAGAAAGACTTACAGCTTTAGCGTAAATGTCAATTCATCGAAAAATTGAAATTAACACAGAGGAAGTAATAGATATACCTACATATTTGCTGAAGGCCAAAGGATCAAATGATGAAACTTTTGTTTTTAAAAATTTAATAATCACCCCACCCTAAAATAAAATTATGTCTGGCTACGGTCTTGTACACACACTTGGCTGCAATCCAAAAGTTTCTGCAATCTTTCCAGATTTGTTTAAAGGAAGGAAAGCCAAATTGGAAAAATCAGAATATAAACCAAAATTCAAGATGTTACACAAAATTGAGTTTACACAAAAATTATTTTTTTAATGAAATCCTATATATCCTTTAATTTGTTTGCTTAAAATGAGAAAATAAATAAAAAAGAAATAATATTTTTCAAATTTAAAAAAAAAAAACGGTACAAATGTTAGCGTACAACTTAAACTGAGATTCTCCCAGGACTCATTGTATATCTGTGGTTTTTTGAAGAAATATGATAAGTCCATTTCCTAATTTTTACATCGAGCTCCATAGAGCTTAGACGGGAGAATCGAATTTCTTCAAATTTGAAAAATAATTTTCGGTGATTTTGTTAATTCCTTTGAAGAAAATCGGTAAACTCGTTTAGGCTCTAGCTCAAAGTAAAGTAAACGTAGAGATGCAAACTTTAAAATGGAGCTATCATGTTTTTCCAAACTCGTCGTTTTCGATTGGACGTTTGGAATACTGCTTTTCTACTCCTTTTTCTCTCCTACTACTCCAATTTTTCCATTTAGGCTATAGGAATGAAACAGAACACAAAACCAAGCGAAAACGGCATTATATTCGAGACTGAGTGTTGGTTGTTTGAAATATTTTGTATTTTAACTGATAAAATGAAAGAAAAACCTGCTAAAGGCTGACGGAAAATGCAATTTGAAATTCCATTGCCACATCTCATTGCATATCATTAAGTGTCAGCGCAGCAACTCTCAATGTAGTTTGGCACATGGATTTGGCGCCCCTGGAGGCTGCCGCCCGAGACACAGGCTGATAAGAGCCATACAAAATTATGGTTTCTTGGCTCTAAAAAAGTACCTTAAAATTCTTGAATACAAACAAATCCTTGATATCAAAACATTCCAAGCAATTTGTTTTCCACTATTTTCTATAAAATTTCTTTTGTAGAGCTGAACTAGGTAATATGAAATTAAAGAGTCGAAAATCTGTAAAAACAACTTTTATTTGCATTGTACTTTTATGTATAAATAATGAAAAAGTAAGTATACAAAACTTTTTAAAAATATAAATGTTATACTATGTATTGTCTTATTAATCACTATAAAGAATAATAAATAACATACTTACAAAAATGGCACTTAATGCTATTTTATTTATTTTATAAATTATAAATGTATTTTGTAAAGCCGGTAGAAAGTTTTCTTTGAGTTTCTAATAATAACTTAAACCAAAAAAATAGCTAGCTTAGTGTAGCTCACTTTAAGGCAATGTTACAATTCTGACCATTTTTTTTATATAAAGTGTCTTGAAATACAATATTTACTTGTGGGTACATATGTACCTATATTAATTCATAATAATCAGTCAAAACCAATATTTCTAAAAATAAATTGTCTTCAAATATCTTGTTCATACAAATAAAGCCCATTGGCGTATTTATAGTCACTTTGCTAAATTCACGTTTAACAAATTTTAAGATAAAATATCTCAATGAATAATTTAAAGTCAACTTTTTTTACCATACAGAAGTCAATTGAATTTTTTAAGAACACGAAAATTCAAAGAATTGACCCAACTCTTTGCTAAACAACTCTAAATTTCTCAGTCACACTTCCTTTAAATACTCAAACTATACCCAATATTGGTTTCGCCTTAAGAGTGGATTACTGGACGGCTGATTTGACTTTACTGTTGAGTATCCTAAGTCATTTGCCATATCACAAGAAGAACTCCATGTATCATTGTCTGCATATGAATGCTGATACTGATTTGGCACCATGTGTTGAATTTCCCTCTGATCGTCTTTTAGGTCATAATCATTGTCATTGTCGTATTCATCAAAATCAGTGCCACTGACTTTGTAACTTTCAACACGCATTACTTTGCAGTGTGGTATATTGCTGAAACATGGTAAAGGCGTCGAAGCAGCTGTAGCTGGAATCGAGTCAACCTCCGAATTGTTATAGTTGTGAGATGGGCTGACCGATGTAAGATCCGGTGGACATGGCAAAGCAGGCGGATGCTCTTTACATAGGTTCATCTTATTTTGTTTAAGACAACGAAGTTTAAATGCAAGTAAAACTATTAAGACTATTATAAGAATGAGAATACACACATAAACAATAGCCATGTAGTTCAGAGAAAACTGACCACTTTCGACAGTGATCAATTTTGTGTCTTCTATTTCGGTAGGATAATCAATCCTTACAGTCCCTTGAGCAGGTTGAACGGTTTTTATAATCAAGCTGTACTCAAATATGTCCGGTAGCTTCTTACTATTGCCTTCATACGGAATGAAATAAATAACCCCACTTTTTAGTTCCTTGTAGGAAAAAGTATTTGTACTTCGTTCATTTTGACTCTCAAAATCGCCAGAACTTCTTATGATTTTTGTTATTTGCCCTGAACTTGGAGGGCGTGTGATCGTAAACTTTGCATTTAACTTATTCATTTTCGCCAAAAGTGGACTGTCAGCAACTAAGGAAGTCTCCAGACGAACCCTTTTGTCATTTTGCAGACAGATATTATTAATCTTAATAACAGGCTCCACAAGCACCACAACGTCTACAACCGTGCCATAGTTTGTATTCGGCACATAAGCGTAGACTTGAAATGTGTCATTGGATCTGCTTAAATCAGTTTGCATGTAACTTATTTGTGAATCTTCTAGCAGATCTTGAGTAAATCTCAGCGTTGGCTGGTGCCTAAGCACAATTATACCATACAAAGGTGAATTTGTGATATTGTATAAAAGTCGATTTTGTTTCACATTAGTTTTCAGTGCAATATTGATGACTTGAAGAGTAGCTGTTGTTCCTCCTTGCTGAACTAGCACCGGTGTTTGTTTATCGGTTGGCATTATTTTAATAGGATCAACTTTGATTGTAAATATTTCGTATGCTGGATCAAAATGCCCGTCGGATACTGTAAAGTAAAATTTAGTTGATTGTGGGGTCCCAAAGTGAACGTATGTTATTCGATTATTGTTTATATCAGCTTGAGTGAATTGATTGGAATGAACTATTAGTTCATTAGATTCTCCATCGGGAGAAGTCTTTTTAAGAACTCCAAGCGTAGGCCCGCTCATAACTTCGTAGAGAATACCTTCAGGAGAAGTGTCTTTGTCTTCAGTTAGCAACATGTTTTTGGTTATAGTTCGATTTTCACTCTCGACTACAATCATTTGTGGTGCATGTGTCATGAGAGTAAATGGTTGATCATTGATGGGAGTTATCGACACTGGGATCGACAGATTGCATAGAAAAATTACTCTGGAAAAGAAAATGTATAAGATATTAACCATGAAAAAATTTAGAGCATTAAAAATTAGCTTTTTTTTTAGTTTTATTCTGAATATCAAGATCGTACTTTTTATATTTATTCTTGTAATGCAAATTTTATTTTCTAAAATTGGAAACAGGCCTCTATAGTCACAGAACTATAATGAATGAAAATAATGAAACAGACTACGGTTCACCACACATTGATTTCAATCCACTTCCCATTACAGATATCTCACCGGAGAATTTTGGAATGAAAACATCTATCTGCCTCAGATAACCCACCCATAAATAGATCTATGAAGTTTCGAAACTTTTGCTGTGTATTCCAAGTGAAAGTGCTGGCAGTTCACTAAGCCGCAAAACATCTTCCATCACGTGAACTAGACTTGCCACTAAAAAACATCCTAAAATTCATTCAGAACTCAGGATGGTTCAGGAAGGCCCCCCACACCTAAAACTTTTCTTTAACGGCCCCCCTGTTCCTCCTCACTATCCAACTTCTCCCTGGAGAGCGCAATGGATTCACCGAGATCCGAGTTAGATGATGCGACTTGCCGTTATGTCGCCTCTTCTAACTTAACCTAACCTAAAACTGTGAACTCTATGAGATGTATCAATATCAAGATGTGGATGTACTCGTAGTTCAGAAAATCAAAACAAGTCGACTACGTTCACTCGGCCACATTAAGCGAACCTACAATAATGGTCCAGCCAAGAGAAAAGCTGCCTTGTCTCAGGCTCTGGGAGTTGGATAGGTAAGTAAGCTTGAGTTTGAGACTTTCTTTGTTCCAAGAAAAGTTATGCGCAACTAGTTTCCGAGCTTACAAAATATATTGGCCAGTGGGACCTCAAAAACGCAAGTGTGTTTTTGGTTTGTGTTTTTATCGCTGTAGACTGTCTTTGGGGTTAACCCCCCTCCCCAGCGTAAGAATGCAAAGATACGTATTTTTTGGCAAGAAGTCATGAGTTTTAATTATGTGAAGAACCACATCCCTACAATTCACCAAAGGATTAATTTTACCAATAATAAAGCCTCATACGAGTATAAACTATGTGCACATGTCTTCTTAGAGGAGAACAATGCTGACACCAAAGGCTTGTTCTAAGGGCTTTTGGCTAGAAATTATAACTCTTAAGAGAAGACATCTTTGATAACACCATCGGAAAAAGCCTGCACTACACCCAGTTCTTCCGATAACGAACTTAAGTTAACTGACTTTTCTGCGGGGCAACAAACCTAGTTCAGACAGTTCCAGTAATCAGAAGATTAATAAGAAGATATGAACATTTCTTTGTCAATCAACTGTCAATCAGACTGACTACAATTAGATAGACTTCTTCAGTATATCAAGCATGTCTGAACGTTCGAAGGGTCCAATATTGACATGGACTAAGACCTCGGTTTAGCCAAGGTGACGTTGCGGATAGCCTGACCAAAGTCCAAGCAATGAATTATTGTGAGAAAATTTGACTTTGGATGGCTATCAGTCACAGTAGATTGCTAAATTCTGTTCTAATAAGGTCTCTTTTAACCTTTCATATATTCCAATGCTGCATTGCATTGATCATTGGAGACATTGTCAGGAAACCAACAGAGATGCCGCTTCTCACGAATTGGGTCTTGCACGACCACCACAATGAAGCCTCTGGTTTGACAATGAATGCCATGCAGCTAAGGGACAGACATACAAAGTGGTGCTGTAAAAGAGCCAGAGCTTCCCGAACATTATCAGAAAAGGAGACAGCTTTTCAGAAAAAAACTGAAGGAGCAAAACAAACACGTGATTAAGAAAACACAAAATTTTATGCTAGATGATGCAGATCAATAATTCCATCGACCCAATCATGATGAAGTGGAGAATAGCTTAGATATATGTATCTCAACTTAAGTCTTAAAAATTAACTAGAGCTAATAAGCTAACGGGTGATTTTTTAAGAGGTTTAGAACTTTTTAAAAAAAAAAACACAAAAAATTCGAAAAAATGAATGAAATATTTATTTGAATCGATAGTTTGAACCTTGCAATTTAATGTTTAAAGATAATTTCATGCAAATGTTGACCGCGGCTGCGTCTCAGGTAGCCCATCCGCTGAGTCCAATTTTGGCATACTCTTTCACACATATCGGCCGGTATCTCACGAATGAATGCATGGATGTTGGCTTCCAGTGCGTCAATCGAAGCGGGCTTGTCCCTATAGACATTAGCCTTGACATACCCCCACAAAAAATAATCTAATGGTGTCAAATCGCACGATCTAGGCGGCCAATTGACCGGCCCGAAACGTGAAATTAACTGTTCACCAAACTCGCCTCGCAATTGCGCCATTGTTTCGCGTGCTGTGTGGCATGTGGCACCGTCGTGTTGAAACCACATATCATGCAAGTCAAGAACTTCCATTTCGGGCAAAAAAAAGTTTGTTATCATCGCTCGGTAGCGTTCACCATTGACAGTAACGCTGCGATTCGCATCATCTTTGAAGAAATATGGCCCAATAATGCCGCCGGCCCATAAACCGCACCAAACAGTGGCTTTTTCGGGATGCATTGGTAGCTGTTGCAATGCTTCTGGCTGATCTTCACTCCAAATGCGGCAATTATGCTTATTTACGTACCCATTCAACCAAAAATGAGCCTCATCGCTGAACACAATTTTTCGATAAAAAAGCGGATCCTCGGCCAGCTTTCCAAGAGCCCATTCACCAAAAATTCGGCGTTGTGGTAGGTCGGCTGGCTTTAGTTCTTGCACCAGCTGTATCTTAAAAGGCTTTACGCCCAAATCCTTCCGCAAAATTTTCCACGTAGTGCTGTAACAAAGGCCTAACTGCTGGGAACGGCGCCGAATCGACATTTCGCGGTCTTCTGTCACACTACTGATACGGCCGCAATATTTTCTTCACTACGCACAGTACGTAAACGTGTTGGTGGTTTAATGTCCAACAAAGTAAATTTGGTGCGAAATTTGGTCACAATCTTCCGAATAGACTGCTCAGAAGGTCGAGAATGCCGACCATAAAATGGAAGCAGCGCGCGATGAACATTTCGAACCGAGCACGAATTTTGATAGTAAAATTCAATAATTTGCAAGCGTTGTTCATTTGTAAGACGATCCATGGTTAAATTGCAAACCAAACTGAAGCTGTTTGACAGTGACACAAGGTACTAAACACACGTCAGCTGTCAAAACCAGTGTTGCCAAAACCAAACCAGCTAAAAAATCACCCGTTAGTTGCTGTGCTATGTAAAGTGACAGTTGATTATTGGCTAAGAGTATGCACCAGCTTATCCGAAAAACATGATTGAAGGGAAGCTTGCTCAATCAATGGAGCTGCAGCATTGTTTACCCGATCTTTGAGAATGGTGACCTTTGTACTGTTCCATCTGCAGACGTAGCAGTACCATTAAAATCGTGTGCAAGATCTTTTCGGTCATATGACTTGAACCCCTGAAATTATTCATCTTTCATTCAACTTTAGGCCAGAAAAGTCCACCATCGACCAAATATTCATATAAACTTATTTAGGAAAAAATCCAGGCAGGAATTTAAAATTGATATTCACCACCTTTTTTTCGAATGCTGCTTATGAGAATATCAATAGACATGGGCTATTATATATAATCTCTCGATTTGGCATCCTTGCCAAACACGTCCGTATGTGGAGAATGACAATGAAGAACGCACGCTTTTCTATGTCCATCAAGGTTGACAAAGACTTCCCTGATCTCATCGAGCTAAAGAAAGTTTTATACAACAACGAACTGTAGGGACAGTTTAACGACATTCTCTCTTAACTATTAGGTGGCTGGGCCACCTAGAGCGAATGAAAACCAATGCTCTGACCCAAAAATTCTTTGAATCCAACCCCATGGGAAGGAGCAGCATTGAAGGATTGCATTTGGGGTAGGCATGCAAATGAAAGAGAACCTCAACCAACTAGGCGTTCGAAACTGGAGACAGCCAGGTAAAGAAGTAGGGAAGATTCTTGTTGGCTAAGGCTCTGGTATACCCTGGACCTAAATCACTTTAAACTATTAAGTAAGAATAGTTTCAGACAGGTTCAGTATTTGAACGCTCCTGGATGGTTGATTAGATTATTTAAATTTAACTGCAATTTCAAGATACAAAAAAATAAAGGATAAATAAGTAAAAATGATAATTACAATGAAGATTTGTAACTTTCCAAACTTGAGTATCAATAAAATTAAGTTTAGACAAAAAATTCGATTAAAAAACTCACCCTTGAGAGAGATACACTGACATCAATATAGTATCTTCCAAAGTATCTGTATGATCGTGTTCGTAAAAAACATTTTTCTTCAAAAATTCAGTTGTGCTTATTCGATTTTCCGATTTCATATCATTCCCAACTCCAATTCGCCCATGACTGGGCTTATGTGGTACCTCAATATACAGTTCTGGATTATTAATACCTGCTCTTGTCTTTAAGTACTCATAAATTTTGGTAAAATCCAATCTAATTGGTGCAGTACCACCTTCATCAACTGTTATTTGAGGTAACGGTAAGAATCTCAATAGTCCACCCGATGAAACTGATATTTCGATGCTAAATTTTTGATTAAGCAATCGATCAGATTCTTCTGCAGCAACGTCAAAGTAAAATGAATCGTTTACTCGAAATTCATAAATAACTGCAGTATGCTCGTAGAAGATTCGTCCATTATCAATGTCTTCTTGGGTAAATTCGTTCACTTGTACTGTATGACCATTTTCCATGGACTCATATAGAATTCTTCCGAGATTTGGAGGCATAGTTATATTGAGTTGAATTTTTCTTTCATTATCCGAACACTTGAATGCCAAATGATCTCGTAGGATTTGCTTCTTCGTAAGAGGAAACACATGAAGATTTTCATTGTGCTCCTCGATTATAACAACTGGCTTAATGGCAATATTTAATAATTGTTGGGTTGTATTAAATAAACCATCGTTGACTATGAAGGAGATTTCATTTCGCCTTGCATTGATATCATGGACGAATAGAATAACTTCGTTATTGATTTGCTCCTGTGTAAATTGATGTATTTTTAAATTTAAGTCAGTTTTTAGAGCCAAAAAACCACCGTAAATATGATTTACAATAAATGTTAGATTTTCCGGAGGTGTATCATAATCCTGCGCCACTGTGAAATAATTTGAAAAATATTAAATTAAGATTTGTCACTTGTTTGCTTGAATTACATAGACAGATCGTGTCGATTTTTGTCAACTTACTTAAATCACTGTTTTTGATTATGTACTTTCCACCCTGCCATACTTGCAATCCTGTGTTAATAGCTATGTAAGGAACTTCATCGTTTACTGGAGATACGGAAATATTTATAACAAATGGAACACTTTCTTTACTTCTAGCTAAAGCAATCAATGTGATAGCATCCGAAGAGTTTTCATTTCCGTTGTGAACATATTGAATAGTGCCTATTTCAAGTTGCTTTTGTGTGAAGCGTTTGACTTTTGAATTTCCCGCCATAACAAATCCTGATGAAGGACTTTCTGTTATTTTATATTCTAGTATTTTATTTTTATAATATTCAGAAAATGGTTGGATGTCTGATGCAGAAACTTGAACTGTTTTTCCTGAATAATAAAAAAAAAAAACTATTAATAGTATCAATAACAATGTAAAAAGGACACAATATTTACCTTCGACAACAGTTACAACATTTGTTATCATGTAAAGTCTCTCCGGAATGATAATTACTTTTAGCATTAGATTTCGTAACCAAGTTATTCCATTAGTGACATCAAAAACAAAAAAATCTGTTGATTGATTGACTCCGGCTTGGATGTAGAACATTTTGTTGGTATTGATAGCAGATTGATCAAACACTTTGCAATTATACTCGTCATCGAAGCTCATCGATTGCATTTCCAAATATCCGTGCATGGGTGAAGATGTTACCAGAAATGTTATATCACCAGGTGATATATTAGGATGAGAGACCTTTAATGTAAAGATTTGTATAATTCATGCGAAAATAAATAAATTCTCTGTGAAAACTATTTCCTAATAAAATAATAAAAATGTTCATACATATTTGTTTTTTTATTAAATTATATACGCTACAGACATTGGTTAGACTTGTTCCATTTGTCATTTAATTTTATTATAAGCTTAATAAAAGCCAGACCTAAAACTTAATATAAGATTTCTTAAACCTACATTATATAAATACTTACATAAATTTAACAAGGTTGTTCAAAGGGCAAGAGTTAGAATACGAAGAATAGGATTATGAGAAGGGAGTGTTCAGGATAGTTTTTTAGAGTGGGCTAACTAATGTTAAGATTGAAGGCATTAAAGTTTTAAGCCTTGCACTGCATTCAAGTCAAGGGTTTGCTTAAGCCAAAATCAGTACGGCGGGCGGTGGTAGGGAATAAGGAAGAACGGTACTGATCTTAGCTGGTGGATTTGGACAAAAAGAGATGTTTTGAAGCAGATCAAGACAATCAATTACACTATTTAATAATTGTGAACGAAAACAATTTTCGAAATATCACAGCGTGAGTTAAGAAATTGAAGGTTTAAAGGTTAAAGTCGGTCAGCATAACAATGAATGTTATAAGGATCACCCCAACGAAGTCCCCGCAATGCAAAGCGAAAAAAAACCTACGCTGGGTGCTTTCAATACGTCCAATGTGAAATGTTTCTGACTAGAAATATTATTTTAGTCTTAAACTTTATTTGTTAATCAAAATAATAAATTATTTTAAGTCTCAAAATCAATCAGTAAAATTTTCAATCACGAGTTTCAATGAAAATTCTTTTGACCAGCGTTTTACAAAAACCTTGCGTAGGAGGGGCAATGATTGCAATTATTGAGGCTACTTATAAGGGATCCAAATCTCATATTCTGCATAATGGAAGGTTATCAGAGGAGTTTAAAATCCAAAGTGGGGTTGGACAGGGCTGTATACTGTCACCAATACTGTTCTTGTAGGAAATAAGTGATGTGCTGCATGCAGCTTTGGCGACTGTAAATGGAGGAATTCAATGGAATCTGCTATCACACCTGAAACATCTGGATGACGTATGCTTACTCTCCCATAAGATCATGGATCTCCACCAAATGACAATCGTGGAAAGAAAAGCTAAAACCGTCGGGCCTAAGATCAAAACGGCAAAAAAAAGAGGATAAGCCTAGGAACTGTATTGTATTGTATTTTTATTCATTCAATTAAACTTAAAACTATATCAGAACTTCCTCATCAACTCAAATAGATATTTCTGGACAACCAGTAGGGATGGTGAAGAGTTTCCAATACCTTGTCTACTGATGGCGGGACCGAACTAGAAATCGAGAAAGCAAAGGCAGCGTTCGGAATGCTGTCCAAAATATGGAGCAACAACTCTAAAAACCCTAAAGACCAAGCTATGTTTGTTCCTCTCCAGTGTAGAATCCGAGCTTTTTTATGAATGTAGCACTTGGAAAGTTACACCCTCTGTCACAAGAAAGCTGCAAATGTTCGTGAATAAATGTCTGCGAAATATCTTACGGATTTTCTGGCCTAACCATATCTCCAATGATGAACTTCATGCGATGAGAGATCATGAAACCAAGTAACGGGTGATTTTTTAGCTGGTTTGGTTTTGGCAACACTGGTTTTGACAGCTGACGTGTGTTTAGTACCTTGTGTCACTGTCAAACAGCTTCAGTTTGGTTTGCAATTTAACCATGGATCGTCTTACAAATGAACAACGCTTGCAACTTATTGAATTTTACCATCAAAATTCGTGCTCGGTTCGAAATGTTCAAAATGTTGGAAATTGTGTTCAGCGATGAGGCTCATTTTTGGTTGAATGGGTACGTAAATAAGCATAATTGCCGCATTTGGAGTGAAGATCAGCCAGAAGCATTGCAACAGCTACCAATGCATCCCGAAAAAGCCACTGTTTGGTGCGGTTTATGGGCCGGCGGCATTATTGGGCCATATTTCTTCAAAGATGTTGCGAATCGCAGCGTTACTGTCAATGGTGAACGCTACCGAGCGATGATAACAAACTTTTTTTTGCCCGAAATGGAAGTTCTTGACTTGCATGATATGTGGTTTC
This sequence comes from Dasysyrphus albostriatus, assembly GCA_946251815.1. Lineage (NCBI taxonomy): Eukaryota > Metazoa > Arthropoda > Insecta > Diptera > Syrphidae > Dasysyrphus > Dasysyrphus albostriatus. The sequence continues at coordinate 94,485,323 of OX276337.1, forward strand.
AACAAGACGGTTCCACATGCCACACAGCACGCGAAACAATGGCGCAATTGCGAGGCGAGTTTGGTGAACAGTTAATTTCACGTTTCGGGCCGGTCAATTGGCCGCCTAGATCGTGCGATTTGACACCATTAGATTATTTTTTGTGGGGGTATGTCAAGGCTAATGTCTATAGGGACAAGCCCGCTTCGATTGACGCACTGGAAGCCAACATCCATGCATTCATTCGTGAGATACCGGCCGATATGTGTGAAAGAGTATGCCAAAATTGGACTCAGCGGATGGGCTACCTGAGACTCAGCCGCGGTTAACATTTGCATGAAATTATCTTTAAACATTAAATTGCAAAGTTCAAACTATCGATTCAAATAAATATTTCATTCATTTTTTCGAATTTTTTGTGTTTTTTTTTTTTTTAAAGTTCTAAACCTCTTAAAAAATCACCCGTTACTTGGCGAAGAACGGTCAAAGTTAGAGAGAGATAAGGTACATCTCCAGAAACCGTACACGATGGCGCGTAGGACCTAAGTCAGTCAGTAAGCTGAATTATGGCAATATCATCGTCACAGTGAAAATTGAGTTGAGTATTAGAAATGACACCAAGGTCAGAAAAAATGGAGGTTACAGAAAGAACAGGAGGACGCTTTCGAGAGAAAGTTATAGCTTGATATTTCTAAATGTTTGTGGCATAAGTGCATCGTCAGTGGTTGAAATTTGTTTCGAGACCCTCATGTATTTAGCGAAAAATCAGCTCAACATTATTTATGGTCAAAACATAAATTAAAAACAAAAATAATTTTTGCAGGCTTTTTTGTGAACAGGGATCATCAAGGAATTTTTCCACATCTTATATAAGACACCAAATAGATTGGAAAAATTGAAGAGTGCAAAGGGCAGAGCTAATTTCAACTGATTTATTTTATCCACCACTGAAGATAGGGAAATGTTGATATTCGTAAATGAGGTAGGTAAGGTATGTGGAAAATTGCTCAATTAGCTAAAATAGTTCAGATCAACCTCAATGTTGTTAGAAGAAAATTCTTCAATGAAAAATGTATAAAAAGATTGGATAAGGTATTTGGATAATACCAATCTGACTTTTCTTACAATTAATTAATTCATAGATGTTTTTTCGGTTGGTAATAAGATAAGCCTGCGTTCAGGTGTTGATACGTAAATAAGTAATTCTCAGCAAGCTGATACTTTTATGGCTTTATGTCTCTTGGCGAATTTTGGTATTTACTAAGTATTTTTTTTTTTTTACTTTTAACAACTGTATTAGCTAGTAGATATGTGTTAGATAGTTCAGTTCCGAAAAAATCAGTAATATGAGTTGTGTTTGATGTGAGTTATATTTATGTACATCAAATATATAACAGCAGCTTTAATTTTCCATATTTGTATATGTTATAACTCATTTACAGAATTTTTAGTTTGAGTTCAAAATCTGTCCCCGGTTTTTGAAAGAAAGAAAATCAAATAATCAGCTTTAATTTTCGAATTGGTAACAGCTGTGTTATAAAGTAGATTGATGCATGTGTGCATCGAGTCTGATCGGAATACGTCATCGTTTATTTACATGATAAACAAACGTTACACTAACGTGGCATTTCATCATTTTTACGTGTAAAATCTGTTGTAAGAAAAATTTACACTTGCAGTGCGACCACTTTCAACATTAATTTAAGTTATTATAGCAATCATTATGGCAATAAACTGTTTTTATATTTTCTCAGTAATATTTAACATTTAATATTTTATCATTGTACGTAGTAACAAATATTGTATTCACAAATTTTGAGACTTTTAATGGGATGTGATTGGTGAAAATAAATAGTTGAAATATAAATATAATCTAAAACTATGAGAATATAATATCTTTTAGTTACATAATTACATACCTCTAGTATATCTCTCGACAGTAATACACTGGTAGATTCTTCAACATACAATGTTTGATTTTTTTTAATATATAGATTTTCCCAATAAGCCGATGGATAAATTCGAAATATGATTTCACCTTCAGCTGAAGTATTTTTGATTAATACTCGGTATCTAAAAAAAAATATATATATTTTTAATATCCTTTAATCACTTTAAATGCATCTTCAGAATGAAAATAAAAATAATTTTCTTTAGTAAAACTGTAATTGAATAGAATGCTTTTAAACAGATAAAATAAAATATTGTTTTTGAAAATAATTTCCCATTAGTTTAAGGTAATTTTTTTTTTTTTATAATTCCAACCTAACACCATAGACTGGAAATTCGGAAGAACTCTCCGATCCGAAACACCAATAAAACAAACAGGTACATGCAGTTTGATTCTGGAACTTTCGTATCGCTGTATTTGTGCAACTTCACAATCGAATGCCGAAATATTTCTTCACTTTTGGAAACTTGGCGAACACAAATATGTATGATAATTTGCATATAAAAAATGGGAAAAATAATATTCTTAACGAAAAGTAATAAATTGTTCTTAGAAGCAGTTAAATGTATAAAATTTACTTATTATTAGGTAAAAATATACTTTTTGCAATTTTTCACAATTATGTGTGTGAATGTGTGAGTTGTTCTGGTTTCGATTTTGAAATGAAATCCAGAATCCTTTTCTGTTCTTTTCAGGAGATGAACCGTCATCCTGAATGCCAATTGAATACTTTCTGAAGGGCTCACACGCATTTGGAACGCTTCTGAACTATTGGAATTTTCTTGACAGGTCGGTTAAAGCGTTAGAACAAATGGGTTTTTTGAAAGGGTTTGGGGTCATAATTCTGTGTGTCAAAGCTCGGATCACAAAATTCTATTTTCCAAAATACTGTATCTCAAAATTCTTTAAATCTAAAATTCTGTATTCCAAAATTCTGTAAATGTTAAAAGAAACAATTGTTTTGACAATTAAAAAAAGGGCTCACTTTTTGCGCAAAAATTGCGCACTTTTACACTTTCAAAACAATTCTTCTTTTATTATTTACAGTTTTGGAATACAGAATTTGTTTTGATAATTTAAAAAGTGCGTTGTTTTCCTAGTATTTAGACACAATGCTAAAAAAAACTAAAAAATGCTTTGTTTATCAAAATAAAAATTTATCAACTCTGACTCGCTCTACAAGGAAAACCACATATCCAAATCAAATAATTTCTTTGATCACTAGAGTTCCAATTGAGTGTCAAGTTAGCAAAGGAACTTTGACAAATCGAAGAATGGCTAGGTGGATAACTAGCCGTTTATTAGTCGTTAATTAGTTGTGACAGTTTCGAATTTGTCGTTCAATATTTTCAATGGTTTTTTGGGTGCTTTGCTAACTTGACAAATCTTGAGAAGCGGTAAAAACTTCTTATACTTAATGTCTTATGGCTAAATAATTTGCCGTTAGTTATTCTTTAATTAGTTGTGAAAAATGTTGTCTAATCGCGCCATGTGTTCTATGTTTTTTCTTTCGTTCTATGCTAGCTTGATATCAAGTAAGCAAAGAATCACCTAAAAAAGGGGTAAACACTGCTAATATCGAATGGTTTTTTGGAGATAATTTGTCTTTAACAAGTCGTGAATTAGTTATGGCAATTTTGAATTTGTCGTGCAAAATTTTTTTTACGTTTCTTTGCATTATTTGTTAACGCCACATCAAGTTAGCATATCACTACCTCAAAAGTGGCGGAAGTACATGGACATCTTAACAATTTTTTGTTTTTCAGGGAGTTTTTATTCGAGAAATTGTGAGATCCTTCAAGGGCCATGGAAAGTACCTATCATCTTTGGCCATTGGGACTCAGCACTCGGTACAAAATTATTAGTCACTTCGATTCCTGCCATGCACACAATGATGGTTGAAAGAATAGTCAGCCACTTAACCCTTTCTCGATCTGTCAAGCGCAATATACCAAATATATTTCATTAATTAAATAATATTAACAAAATAAGAAGAAACGAGACAATTACAACACATTTCGAAACTAGTTGATAAAAACATGAATTTCCAGCAAAACTATAAAAAACACAAAGTAAAGCTGTTTGAAATTCAACGATTATGTTGATTTACCCACAATTAGCTTACTAAAGGCCAGTTGTACAAATATATAATCCGTGGTTAAGCAATTTTAACTCACCGACTTTGGCATATTTTCTTAGGTTCAACGATTGATGCTTCAGGCATTAAATTGGTTACTAAAACATAATTGAACCTTTAACCGTCGTTGAACCTCAGTTATTTCTCGGAAATCAGTCAGTAAAAACTGCTGAACCACGGATCAAAATTTGAACCACGTTTGTACAACTGGGGCTAAGAAATATTTCTAGGGACAGAAGTCTAAATTAGCATTGAAGAAATATTTGAGTTTTAGAAAACAAAACAGATTTACAGAAGAATACAGAATCTAGGGAACAGAATGTTGGCATTTACACAATTTTGGATTTACAGAATTTTGAAAAACAGAATAACGACCCGTTCCCTTTTGAAAGACCTTCTAATTAGTTTTTTTTAGATTGTTTTTGTTTTTTTAAGTCTTCAGCGGCGATTTAAAAGGTTAAAGCTTGACATATTTTTACACAACTTACCGAACCTTATCCATTGAAGCAACTTCAGTATTCCAATAGACCAATCGGTCTCTTTCCACATCCAAATGAGTAAAGTTAGTCAAAGACGTTAGATTTGAAGATTTTATATGAACCGAATCATTTGTTCTTCTTCCCAAATACATGAGAATGCCATAAGAAGGTGGAGTTATAACTTCATAATGAATTCCATCAAGTTTAATATCCAAATTCGTCTCCAAAACAAAATCTCTATTTCGAAGAATGACAAATTTTCCCTCTTGCACAGTAGTGGCGTTTGTTGGAAGCATTGAGACAAATGGTTCAGATGCATGAATCTCTAGAACACCTGTGGATTCATACTGTCCATCGCTTACAATAAAGGAAGCCGTCCCAATATCGGGTCCGGAGTGTTGAAAAACAATTCGTCTGTTATTTATGTCATCTTGGCTAAAATGATCCATGTATACTCCTGACTTATAGAATCCACCGTTTGTACTAGATACATGAATGTAATGAATATCCGATAGATTGGTATTAACATCAGCATCCATGTACTGCAGTTCATCTTGGTTTATAGTTCGAACCGACCCACGAACTACATGGAAAATTCGATCGACTGTTCTGAATGGTGGATTGTCATTTAAAAGTTTTATTTGAATGTCAATTTGACACACGAATTGCATATCTGCATCTTTGTTTGAGAGTATCAACAAGCTTAAAGTATCTTCTTGGGATTCTGTATCATCGTGACAGTAGTAGACTTCATTGAGAAACAATTGCTCAAGAGTGAAATCCGACATCGTTTCAAGCTTTGAAGTGTTTGTGTCTTGATGGCAAAGACTTCCATGTTGTGGGGGAATAGATATTGAGAAATTAAGACTTTCATAAATATTGAAGGCAATTTCAAAGTTGTTTTTGCTAATGAGGGCACGATCACCTTCTTGAACCCTCAAAAGCTGCTTGGTTTGGAAAGATAACTTTTTCTCCAGCTCTTCCTGAGGTGTGAAGATAATTTTTAGCTTCCCTATGACATTGTCACATTCCATTACAGAAACCATAAAGTCAAGATAGTCAATGAAATAAGAATAAGAGGTGCGGTGAAGAGCATAGCGAATACGATTTTTATCCACATCCTGCTGCGTGAATGAGTCCATTTCCTTCAAGATTAAAAAAAAAATTAAAATGATGAAAAAAAATAATAAAGATAAATTGTACCTTCGAAAAGAACTCACCTTGGCAAACTTACGTGATCCTTCTACGAAAATAGAACCGTATTTAGTCGGTTGAATTATTTTGTAGATTATATTCCTTGGAAAAGTTGACAAAGGTACCGTTTCGAAAAGCAGCACATCGTTGTTGAAAATAAATTCTTTGGAACCGTTTATTGCAATAACAGATTGTTTACTTGATGTTATTCGGAGACTGGTGAAAGTGATCCGAAAATCAAATGTTTGGGTGGTAACGAGTCCATGTGATGCTACAAACTATATGCAATATATGAAAAAGTTATTAATTTTGGCTTTTATAAAAATATTTTTTTTTATAAATATAAATAAATAAGAGGTAACCTAAAATATATTTACACAAGGAATTTGTTTTCTTTTTTTTTTCATACCTTGAATTCATCCTGCCATGGAGTCCCAATATTATGAATATATCGAACATGGCTTAGCAGAAGTTGACTATCGCTAAACCACTCCACATTCACCCATGAAGAATCCACCTGTCTTAGACGTTGAATAGCTCCATATTGTGGCCTCTTAACAATATCGTATCTGATATCAATATTATCTTCCCCAGAATTAGTGACGATGGAAAGATTGTACGGAGTTAGAAAAAGAAAGGACTTATGAATCATTATAAGTCCAGTATTATTAACAAGCCTTAATTCCATCGGATGCACTGAAACAGGTAGATTAACAGTGTCACTAGTCTCAATTCCATCAGACACTTGAAGCTTAATATTGTACGAAAGTGTCTCTGTTGTTGTAACATTAAATAAATATGTAACCCTTCCCATATCTATGTCTTTTTGGGAAAAAGTTTCCGTTGTTTTTCCATCAACTTTAAAAGAGCCTTCATGTTCCTTTGGAACTTTTGTTGGTAAAATAGAGTAAATTAAGGCATCTGCAGGGCTATCTGGATCTTCGATAGTAACTAAATCAGTGCTTAAAACTTTTTCGATTCCTTCAATTAATCGTAGAATTTTATTTCTTGGAATTCGTAGCTGAGGAGGATCATTGACAGGTGTAACATTAGCATGCAAGAGAAAACGATGTTTTCCCAAAATGTACTCTGGTACTTTTTTTGTCGAACCATCGATCTGCATATCGATTGTTGCATGATCACTAAAGCTTTCGGCTCCATTATGAACATATTTCAATCTATCGGTGCTCAAATCATCTAAGCCAAATGATACTACTGGGACGAAATTATTCTTGTCGCTTGAGAAATACAAAATAGTGCCATATTTAGGTGGATGCACTATGATGAATTTGACTGTTATATCGGAAATATCTTGTCTCTTTAGTTCAAAGAGTAGATCTATATTAAGAGCTGTTATGAATATTGTTCCTCCTTCTAAAAGTTGTAGTGGTGAAATATTAAGGAGCTCCGTCTCCGGGCTAGATTCAGCAAAAATCTATGGGAAAAAATGAAAACAAAAAATATAAGGACCTCATTGTGCGCATAGTTATTAGCCTAAAACTTTTATCTAGGAAGCCTTTAACGAGTTCTTCATCTTATCTTAAAGAAAAAACACAACTGTTTTTAGGAATAATCATAATCCAACCCCGAAGTTTTACTTACTCTTACAGTCATATGAATTTTAGTAGTAAAGGAATATAATAACACACTTCAAGGGTGCACCGCTTACTTATTTAACAGTATAGAATTGTTTAATTTTTCAAATGATCTCAGTATCAGCTCTCTTTGCTGAGTGTCTTAAACTCGACACAGCTGAAAGCAAGACTGGCAGCATGAGAGTCTTGAAGAGCTTGTAATTTGTCTTACTTGTAAGGAGTTTTTACAAAAAAAATCGAAACCAAGCTAATCAATAATTTTAAATTAAAGAAAAAAATATATTTAAGTAAACCAATATTCGGAAAAATTTTTAAAAAATTTTGTAAAATGTACAATGACAAAAAAAAAAAATGTCTTCGATTTTCAATGCCACTAGCTTTCTCGTTGGAGTTTAGTGAATATCTAAATAATCGATTGTTGGCTTTAAGAAAAGATATGGTGTGACGTTATAAGTATTGCAATTGTTTTTAAATATTTTTTTTTTTCTCTTTTAAGTCAATTTCTATAGAAAATTGCCCCTCCTGCTTTAACGGAGGGAAATAGACCCTTATTTTAGGATAATTTGTTTCTTGTCTCTCTCGGTCTAAATGACACGCACCAACTTTTTGGCACATCGTTTGCGAGTTGATGTTTTGATGAAGATCCCGTTTTAATTCCATCACCAAATTCTTCCAGTTTTAGGTTAAGCGAAGGTCTGGGTTCGATTTTCAGCCGCTGCCACCTAAAATCAGATATGTTTTTCCGGAATGGTTGAGAGTTGTAAATCACTAGACCCTGGTTGTCCACGAGCTCTTGCGCCATCAAATTTAATTTATTTTTTAATTTTTATTAAGGATCAGCGAATAAAAATTGAATGGAAGAATTTCTGATTGAATACAACTGGTAACCAGTTTTTTTTTCATAGTATTGCTAGCGGAATCTCAAGAATCAATTGGGGTAATCAAAGTCCACAAATAGAAGGTATTATATTCCGGAGGTTGTCAAAGTTGGAATGGTCAGAAATTTACAAATTGGCTGTGCATGTGAGGACCAAAACACACGTAAACATACAACAACAAACTGAAATTGAAATTGTCACAAATAAAAAATGGCTGTGAACGTGAGGAAAAAATACACGGAAACACAACAACAAAAATTGATTGAGAAAAAGTCAAAACTCTAATGATATAACCTTTAATTTGTGTACTGTGATCAAAGTAAGCATTCTTAATGGTGGTTATGTATTCCTACTTTTTATGTTTTACTAATCATTTGATGCATTGAGGTTTTTAAATTTCAAATGTTCACAACGAATTGGGTATGATTTGCCGATTTTTAAAATATTGATTTATTGATAATATCAACCGTCATAATGTTGACTTTTGAAAACTAGATTGGTAAACATCCCGACCGATCAAAATATCGACTCTTACATATGTCGTTTTCCATTGGACATCCAGGCTTCCGAAGAGTCCGGAAGTCTTCTAAAACCATTCCATTGGCGAAAAAATCCTCTTATGCTTCTTTTAGGGAAGAGAAATTCTCTTCTTGATTTCAAATCAGAATCCACTCGGGAAGCACTTATAAATACATTCAAACTCAAATGCCAAAAAAAACTGTGGTGCAAATTCATATTATTTTTAAAAGTCCATTCCATTAGTTGTGCACTCGAAAACAAAGAATTTAATATAATCTAATAAACAAATAAGTAAAACAAAAAGAAAACTTATTGTTTGTAAGTTAGGGATGGATACACTATTGTTTTTAATATCGTTTTTTGTGTGCCAGCAAGAAGTTTCTTTTTAATGATCCACCAATACAGGGACAACACTTCAGAATTGAGTAGAAGTAACGAGCAATGTTCCATTGGATTAAGGACATTATAAAGTTGATTTTAAAAATATCAGTTCGTAAAATATTATAACGCATGCAGCGGCTCCAATACCACTCTCGAATAACTGTCAATGTTTTGTGCATTTTTATCTTCACTTAAAAAAAAGTAGCATGTTCAATACAACAACAATTTGGTATGACTCCGTATTGTTGTTGTATTTTATACACTTTTTTTCCAAGCGAAGATAAAAATGCACTTAAAAGAGGGATATTATCAGTATTATTTGAATCGTATCATCCTGCAACCTTCAGTATATACATTGCTCATTCAATCAAAAGAGGCAAAATGGAAAATGTCAAATAAAAATAAAAACAAAAATAGTTCTTGAGGGTTTTCTTAACATACAGAAAAGATACAAAAAAGGGGAAGCTGAACTCGATCGACATTTTTACCAACAACTTTACAATCTAGATTTAAATATTCTGGGTTTTAAACTATCAACTTTTTTTTGTCGATCAAGCTTCAGTCGACATTTTAACAATCGATGAAATCTATGCCTGTCCAGTCGACATTTTTTTGTCGTCCATTAGTACTCTTCCCGTTAACAACACATTCACAAGTTTGTACCAGTAAAACATTTCAAAAAATCATTTCCTCAACTCGCGATTATTCACACTATGAATTATGTACCAGGGTTACTGCTGTAAATTTTTGAAAGGTCGCACTCAAGAAAAAAAAATCGCAACACAAAATAATTTAATAAGTCGTACTTTTATCCAAAAAGTCGCACAGCAATATTTTACCATTTTTTGTAACTACAGTAAAAACAATTGAATATCTTTTAACAAAAAGCCACTACAGTTTCGTTATTTATTTTGCTTAAGTGTGACCCTACTTAATTGTAATATAAATTTTATCGTAAAAATTCATTCAAATTACAGCTAAGCAAAATCAGTAGCAAAACTGTTACGACATTTCCTGCAATCATTATTGAGCTGAATAACAACTAAGCAACATTACCCTATTTTAAGTTTATTTTGATTTAAAAGTCTATGTTATAGTTCTGACTTATCATTTTTTTCCACCAGAAACAAAGAAATAATAATCAAGTCACTCACATTAAAATTAACAATAATTTTACTTTATAATATTTCCAATGATAAGTTTCAATTACAGCTATAAACGGTCATCTTTGTTCCTATGTTTTAACGACAATTTTTTGTAGGTTACTCTTATTTCAGTTACATTTAGTTTTAACCACTCTGTTATAAAAGAATAGTAATATACAATAATGAATGGAAATAAAAATGTTTACATTTTATAATTTAAAATGGTTTTTATGAAATTTAAACACATTATTTCCATTCATTAATAAACACACAATTGGAGACGGAACATCATAAAGTGTAGTATACATTGCTGTGTTTTAATATCTCCTATCAAGATCAGGATCTGTATTTTATTTTAACACGTTATAGAAAACCATAATAAAAGGAAATTTTCAAAATTGTTTTTGTAGCATGTGTTAAAAGTTAATCCAGATCCATGAAAGAAGAGAATAAAACACAGCTAATATTAATAACAAATATTGTAAACTTGTTGTTGAGCTCATCCCTCAACTGGCGTTGTAATCTTTCAATTTCAAATTTCCCCATTTTATTTAAATTTTAAATTTAAACCAAGTCTTTTTTTTGTGGCTGCCACAGCAACTGCTGTGTTTCAAAGAAAATGGAAAATGGTTTATTCCAATTTAAATGGTTGAGTTCGAGAAACCTGTTTTTTGTATTTTTGATTTTTAAAATTTGACAAAGCAAAATTTTGAACAAGTCAAGTTTGAGTCCGGGCTTTTTTCGAAAATAAATCAGTGGGAAAGTTAGATCTTTTTTCTCCTTTGTACTCATTCAATTTTGAAATCTAAAACTGTTGTAAGGCATCAGAATATAAAATTGCCCCCCTTTAAAATCGAACTGCCCCGCTGTTCTCCCTAACGAGCTTCAAACAGTTTCAGACCGCACTAAAAATGAATAAATCTGGCGGTCTGAAACTTAATAAGGAACAGGGGCATAGAGCGATATTTAAAATATGGAATACTTTTCACATTTAAGTCAGTTTGAAATTATTTCGTAAAAATACGAAAGCTAATGATTTAACTATTTTTTTTAATTATTCCACCTAAGACCGTTTTGCCAATGCGCAATTTTCGTAAAATCAGTTTATCTAACACTTTACAATGACTTTTTAACAAAGGCATGCCGAAAGCTTAAAGATATTTTAATGAAAACCTTACCTTAAAAGGTCCTTGATAATCTGCCTTAATACAATACGCCTGATCGCAGTAGCAAATAAATTCGTCAACGCTCCATTGGTTGCATACTCCACTAAGTAAACAAGGTCGCTCCTCAATACATGGGTACTTCCAGATACAGTCCACCGATAGCTTATTGCTGGCTCTCATCTGAGGAAATCCCAACGCAAAATCATTGACTACAATATTTCGCATACAACCCTTTAAGCTTTGATCGTTGACTTTAAGACCTTCACTCGAAAGTTTTCGGCGCATTTTTTCAGGAACACCTCCGATGAAGAAACTTTTTTCCAATTGGATTGTGCTGTTAGACACATTTGCATGGGTCTCCATAGAAGCAATTTTATCAACCGAGAAATTAACTTCAAATTCATCATAACGTATTTCAACTTGATGCCATTGACCATCGGATATCTTGTTATTGGAAGTAAGTTTGAGTATTGTTCCTGCTTTGTTGAAAATAAAGTGAAGAATGCCATCCTGGATTTCAACAAGGATAAAATCATAACCTCCGTTAAAGAATACCAATCCCGATGATTCTATGGTTCGAAGATCAAAAAGGATTCTTGAAAAGAATTGTAAGGTTATAACATGATTTCAGAATTAATTAAGGCCATGACTTACGATTCTGCAGCTGTATTTTTTTCCTTAACTAATAATCCAAACGAATCGTCGTTTAAAAAACTTATAGCTTCGCTCAAACCTGCATCGAATTCGCTACTGCAAATCCATGAAACTCCAATGCTTGTCGTATGACTAATGCGTTCTTTTGCTCGCTTGATAATATTTATGTTATTATAAAAGACCTAAACAAAATCAATTATTAATTGAGTTTTCTATTCTTCCAAAATATAAAACTTACTCACATCAGATATACAACCCCGGAAATTGTTAACATCCTTAACATATTCAGCTCTGAATTCACCAACTCCTCCCAAATAAGTTCCGTAGTGAACATTGAATGCTGATAACCCGTTCTTCAGTGATTTTCGGATAATGCTTGCATCTACTTGCAAAGTTATGTTGCTATCATATCGTTGGATAGCTATGTCATGCCACTCTAAATCGTTTAGTCTTTGTTTTTTTGGTGAAATCAACTACGAAAACATAACAAAGTTATTTTAAATCCAAAAGATACTTTTAAACATTATTTGAATTCAAATCATACTTGTATCACATCACGATCAATTTTAAAAGTAAAATTTATGATTCCTCCGTCCAATCGGATAAGACAGTAGTCAGTTCTTCCATCAGCTAAGAAGAGGAATGCATTCTCTTGTTGAGTGCGGAATTTTATGCGAATGTTTGTGGACATTTTTGCCTCTTGCAATGGCATGGTTATGTAACCATCTCCATAAAACGAAACTAAAAAAATAAATTAAATTATTCATCGATTTAATATTTATTTTTCGCATTATTGTGTTTGTAATTCTTTTTTAAATATATGGGAAATTATTATTATTATTTCTATACTTTCTATGTTAAAATTCTAATTCTATAAAATGTTGAAGATTATGGATAAAATGAAACTATACAATAACGCAAGAACTTTTTGAACAAACATTTCTACCGATTTCTTAACGTTAAAAAATAAAATAAACAATAGTAAATAAAAACATTAACAAGGGGCTGATTTGCAAGAATCAAACCACAAATATCCAATGTTAAGGGATGTCCTATATTTAGTTCTTTTTTCTAAATGCTTTCCTATAAAAACACTTAGTTACTCTAGTCGACCGGTTTGGTTCCATAAAAGACTTCTCAATTTAAAAAATGCTATACATATATTTTGGGTTTTAAAAAGAGCAAAAATGACTTTTCTTTTAGAATTTAATTTTGCCAAATGATAAAGAATAAGAATTCCTTAAAAGATTTATACATTGGCAGAATGTTTGGTTGGTAGAACCAAGAATTAAAAAAAAATCAGAAGCTTTTTGAAGTTAAATAAATACAGTAATATTCTCTCAGGTTCGTTAATAAAATTTATTTACTTTATTTAGGGCCAGTTTCAAGTCTTACAGATAAAGTCTCGAATAGCTACGTGGAACTTTTTTCACAGATTAACTTCAACTTTTGGTGTCAACTGTCTCAGATAGTTATATCTGACTCACAGTACACATATCAAAGGATGACGTACGTAAGTGGAAAGGTCTATTCAAACCCATGGATATACCGAAGCTAAATTTTTTTTCATGATGTGATTCACAAAATATTTCATCCAAAGTGATTTAACTGATTTTCTGCCCCAACTATCTACCTAAATGTCTTTGGATAGCGATAACTTGGAAACCAAAGCTTGTAGAAAGCAGAAAAAATCAAAAATCGATAAAGATTTTCTAGGGCTTTCAGACACTGAAAACTAGAACCACTTACGACGTCTGGTTCTCGAAATATACACATCCAAAGTGATATTTCATTATTTGCATTTAGCCTAAAAATGCATTTGGATAGATATATTTTCTGAACCAAGCCTTGCAAATAGTTCCGGTTTTAAAATTCTACATTCTCTATTCAAAAGCTATTCGTTCCTGGAAGCCAAAAGCTTGTGCAAGGTCCAGTTCATTAAATATTCGCAACCAAAGTAATTCTGATGAATTTCGACGCAATCCGGTAGATGTGAATATCTATTGAACCAAGCTTTCAAAATTGTTGCGGTTGTCAGTGTTGATTAGGAAATTGACACACCAAAAATGTAAAAATTTCGTCTCAAAAATTTTTCGAGGATTTCGAAAAAAACATGGACTAACCCCTTGCCGTTTTTTTTTTCAAAAAAAAAAAAACAATGTTAATCTTCCGAGTTTTCATTTTCGTTCAAGTTCGCGCATATGTCAAAATCTCAGAGACCCTTTCAGTTCCTTGAATGTATACGGTGGCATGTTCAACACATTTCAAATTTTAAATTTAGATTTTCAGATTTCTGGATTTTCCAAACTTCTGATTGGCTAGACTTCAGAAATTTGAGTATTCATTACTGAAATTGTGACATTGATTGCACCCACTTCAGATTTGACAAGGTCTCCTGACAATTAATTTGTTTTTTTGTTCATTATCTGACAACCGGTTTTTTTAAAACATGCGCAATATATTACCTTTAATATGTGTACTGTGTATCTGACTGATAAAGTTTCGGATAGCATATCCGCGCCAGTTCAAGTGGCTGTTTTAAAGCCTTTATCTAGAAAATGCCTTACTGCTAGGATTTTCCATCGTAATATTTTAGATCTCACTTTCAGTGAATTCAGTATAAACCTCGACAGAACAAATAGTCGTGGTTCATACTGAATTTAAATAGTAAATATCAGTAACATTTTTAGATAAAACGACAAGGATTTTTTGTTCTGACAACAAAAAATTACAACCGTTATGAGTCGGTTATCTATCCGAAACTTTTACTGGAACATTTTGAAACTGGTCCTTCAACTTGCAATTATTTATTTCGCAAATCAAAACACTTTACTACCTTACTACAAAACAATTTAGTATTCACCACTGAAATTAATTTACCAGATTTACTTATCTTTTTACTTTTATTACAACTATAAACTGTGTCCACAGCCGGTCAAACAGGTTCCCGAAATAGCTTCAAGGTTTTAATATTTGCTTTTAGAGCTTTCCATAGGGGAAATTCTCCATAAATTTCTCTAAGCCGAGCCACATATAAACATATGTGAGAATCGTTGCAAAACAAAAAGGGATACCATCAACTATGCGTTATAAGGAAGTTACTAAAAGTAGTGATTTGGGCTATTTATCTTTTCCAAATAAAAAGATTCTTTCTGAATTATGATCTCTTTATGATGACTCTGTAAGTCTAGCACCAGATATACCTCTAATGTTTCTTAAAAAAATTAAAATCTTGCTTCATTGTTCCTCTTCCTTTAATTTTCAACCATTCTCTTACCGAATATGTTTTTTAGGATTGCTAGAAACACTCTTTTATATATGTCTAATTCATAAATCTGGATCTAAACAGGCAGAAAATTATAGGCCAAAAGCTTAACTTCAAATACCTAAGTTCTTTGAAGTTATTGAAAATAATAAATTAAAAGCATTGATAAATAACTTTATATCTAAACTTTTCGGATTAGCCGCGTTATAAATATTAAATACTAAGCGAGTTCAATACAGTGCTCACCCAGGAGCGGACTAAGATGCAGTGGCACCCGGGGTGGTAATGTAAGGTTACACCCTTTAAAAAAATGCAAGAACAAAACACGAACAATTATTTTATATAGAAGTGCTCTCGAGTTTTTATTGTACTGAATGTTAAATCTAAATTTTGTGTGTGCTTCATTTCGATTGAAAGTATAACTAGATAAGTCAACTTATTTTTGCTCATTGTTGATCTTAGATTAGTCTAAATTAATTTAAATTTTGAAAAGCTTTGCTTACACGATGCCACTGAGACGCTAATTGTTAAATAAATTCTCATTACCAATAACAGACTTAGTAACGAATCTGAAAAATCCTATTTAACAATGAAGCACAAAAATTCAAAGGCTGCCAAAATTTCTTCATATTTTAAATTTATTTTTCAGATTCCGTATGACGCCGTATTCATCTGATTTCCAATATGATACTGTTGCCTGTTTTTCCTGTTAATGTCAAAGTAAGCGTAGGAGTAAAAGCACGCAGTTCTTCTTCCGTTCAATACAGCAATATTTTGTGTTGAGGAACTAAAAAAACTGACAACGTCTTTCAGGGCCTACACCGATAAATAAGTTCAGTCAGTGTTCATCTCTTCCAACGTCAAACCAGCATCTTGAACCTTTTTACCTGGCTTAACTTTCTTCTTTCACCTTTTTCACGGTGTCGTTACGACTTTCATAAGGAAAACCCACGAGTGCCTTAAGTTTTATTACATTTTTTTATAGCGTGAGCCCTAGTTTTGGCAAGTGTTCTTGTGCTGCCTCAACTTCATCCAAAATATCGCACCAGAATGAAATATAACACAAAAAAGTTAAGTCGCATTCAGCAGATAAGGTTATGGTCCGGCACCACTTGTATCGAAAATTTTCTTTTGAAAATCACAAAGGAATTCAAAGGTTGAAACCATCTTCACGACATTTTCCATTATTGGCTTAACGGCCTCGTGATGAGCGCACTATCCAGTGTTTACAAGTCCCTTGATTGACACACCTTCATCTTTAATGAGAATATCTCGACGATGCCTTGATGCTGAAAAAAATGTGTAAGGTCTTTCCACTGTCTCAAAAATTGTTGTACTTGAAGCAGTGCTTGAGGGAAAAGGTCAGAAACGAAATTCATGTGCACATACGAGCAGGGATTTGGGAGACAAATTTATTGTTTTATTTGTGTACTGATGGCATCCCCTATGAGTCTGCCATCCGGGGTGGACCCCCTACCCCCACCCCCACCTTAGTCTACCACTGTACTCACCCCGAACGTTTCGCTGCAAATTGCATCGAGAACTTGGTCTTCGGGACCAAGCTCGATGCAATTTACATCAAAACGTTCGGGTTGAGTTCTGTATTCAACTCGCTTAATATTTAATATTTATAACGCGACTAATCCGAAAATTTTAAAAATGTCTATTGTAAACAACCGCGAAAACCTTAATAGTTATAAACTTTATATGTATCTGAATTTCAAAACGGTTCTGGTAAATGGAATGTCAAATGCATTAAATTTGGTAATCTTGACTAGTTAATGCCTTTTATCCATGGAAAATAGAAATCAAATATACAGATATAATTTTCACGGATTTTTCTCAGATTTTTCAAATAACAAAGCTTGGGTTTCTATTCAAATTTTTTTAAATGGATGAAAGCTATGTTATCAATTTCACTCAATCCGTTAAAATAAGTTTTATTTCATATTAAACTATAAAGAATTATTGAGATGTGCCTCAAGGAAGCCATTTTGGTCCACTCCTATTTTTAATTTTTATAAGTGACTTACTGTTATCTTCAACGCTGAAAAGATAATTTTAAGATTTTATAGAAGTAAGAGCTTTGCTAGATTGTATCAAACTATAACGCAACATTCGAAGTAGCGTTTGCCAAACGTCTCGGTTTACCCCGTTTTAAGACATTAATGCAACTGCTCCGCTGGGAAAGCTTTTCCCCGAGGTGCGACTTAAATCAACAAAAGAATAATAGAAAGAAATATTTTAATATTTATTTTTTGTTTTTATATTTGGTTAATGAACAGCGAAAAATTTTGTTTGTAACTTCATGCACCGAAAATACCTTGACTTATTTCAGTCGAAAAGAATGTTTTGGAACTCTTCTTAATTAAATTCCGTGATTTATGAACGATAAGAAACAAAAACATATTTTGGAATAGCACACCGTGTTAATATCTTTAGCTCTTCTAGTCTAAAGTCCAAAATATTTGATCAACAAAAGCGAGTTCAATACAGCAGAACTAATATTGTTGTATTGAATTTGTATACATATTGAAGGTAGTCACACTCACTTCACCTAAACAGAAGAATTTTCTTTTAAAATTTGTTTCGTATTCAATATTTGTCCAGGCATGTCTTGAGTCTATTCTTGCTCCAAAAAAAATTGTAAAGCCATTTAAATAATAAACTATTTTTTTGGTTGGTATAAGTTCATATTTCCAACTTAATTTTATATCTACATATAGGAAATTTAATTTTCAAAAAAAATTTCAAGAGTTTAACTGTCAAATTTGGCTTAGTTTCGGAGCTATACAAAACAATAATATATTCAATAATAAAATCCCTTGCACGTAATTGTTACTTTATTCCCCTCATTTTCCTATTTATTAAATAGCCAAAAAGATTAAGCTAGTGAAAGGAAACGGGACCCTCAATCATAAGAAATCATTGCAACTTAAATAACAAAACAAAGCGAAAATAAAAACATTAAGGGTATTTATGCAACTTCGTAAAACCCTAGATAAGTTTACAAATTGGTTAATGAACTGTCAAATTTTGTATGGGAAAAGATTTACACAATTTGGTTAAACTTATAAAAGGATGTTGTTGCGTTAAATTAACCAAACTGGTTAAACTTATCCAAACGTCATTGTGACTCTTACTCTGATTAAATTATGCAAATGTTTAAAAAAGTTCGTTCATGCAAACTTTGCGTAATCTTATCATTTTACACAATTTGTAAACTTACGACGTTGCATGAATACCCTTGATAATTTAAGTTTTTTGAAATTAAATTAACTCAGGAACCCATGGTGTTCATATTCGATGATTATTATGAAAAATACGATGATAAATAGGGTCTCTAAGTGGGATTCCAATACAGTTTTAAGTTTCTTTCTGATCATGCCTTCGACTGGAATGAAGCCATGATAAAGCTGGACTTTTGCTAAGCACAAGATGTGCAGAAAAATCAAGCTTAAGTTTTCAACCCCAAACCCCAAACTGAATTCCTGGATCCGCGCCTGTTGGTACCTTAATTGTACATTGTCTTGAATAGTCCTTATTCGGTTTAAAACAATGAAAAACAATTTCCCGATTTTTTGTTTTTATTTAACCTCCTTCGTCACCCTTTTTCACATTATGTTACTTATTATGGGTACAGGGTAACCCTTCAAGCTTGCAAAACGTAAAATGACAAATCGAATAGATAAGATCCAGAAAAAAAAAAAATCCTCAAAGATAGAGGGCTATTTCCCTCCGTTAATGCGGTAGGAGCTATTTTCCAAATATTGAAATGGAAAAGTATATTTAAAACAACGGCATTCGCATGACTTACAATATTATTTAAAAGCTCTTTTTAAAGCTAGAAGTCTAACGGAGGGAAATAGCCCCGTACGAACGAATTTTGTCTTGTCTAGATCTAGATCTAATCTAGAACATGTTGCGTATTTAAAGAGTAAACCTGTAGTTACCCACAAAGAACAGCGAGGGGGTAAAACATAAATTTGAACAAATTTGTAAAATTGAATTTTTTCAGCTAAAACCATTTGATGTCCATTCAACTTGAAATTACAACCAACAAAAATATAAGGACCACCCTAGTTCACACATATTTCTTAAGAGAAATCTTAAGTTGGATATTTCGCGTTTGTATAGGAACCTTTTGTACATTAATTTTTATCGAAACCTTACTTAAGTATTTGGTATTTCCTCGGCACTGATAGATCTGACAATATGTACCTATCAGAAATATGTATGTAGTACATTTTAATGTACATGGTATATATAGAAGATAGAACCTTTATCATAAGTCATTGAATAACTTGTCTCGAATTAAAAAAAATGTGTCTTATTTTCAAATGAATTCCAATGGGGTAAAATCAAAGCATATCACTCGTCAGATTGCATCAACTGGGCACCCGCATGTTGCTAATTTACTGTAGGTTCATCAACAATTTATAAAATATAATAAAATTATTTAACTCGAACATCAATCATTTATTTAGAAATTCAAAATCAATGTATGTACAGTAATAAATTACAAAGAAATTGCGAGGTTCAAAAGATGAACGCTGATCTAATAACAAAAATCCATGTCCGTTACATTATATCTTGAAACCTGACATTTCAAATCCTTAGTAAAATTATATCTTATTTCCTTTGACTTCCCACGGAAATCAGAGTTCATTTACATCCAAGAATGCATACGCAATTTGCTCTAGGTAATATTTCTTGTGACCTTAAACCCTTTTCCAATAAGCAATAAGAATAATAAATAATAGAGATTATATGTAATTAAACAACAATTTAATACAATTTAAATTAAATTTTAGTTTGTGACCCAATGATAAATTGTTAAATATTTTTTAAAAAGTCTTTGCGGAACTAAAAATTTATCTTTGTACATAATACGTATATCTAATCTTTTGATGACTAAAATTACCTGTCGCCTTTTTTTCTTATTTATTATGAAAAAATAAATTTATTTTAGTTAAAAAAAATAAAATATCAAAGAACTCACCTTTCATTGCATTTATTGAACTAATTTTCAATATGATGACCAATGCCAGACAAGTTATCAATTGATTTCCAACGTTGATGTTCATGATGATGATTTATTTTTCATAATCTTACGCACTTTACAACAACATGTGCCGACTGCATGCATACACATAAAGAGTAAAATAAATCAATTTATATTTTCCAATTTGTGTAGTTGTAGGAGGTGGTTGTCCGTTAAGATAATTAGTTTCAGTTTTAAATAGAGCAGGTATTTATGTACTACACTTTAACATGAATAATGGGGCATACCTCTAATAGGAGAGACCGGGCAAATTGTATTTTCAGGCAAATAAAAAAAAATTATTTAAGAAAACGACAATTTCCTTTGATTTTGTTTTATGTAGGTATGTAATTAATGCTAGTTTTAGTCTATATGAGCATACAGCAAGTTCCGAGTATGGATGCATAACCGTAATCTGAGTATGAGGGTTTGTAGGTACCTACATAAACAAATGTAAGTACGTATGTATGTATATATGCATCGTGATATTGAATACAAAAGTTTAGCAATTTCTGATTTTTGGTTTTGCTTTGGTAAGTATACAAATTTGCAAAACAAAATTTATAAAATTTCTTACAATAGAAAATAATTATTTTGAAAAACATTTTTCAGCTTACTATTATCAAACTCGGCTTAGATTTTGGATTTTTTGGATTCGCTTGCTCAATTATTTTTTGTAGCACTAAATTTTGACGTCCATGTGAGGAATACTGTTTATTTTTTATTCTCCTGCTCTGTCAAAAAATTGAGGAAAAATACTGAGCGCGCAAGAAATATAAACTGGCCAATTACTGTAGGGATTGTGACCCCTATGAATAGAAACCTATGATAAATCCCAAGACAATCAAATCCGTAGCGGGTGTTGCTTTAGTCTGAAAGGTCGGTTGGTATTTCTTAGTCATGGAAGAAATGTCTATTGTAACACATTCACCTGGCTTAGGACGGGACAACGCCTTTTAAGGCTGTGGTCTTTTTTTTCTCCCCACTTGAAAAAAACATCCTTCCACGAGGCCCGTAGGAGCAGTGGACCCATGCAACGTCTGGTGTATAAGTTTGATAGGTCAGTGGTTGGTGTATGTGTCCATTCGTTGATGCTCACGAGAAGAGATAGAGACTTTTTACTCAGTTGCATGATGTTGTCTGTCTTTTTTTTTTTGAAACTAGGCCAACATTTTCTGGTTTAAGCCCAGGTATCGAGTGGGTGGGAACTGAACTATTGTTTCTGCTTGATTATGATCAAGAGTTGATCCTATTCTGGCCAGTTCATCAGTGCTTTCATCACCTGGGACACCACTGTGGCCAAAAACCCAGCAGAGCCTTATGTGCTGGTCACCAAGAACCCTAAGCTTTTCGCAACAGCAAGTTACAAGCTTGGATTCGATTTCAATGGCAGACATTTATTGCTGCTTGGCTATCAATGAAAAAGTTGGTATAACTCGCATTGAGACCTGTCAAGCAGCTTTTGTCACTGCCAGGACCTCAGCTTAAAAGACGTTGTTGTAATCAGGAAGTCTGAATGAGCTGACCAGTCCAAGGTTTTCTGAAAAGAATCCTGCACCAACTCCAGTATCTATATTGGAACCGTCGGTGTACATAGCTAGCATCGATTCGCAAGTAGACGGCTCATTCGTTTGCCAATCTTCCCTGCTAGGAAAGCTTGGCGTGAACGGCATGTCGAAGTCTAAGCGGGGTGTAATGTAGTTAGTGCACACCATATTAACCGTGAATTTCTGTAGAATTTGTAGCCAATGTGGCTTAGCCGAAGTGCGCTATTGGCTGCTGATTCCTATATAAATATATCTAAGGGTTTTAGACTCGCTGTGGGAGTGAACCTCACTGCCCCAGTGATACCAATACATGCCATTCTTCGAACCTTAGTCACGATTAAAAGCTTGGTAACTTTGTGCAGTGCATTCCACCAGACTAGATTTCCGTATGTCAGTACAGGTTGAACTAAGGCCGTATACATCCACTTGATAATTTTTAGGCTTGAATAGAATGCAAACATGGATTTCTTCATTCCGTCTTATCTTGAAGTATCCTTAAAGCTATACACGGCGGGGCCATCCGATCCATTTAGCTCGGTTGGATTTCAGATTGGCTGAATATCGAAATGGATCGACGGCTGATCCAACCCACACGCGCGACCAATTTCGGATCGACGTGGGGCCATTTGGTTCTTTGGCTGTGTCTTGTATGGCCAGCTTATGAAGAAGAAGATGTACATTAGGGTGATCGTTACATGGATTTTTTGAGATTTTATATTTGGATGGTCCTAAATCGGCTCTAAATGAAGAACGAAAATCCCTAATTTTTTCGATTTTCATTTCCATCCCCTATAGTCGCTGTAGACGTAAATTAAGTTTCCTCTTTTTTCTGTATACTAGCAAATTCGCGTAAAATCTGCCAAAGGTTCTAAGCATGTAGGTGGGCAGACAAGGAACAAATATTACGGAAAGGGGTTATATCCCCCCCTACTTGGTTGGGAGGACCAATTTAATACAAGAAAAAAAGAAGATTTCTGCCAAATGACGCACTTCAAACGATTTAACAATTACGTTAAGGGTCCTTCGGTGCATCATCAAAGTACTCCACTGGCCAACATACTTATAAAACATGGTTGGTCGGTTTTATTACAACTATTGGATGTATTCCACTTTCTATTTAAAAGAGGGATCTCCAACAACAAGTTTCATTTTTTATTTCGCCCTATTTTTTCAACCGTCATTGATATCAATTCTGATAAGTAAGTCGCTATTATAAGCGTCATGCTATTTCACCCAGCTTTATTATATTAAACCGATTAATTTAAACGCTCCAGGTGGGTGATTGATGTGAAGACCCCAACTCGTTTTTGCTGGAGTCAAGGTCGGGTAAAAATATTGCCGGTGTAGATGAGAGTGTGGCGTTTTTTGAGTGATTTATAATGAAATCAATTCTTGAAGAACTCTTAACTTGAGTATATTTATTTATTTTCTTTTTGTTGTTATAATATTAGAAAAAAACGAAAACCAATGCTGTTTCAAGAAAACACGTTTCTTCTTTCGATTTTAGGTACAGTTTAGTTAAAGGGGTGATATGAATACTTTGAACAAATTTATTTGGCTTTAAAGAGACTTCAAATAAAAAAATTCGCTTTATAAAGATCAATTCTGTCGAGTTTAAGAACACTGAATTTTTAAGAAACCTGCTGCGGTCTCTCCTGCTCATGACAATAAACACTTTTTAAAACTTATCATATACATATATATATACCACTTTCTATTTAACAATTATTTTTAATTTTTGTATCGATTATCCAAAAAGACAAAAATCTATATGCGCTATCGTGTTTTGTCGTATTAAATAGAGAAAATCATCTAGCTGAAATTCTTTAGTTACTCAAAGGCACATTTCAATTAATGGGGTGACTAGTAATTAAGCTAGTACTTTAGTTTAACCCCTTTGTAAAAACTTCGGACCATATGTTTTATGTTTCGCACAAAACAATATCAACAAATATTTGGGTCAATGAAAACAAAAAGTTACCGCGTTGTAGAAGATACACTTATATGCAATGAAGCGTAAATATAGTTTTTTTGATGCCGTTTCAAGATTGTTTCGCAGATGTATTACGAGTACCTTCTTCACAAAATTTTGTATATCAAAGAAATGACTGGAAACAAAATTATAAATAATTTTACACCGAAGCGTGTTTTTATTTAAAAATAGATCCCCCTATGAAGGGCTACCGATCGAGAGCCGCAAACACAAAGAGCACTTTTTTTTGACATGAGTTATATTTTTGTCATTTTTACTGAGAAAAAATGAATAATTTGAAAAATCAGCTTTGTTAATATTTTGATATTCTCGAAATTTACGATCGAACGTAAACAAATTTTGCCGATATCTGATGCACGGCTATTTTTAAAACTCAGTTACAAAAACTTAGTTCACTTAAAAATCTTTTTTTTCACAAAATATAAGTAAATTTTTTCAACAGACGAATACATATTGCAGTTCCAAAACAAAAGACTCGAGTTTATAACCTAACGAAGATTTCTGAAGTACTGATGATGATCATATGCCGATCATCAATTCAGACGCACCCAGAGGAACACGGAAGAAACCATAGGCATGGCTTGTGAGTTGCGAGTCATCTTCATCATCCCTGCCCTCCTGAGAGCATACATTTTACATTAAGTGCACATGCGCACTTCCGCCAGTCAGTCAGTCTCAGTCGCATGTCGCATTTGAGTGAGAGAAAACTCATCTTTTTTATGTCCATGCAACCATACGTTCGCGTATCGCGGTTTTTGTATTGCCGGAATTACTTTTTGAAAGAATTAGGTATGCTATGATTCATTTGTTTGATGCTTTTGAATTAGAAGCATTTAGTTTCCCTCTTTTTTCTAAAATGTTTGAACAACAATGTTTTGGGTTGGGAAGCATTGAAATGTAATTTATTATTGTAGTAAAGTAGCAAGAGTAAAAATAATTATGTATGTACCTGGTAGTACACACGATGTATCTGTTTTGGGGAAAACCATACGAGAGATACTCATAATTCTTTTTAATTTACCAATTGGGATTTAATACACTGATATTTTTAGATTTTTTTTCCTAAATAATTAGACATGATAATTAAGGGACGTAAAACTCAATTACTCAAAGACGCCTCAACAAAGAAATGAATGAATGAGTACCTACACGAAAGAAAATATAGAAAGAAATGCGTACTGAAATGTAGAAAATGTAGCCGTTTTTAAGGAAGTAATTACATTATTTATCATCAGATAGTCCATCCATATTTTTATTGGGTCGCCCCGCAAGTTCAAGGACGGGAGATTATACAGGTAGGTATTTAAATGATGGTTTGCGATGTTACCTATTTTCCTTTTGAAAATAGGTAAGTAATATAACAGGTGTGGATACAGGAGTGCAATTGCCCCCTCCCCCACGGGCAATAACGAACGATGAATTTAATAAAATATTCTTTTCGTCTACGTTTTTAAAATGTATTCTTGGCAGCCAAAAGAGGACGACACGTTAACATTTTACCTACTCATTTTCCATTTCACGAAATTATTTAATTCGTTTTGAAGAAACAACTCATGTATCTCACCTCTCCCAGCTAAGCCTTACATTATTGTTAACATTCGTGAGGATTCTGTGGGCTCTAGACCTTTGGTACCTCATGTATGGGAAGTTTGATATTTGAGAATGCCATCTAATTGTCAGAAAAGGTCAACTAGCCTTAGAAATTGGTCAGCCTTAGATAACTTGTAATAAAGGCTTAAAAAGTTTCTCAAAGTCACGCGCGACTTCTGGCACCTCACTCAAGGTCATACAAAAACTTTTGGCACCTCATTTGGGTCATTTCAAAAAATTAAGTATGCCATTTGTAAGGCCACTTCATGTTCAAAAAGGTCAGCTATTTTCAGTAATTGGTGAACCATACATATTTTCTAATGAATTTTTAATGCATTTAAAAAAGAATTCAAGGTCATTGGGATTTTTGGGACCTCATTTATGGGAAATTTGCAAAAATTGTTTATCATCTGAAGGATCTCTAAATCTATATTAAATGAAGGTATGAATACCTAATTTTTTGGAATAATCCAAATGAGGCCAAAATTTTGTTTGTGACCTTGAAACGAAATTTGAAAATTCATAGAAAAAAACTATGGCTGACCAATTATTGTAAAATGTTGACCTTTTATCACGATCTAGAGATCTTTCGGATGGTATACATTTTTGTAAATTTCCCATAAATAAGGTGCCAGAAATCTCGCGTGACCTTGAGTGACCTTGAGAGACCTTAAGCCTTTATTAGAAGTTATCTAGGGTTGACCAATTTCTAAGACAAGATGACCTTTTCTGACCAATTACGGAATGAATTAGAAAATTTCCCATATGAGGTGCCAAAGGTCCAGAGCCGGTTTTGTCACTTTAGTGAATGCGTTTTACTACCTGAAGAGAATTTAAGACGGAGCTGGAATAGATGTCAAAAATGCTGCAGCTGTAAGCATTGAACAGAATGGGAGACGAAGGTGCAATAGATGTAAAAGGCAGTTAAGAAACTTCCGTATTTCTAAACTGACGCAAAGTACGAATCCGATAAAGAAGATTGAAGCGAAACCAGAAAGTGACTTTCTACAGTGTCAGTCATTGCCAAAGAGAAGTTGGATGAAACTTCTACACCTACGGATAGATTTTCTTGCCCGTTTTTGAAAAAGTCAAGTCAACTGATTGATTGTCAAATGATCGTCATTTTTTGCAAGGTTTTTTTGATCAATATCAGCCAGTTTTCTTGCAAACACATTTGACGTTCACGAACACAATCTCAGGCTTCTCACTATTTTTGCCATCAACTCGATTTTTTTACTGCAGAATAGGACCGCAGATGATGTTTTCAAAATTGTATTTTTGAACGTAAAACAATATCGCAGGTAGAATCTTGTTCGAATGTCAACTACACTCAGTGGCCTATCGTGAAGGCGTCGACATGAAAGATCATATTTTGTATTTTGATAGACTGATTCGTGAATTGAAAGGATCTGGAAAGTAGATGGAGGACATCGATATCGCCATTTCGTTGCCAAAATCTTACGACACCTTAAAGTAATTGCTATCGAGACGATAGAACAGACAAACCTTACATTGGATTTTGTCAAGTGCCGATTGTTAGACGAGTAGAACAAACGAAGATCTGGTTCTTCAAGTGAGGGATCTACATCGGTTGCAATGAACCCAAACATTACCTAGCGTGGCTGCAACATAGCTTTTGAAGGAGATTTTGCGTACGTATCTTTAAAAGGCTAAACAAATTTCAAAAGAAGTAGTTCAGGAAGGCTTTATGAGGTGGAATTTCAAGTTGATAGAAGCGCATTTACTGGATTCACTTGTGAAAAAATTGTACAGATTTCTTTCCAAACATGAAGAAGATGGTCAGTCGGAAAATGGCAAAAGGTGTGGAACATTTAACTATCAACGTTGTCTCTTCACACGAAGGATCAAGATATTTTGTTACATTTACATATGATTTTTCAGGAGCAACAGCAGTATATTACACTGAACGAAAAAGCGAAATTTTCAAAAGATTTGTTGCGAGAGCAGAAGCCCTACACGGTTATAAGGTTGCACAGCTGAAGGCAGATAATGGCAGAGTCTCGAATCTCAAATGAATTGAAGAACTCTGCAAGACAAGTGGAATTCAGTAGATTTACACAGTACCATACACTCCAGAATTGAACTCAGTTGTGGAGCAGCTTAACGGAACTCTGGACAAAAAAGCAAGAACAATGTTAAATGCAAATGGTCTGGACAAGAAGTTTTTGGTAGGAAAAAATTTTAACAGTGAACTACGTCAAAAACTGCACTGGAACTGGAAAACACTTCTTCAACAAGACTCCAGCAGAAAATTTATTTGGGACTAAACCAAATTTGTCAAATTTTTTAATATTCGGTGCAAATTGCTATAATCACATTCCGGCAGAAAAGCATTCGCATTATCAGCTCAGCAAATTTTTGATAATGATCCTCCTACAATCACTGAAGCAAGATAACGAAGTGATTGGAAGAAGGCCAGTAATGAGGAATACCCATAACTTGTGATGAAACTTGGACAGTCACCGTATATAATTTACCAAAAAGCGGAAAACCAATAGGTATCATGTAAATCGATATTCAAATTGAAGCGGAAGGCAAATAGCGAAATCGACAAATATAAGGCAGTCTAGTTGCAAAAGGATTTTCACAAACCATTGGTTTCGATTATAGTGAAAATTATGCTCCACTCGCAAAGCTGACATGTAAACGCTATGGTCTATTATTGCCACAAACAACAATATGCAAATATGGCAATCTCTCGGAACATATTAACATGGAATAAACTGAGAGATACAAAAATTAAGGCGAATTATGTAAACTCAACAAGGCTCTTTATGGACTTAGCAGGCGTCACGAACATGGAATGAAAAAATCAATAAGTTCATGTTGAAGATTGGTTTCAAACCTTGTGCATCGGATCAATGTGTTCACGTAAAAGACGAAACTAATTTTAACTAACTGATTGTTCGCATTGATCAGCCAAAAAAGATTTCTTGAAATGTGACCTCGAGATGATAGACATCGGAATGCTCATTGAACAGAGCATTGAAGAAGGTACGATAATCCTTACTCAAACAATATATTGAAAAAAATGTTCTCAAAAAGTATGGCATGAATGATTGTTAAAGCGTCTCAACTCCAATGGAATTCGGACTGAATCTGGAAAAAGGAAACCCAAATAACTTGCCTGATATACCTTATTGGGAATTATTTGGATATCTGACGTACGCAACACTTACAGCATGACCAGGGCCGAACTACCGCGTCAGTGATCAAGTGAGTGAGTGCCATCAGTGATCGAATCACCGTGTAACAAATTCAAATTTTGGTATACTAGATTGCTCAAACGTGAGCGGTAATGCCAAAATCACATAATTCAGTCACATATTGCTAACTGATGCCGTAATTCGGCCACAGATCTTTATGCAGCACTACTTCAGTAGTTTTCTAAGTTGTTTCACCACTGAACACTTTTTTAACGCGAAAAGGATTTTACGTTTCAATAAATCTACCCCGGACCTAAAAATAATTTTTACGCGACATTAAGTGGCGGATTTATTGATTGGTTTCACTCATGCAGACTGGGCTGGCGATAAAAACGACCAAAAATCTATTTCCGGATACGTTTTCAAAAAAAAACCTACCGTAAGCTTATCATTTACAGAAGCAGAATACATTTCGCTTGGACAATGGGTCTGTGAGGCAAAATAGCTCAGAAGTTTGCTCCGTTTAATGGGTTTCAATTGCAACAAACCAGAAATTATTTATGAGGATAACCTGTCATGTATATGAATGTGGAAGAAGAGCCTCGTGAGCACCAAAAGAATGAAACACATACACCCCTGTTCCGAATTCCGATCGATCATTAAATACTTTAATTTTCAAACTCTCGGTGTTTTGAAAAACTTTTCAATACTTGCGGAATAAGTGTGCTCTGATTTTCGATAGTATTGAAAATCAGTTTGACTTTCGAAAATCATTTGAAGCTTAAAATTGAATTGATTTTGAAAAAATTTAATTTTGATGCAAATCGGGGCAGACATACTACAAGTGAGCAGTTTGAAGCACTAGTAAAATTCATGGTACAATATCCGAATCTTGCGAAAGGATTCGTGAAAATAACTAATAGGAGCTTGGACATTGATGGTTTGTGGACTAATATAGTCGTCCAATTAAACACCCTTGCCGAGATGGAAAAAAGTTAGTATACCTAAGCCTATAATAATAGAATCTATAATATCAAACAAATCTGTTCATAGGTTTGGTCAGATTACAAAATCAATTAAAAAAAAATTACAACACAATAAAAAGAAATCATCACCACTAGAGGTGGACCAAATCGTGAGTTGCCCATTTCCTCATTAGAAGAGACAGTGACAGTGAGAACATCAACCTTCAAAGAAGCATCCGATATCCCCATCACCAGATACAAATAACAGCTAAGAAGATTTCCTTGGTTTTTTTGATGTGGTTGATGAAATGGATAAAGTAGGCACACGTGATGAAAACAGAAATTCCTTAAATAAAGAAAATGGCGAAATATCAACCCCATTATGTCTAGGACAAAAAAAAGAAGCAACAAATCTTTTGCAATCATCTAAGAAAAGCCTTGTAGTCAATACTCACAGGAGCTCATAAAAATGCAAATAGCAATGAAGAAACGGTTTTATAAAAAAAAAGGAAAAGCTCAATAAAATAGAAAAAGCAAGTAACGAAGTAGCTTCAAACTTAAAAAGGACGTATTGAGCAATTGAAAAATTGCATGATGATCATAAGGAATTGATTCACGTCTCACGGGTTCAAACAGAGCAGCAAGGGGACGAAAGAGATTTCGTTTTTAAATATTGAGCAAAGAAAAGATAACCAATGATAACCAGGAAAACCATATTTGTTCAACTCATGAATTTTTAATTTATTTGTTTCAAATTGCTTTAAAATTAAAATAAATTAAATTTAAATAAAAACATTTTTTATAGAATCTCTTATATTTGAAGCTTCTTGATACCTTGATGAAGGATCTTCTTCAATTTACACATTCTCAATTATTATTTACTTATGAACATTGTGTTAAGACTGAAAAATCCTTACGGTTGTAAAATATGTAATTGCTTATCCTCCACAGGTTGAAGTATCTGGATATGGGTACCGTCTTCGCTTTACACATCCTACGAGTATAATTTCAGGAAATCCAGTTTTTTTTCAAAAAAAGTATCGTTTTGTCCTTTGAATATTCTGTTCGCATGTTTCCATTTGAATCCATTTATAACACAAATCCTCTTCCGCGATGTAAAGGAGTTCTTTAATAATTTTGGAAACAGTAGATCTTCCCAAGAAGACATTTCGATAATTTGATTATAGGTGAAAAATAATTTCTTGACCCCTTTAACCAAAAGTCTTCGAGCTCATTAAGTACATACAAAAATCAATGTTTATTGAGTCTCAACTGTCCAAATGAATCTATCAAATGAAATAAAAATAATTTTAGTGGAAATATCCATTGTGAGAATTCTTATGTACATACATACATGCCTTCCTCAATTTCCATGACTTTGGAATGGTCTCTAAGTTTTCTGCGGTATCTTCGTGTCGAATGTAGCTGTATATGACGATGGTAAGCTTCCTCTTCTAGGTCTACTCTCTACTAAATAAAGTACCATAGTTAAATCCATTTTCTATTTTATCAATATGTTCTTAAAGTTATAAACATGACACCTAATTTTCCTTTAAAAAAAAATTGCAATTGCAACCTTTATAACTTACGTAAGAGATTTCCAGTTAAAAGCCACGGACCACGATACAAACTATATTTCTGCTATTCTTAAACTAAATTAATTTAATGTTTTTACAAATTTGACGTTTCGATTTTTTTTACGGATTTCGAAAAAAAGCGGTTTGAATATCAACTTACCCGGAAGTGGATTCTTACGAAATTCAGAACATGATTTTTGAATTCGCACGGAAATCAATTTTGTATACGAATTTGATTCGGATCGAAAATCAGAACAGGAGCACTTATAAGTGAGTCGATTGTAACGCAAGACATCACCTTAGGCTGGATACTTCCGTCACCAACGAAGGCAAGGCGATTGCTGACTGGCTAGATACCAACAGTGATCAGCATTCATTAGTTGTTATTTCACAACCCAAACCAACCTTTCCCAGAACATCATCAACTTTGTATTCCTTTATTTCTTCATCTTATTTTATTCATATTCTTCCAGAAATCAGCAACTTCACCTGTACAATAATGACTCGGACCATGAAGCTGTCCAGCTAAGCATCAAACTCCATCAATCCATTTTCCTAGCACCAGAACAAGTGGAAAATATCATTTACTACCGGATACTGGATGCAAACGGGCTACAAAGAGACATTGAAGACACAATAACTCTCCCACCTGCAAACAAGAATCTGGACAACATTGAAATTGACACAGCCATCGACTGTCTTGAATTGGCTGTTGCGAACGCCTTGGATTACCAAAAGCAGCCCAAGACGTCAAAGGATAGATATCAGTAGGTTTTGGATATATTGATATCCAAAACCTACATGCCCACAGGCATCTACTTAGGAAACGTCTCCAAAGGATCCACCAGCGAGAACTTAACACAACTAACAGCAACTACCAGACAGTGTGGAGTGAACTTCAGTGCGTCAACATTAAAAAAAAACTTTATAAATCAAATTATGTTCCGGAATTCCATCCAACACCACAACAACAACCAATTCCAGAAAAGACTGCAGCCAATCAGACCCTAAAGCCTTCAAGAACATCAACAGACTGATGGGCCAAAAATCACCAATGGAGAAGCAACAACGACTCAGGATAAAGTTGAAGCCTTCGCTTGCCATTCCGAAGGAAACTTCACGCCAAGTCTCTTGATGATCCAGTTTTCCTTCGCAAAATCGAGGCATCCATCCCGCAGACACTGATGCCCAACTTGGATAGAGCAATGTTTGGTGAGATCAATCCTGCAAGTTATCCAGTCAATATCCCAAACTTGAGCAGCCCAGAGGAGATAGCTGAGATAATTGGCAGCTCCAAACCAAAAAAATCAGCTGGACCGGATGGGGTATCCAATTTTGTTCTAAAAAGACTCACAAACGATGATGCTGTTTTTAGCTATCATCTTTAGCAACTGCATAAACAACAGTTACTTTCCCGAAAAGTGGAAAACTGTCAAAATCGTGGCGATGCCCAAGAAAGGTGAAAGGAACAAGATCACCAACTACAGGCCAACTACAGGTATCCCTCCTCAACAATTTAAGTAAGCTCTGGAAGAGCTGATACTCAGGAAGCTCAAGAAGCTCTGCAGCGAAACCAACATCATCCTGTTCGGTTTCAGGGAAAAGCATTCCACCCTGCATCCACTCGTGAAGTTTTAATATGACATCACCACAGCTTTAAACAACAATCTAGTTACTGCCGGATGCTTCCTGGATGTCGGGAAAGCATTCGACAGTGTATGGATTGAAGACCTTACTCATAAACTCCACATACTAGGCCTTCCTTTAGCACTTATCAAAATAATATTTTCTTTTCTTTCTTCCAGGAACTTTTTCGTGCAACTGGAGAACTGCAAATCGACAGTGAAGAGCATCAGGGGTCGAATCTTAGACCACTTCTCTACAACATCATGACCTCTGACCAACCAATTTCAGGCGAATGCGAGAACCTTCTCTTCGCTGATGACTCACTACCATATTGCTTATCATTCTCTTCATTGATAGCTGTCCGAGAAGTCGAGGCAGATGGCAGATGGTGCCAGATTACCAGCCAAACGCAGCACCAAGTACCTAGGCATCAACTTCAACGAGCTGCTGAAATTCAACCCACATTCAGTTTGATCTGTACTCAAAAAGGCCAACTTTGCTTACCACCGCCTCTACGTGCTGATGAAAAAGAAAAATTGCTAAGCCAACAGAAAAGTTTTAATCTACAAGCAATTTCTGAGACTAGTTATCAGCTACAGCTTGCCAGTTTGGTTCACCATTTTTAAAACAGCTATGAACGAACTGCAAATATATGAGAGAAAAATCCTGAGGATCTGCACAGGACTTTATTGCGATCGTCAACGATGTAAGCACTTCAAGAACGAGCAACTCTACTCAGAAGCCAAAGTAGTCCCCCTTGACAAGTACTTAATGCTATCTGCAGATAAGCTGGTAAGGAACATAGCCAACCACCCTAATCAACGACGATAAACCAACAACGACATCCGGAACCAAGGTACCTAGGAGCTAAGGAAATCCTGGATATAACTACAACAATCGACGATGAAGCAGGACACTTCTACTCTGATTCAGGGTCAGCCCATCATCGTGGCTAAATGCCAATCCTATCGCAACCTAACCCAATACTGCCACTTGACAACCGGGACTGAACAACCCAAGGAAGACAAGTCAACCCGACTTTTATATTAAGTTTCAAAAATTATTAATCTAATTTATATTTTTAATTTTTTCAATGTACTTACTCGTACAACGTTAGGCCAACGAAATCCTTTCATTTATCAATGTATCTAATAGTTATAAATTATTTTTAAGCCAATTGTAAATTGAAATGTTCAATAAGGCAAAATTGAATTGAATTGAGTCGATTGAAAATCAAGAAATCAAATTGTAATACAAACCCAGTGGCTATCAATTAACTGATGTAATGGCAAATGGAATTAATCGAATTTCATTCACAAAACATCGCAATAACTTAAATTTGAGGTAAAATCCTACTTCTTTTACAAAGGCTGCAAGCTGCAAAAAGTTGAAAGAATGACTTTGCATAGACAATTTATTCAATTAACACTTCGTGATCGTAGGGTAAACTGTCCAACAATGAACCATTTTTTGTTTGACTTGATGTAGCTTTTGAACTATTTGTGGTAGATAAAAAACTTGTTTTCTTTGGGCGGTTAACAGTTTGATACAAAAATTTAAACGCTCCCACAGGATATACGTGCAGTTTTTTTCGGTAAGGAACTGTATACTTAAGCGCACCTATTATGACTTGCGATTCGCCAAATCGAACGTCTAAATGCATATTCATAGTTTCCTTATGATAGACCCCAGATTTGCTATCAACAGCTTAAACAACATTTATGAATATGCTCCAATATGTTCAGGAACAACACAATTTCTTCCTTTAATTACCGGTTTGAAGGTAATTTGAAATTTAAAGAAAAAGTTATCGAATCAAAATCTAAATAATATTTGAAAAGAAAAAAGACTACAAAAAGTCTTTGTTTATTCCAAAACTGTCTCTGAGATTAGCATGATATCATTTTTTGTTGAGATATTGGTAGTAGCCCAGGAAAATTAAACATTCACTTCGAAAAAAATCCGACAAAGCTGAATTTTGGTAGAGAGCTTTGTTTTGACATCTTAAGCATTTCCTGAAAAGTTCCATAAATTTGGGCCAAGGCTTGATTTTTTTAGGGGGGTTAAATTAATTTTTTTCTTAATTTCACGAAAACTATAAGTTTTTTTTTTTTAAATGCCTAGTATACAGATCGTGACAAAATTTATCTCCCATATAAAATTTTTCCCAGGACAAATTTTATCTCGGATTTTTTCCAATCAGTACGCAGCTCCAGTGCAAAATTTAACGTTCGTAGCCGCTGTACATGAAAAGGCAAAAGAAGGTCTCCACTACATTTTGCGTGGAAAAAGAATGCTCGAAACATTATTTTTCCATACAAATTGGGACGTTTATTTCGATTTTCATAAACTTAAATCTTCTCCCTGTTTCATACTTTCCGTTATTAAGTTAAGACGTTTTGAGGACGTATGACTGAAATAAAATATAAAATGCGTAAAGAAAATGATGACATCAGAATTGAGAATGAAATATAAACAGCTGTTATAAATCAGTCAGTGGCATAGCTTAAAGGAAAGGGTACAAAAGGGCCACATACAGATTCAGAATAAATTTTCTTCTACTAAAAATTTTAATTTATTTTCAAACCGAGCTGGAATCAGCAAACTGATCCGGCAAAAATCAAGTAGATTTCTGGTGCATTAGAAAACTCTGAACATTTCTGATTTTGGCAGGGTTTTTTTTAATCCATCGACATCACATATCCATCAATTGAATCATTCAAAAGAATTTTTTAATTGATAGCTTCACAGATAGCGAAAGATTTATTTGACGGAAAAGGTTTATTTTTATCCAAAGGTCTACCAATTGCCCTAATATTACTTTTATCCGGAGGAGTAAAAAAATAAAAAATTTCGGATCTCTTAGAGGTTTTTTAAACCAACAACTTGTAGCCATTCTTTCAGATAATTGCTTGAAAAATGAGGGATAAACTATGTTTTCATGGCAAAAGTTCATTTTATTCCAAATGTCAACCGATTGCTCAGGAAATCACTTTTTTGCTGAAAAGTAAAAATTTAAAAAATAATTTTTTTAATCCATCGACATCGTAGCCATATGTCAAATTAATCTGACAGTTGATAGTTTGAAAGATGGAGGACAAACTGTATTTTTACGAAAAAAATATAAAATTTTCATATTTGTAAATTGAAGGAAATCTTATAATTTTTTTAAGTTTCTAGCTACGCTACTGTTCTCATTTCACTTTTGTTTTATCTCTACAACTTCAGAATTTGTCTTGAGAAAAAAAAAATGTAGAGATAAAATTTGTCTTTGCTCGATCTGCGTACTAGACTTAAGGTACAAATTGTAGCTTATATCATTCTACACAAAAAAGATTTGCATACTTTTTTTCATACAAGCAATAGATTCTGAAAAAATCATGCAAGGACTTCAAGGTGGAGTAAATTTTGTCAAAAAATTTATTAAATTTTCATTAATCGGTGAACTCAAGTCTTTGTATGATTTGAGTTTGGCTACATCTCCTATCTACGTGTTCCATCTCTTTCTCTAACAACCAAATTACACTTTGAGGGAAAACATTTGGCCACTTAGTAGTCGCGATATATTGTTTTATTCCGAAACAAATGTTTTGTAAAATAAAATGGAAAATAAACCAATTTAAAAGATTAATAAATAGCCAATTTAAGCATATATTTTATTATTTGGTCTCAACTAATTGTGATAAACTTGTGTATAATTTGACAGTGCCTTGTTAAAAATGTATTTTAAAGCTCAAAATTTCATGCAAAACAAATTTAATTTTAGTAAATATACCCAAATGTTGTTACATAGCTTGAAAAAATGATCTTGTAACTTTGTGTTTATAAGAAGAGTGGAAATTATATTTGATGATATTAAATTTGTAGTTTTGGGTTCCAAAGATTCTTCAAACAAATAATTGATTCATTTATTTTGCATTTTGGATTATATTTTCTGCCCCTGGTTAATTTGTTCTGTTTTTTTTTTAATGTAGTTAAATATTGAGTGGTTTTCAGTTGATTGCTTCTCATCATTGCTTTCTTCTTTCCTCCGAAAGATATTTCAATCGTTGTTCTACTCCATATTCGAGGAAAACTATAGATTCTTCAAATTACTGCGTTGAATTTTTTGTTTCAACAGTTTTTATGCAGCGCTTAATCTGCATTTAGAACTAAGCAATTCAATTCAATTTTTCTATGATTCCATAATTTGTTCTAACACTTTCAAAAAGTAACTGTATCCTATCAATTTTGCCGCCAACAATATGTTTTCCCTCACATTGATTTACTTGTCAAAGTATTTTTTTTTCTGTCTTTTGACACTGACGTATTCCCCAAGTGCCCTCTATCATGCTGTTCGTTTCAGCTTGTAGACATAAATCAAATTGGCAGCCGAGAATTGCCATCAGTACTTCCGAAAACTACGAAATTCTACTAATTTATTTATTTTCTTTTTTATATGGGTTTTGACCGAACTTTGGGCTAAATTCGTAGTTTCGGGAGGTACGCGACCATACATTTATGTTATCTCTGTGTAGGGCTCCAACACACTGACTCCATAACCACAGTGCATACAGATGTCCAACATCGCAACCACAATCAAACATCAATAAGCTGATTTTTTTTCGCTGGGCAAATTATGTCACGTCTCCTCATATCTCTCTCACCACTACTTCCATCTTCTGCATGCAATAATATTCAACTCAAAGTAGGTATAGAAAAAAAGGTCATGTAAATAAATAACAAATTTTGCAACAAATATTTACGACCAGATACAACAAAAACCAAAAAAAAAACTCACAAGCGCTTGAAACCCCAAATCTCATGGCCAAACTTTAAACAGCGTTCATGTCGTTTTCAAAAGTTGGTTTTCTTCAGCCGCAGTTCGGTGTTATCGTCCGTGTTCATTGTTTGTTTTTACCCATTTTTGTTCAGTTCTGCGACTATCTCAAAATCAGTGGAATATGGTGGATCCCGTGTTATGTGACTGAAAATTATTGTATGTTATGTGTGTATTCTTTTGTTAAGCCTAGTACGCAGATCGAGCTTAAATTCCGCTCCATACAAAAATTTCTCCAAAATTTAGCCAAGCTAAAATTAAGCCTAGCATTTTAGCCGAGAGGTACGCAGCTCCAGCTAAAAAATCAAATTTTCGTTTCTTACTGTACGGGGCCACCTGTCAAAATTTAGCGCCTGAAATAATTGTTTGGTACATTAATTCTTGAGCTAAATTGTGGCAGGTTTTTTATTTGTAATATTTATATGAGCTTTTCATTTTGAAAAAGAAAATTGAGTACGAGAAATATTCTAAGACAAACGATTTATTAATGCCAAAGGGAAAAATCTATTTTATTTGGTTATATTCACTTAAAACATTGAAATAAAATTCTTTGAAATTGTTGAATATAATTTCTTTTCAGAGAACAGCTGCTTCTTGTGATGTAATCTCCACACCAATCTTATGTCAAAATTTAGCTAGGAGTTTTAGCTGGTGTTTGGAGAGAAAAGAGTGAACGAAATTTTAGCTCGATCTGCGTACTAGGCTTTACTTGATAAGAAAATACAATCGTTTCGAGATATTTAATGTTTATAATTATTATTTTATTACTTTGACAATAAGAAAATTGGTTTTTAGTGTTATTCAAATAATTTCTTTCGTGTTTGTTGTGTTTGTTGCTGTTGTAATACGGCAGACATATCACGAGAACGGCCATCTTGAATTCCTTCTGACAGTTCTCTGTTTAGATGACCTGCGCAATATAATAATAAAACAGATCTGGCCCTCACTGGATCCGAAGAGATCGAAATGTTTGTTATCTCTAAGTGCCCTATTACACGAAAATTTTAGAGTCATGACTTTTTTCGAAATTCAATGAGTGAGAACGAGAATTAATATCTGATCTCACCTTCACACTCATTTAATTTCGAAAAAAGTCATGACTCTAAAGTCGTCGTGTAATAGGGCACTAAGTAGATTGCATATTAGCTCCACAATAGGTGTCATTACTGGACACTGCCTAATAGGCAAACACGCCAATAGACTCGGCGTCTTCTCAAATGAATTCTGCAGAAGCTGCATGGACGAGGAGATCACACACCTTCTTTGCTCATGCCCTGCTCTTTCTTAAAGACGCAAAATACACTTAGGAAATTTTTTCTTCGATGATCTCAGTAATTTAAATGAAATCGACATTCACAGTCTCCATCGCTTTATTAAAGTGCGTCTACACTATCTCACAAAGTATTAACACATGTCAGAATAAAGTGGGAAAGAGTTTCATACGACTGCCAAACTTCTGTGCTAAAAATGATTTTCATATTTTGCTTACTCGCTCGTATCCAAAAAAAATAGTTTCCCCATAACCTCAAACCCCCAAGTGGGATAGAAAGTGTGATGGTTTTAGAACCGTTCCTAAATATTTTCATGTATTAACATATGTCAAATCTTGTCGGATGCACTGTCAAGCTGTGTGTGATGAAATTTCATATTTTGCTTCCACACTATTGTACATGATTTTCCTTACGCTTTTTTGAAATGTGTTAATACTCAATGGGATAGTGTGGAATAGCTATTAAAAGCTCCAATTGGTTTAATTAGCGAGGATTACCTCGCAGTCTTTATGTGGTATGTACAGTTTTCCTGGCAGCCACCTTAACCTAACCTATGAGTACGAAGGAGAAAAAACATCTGATTTCACCTTCGCACCCATTGAATTTTGAAATAAGTCCGACGAAAAAAATCATCGTGTAATAGGGGTCTTACCCTTGATATTTGCTTTTACCATGAACGCTCTCTATGGATAAGCTGCGATTTTGACAGCTATCGTTGGTTTCATTTTATTTGTTTCTTCCATTATTTTATTTTTTTTGTTATTTGTGTCCGAAACAAAGAAGATTGGTTTTTGTTGTGTTTTTATTTTTATTTTCTTTGAAGGTGGACACTACGGATTATTTATTCTAAGCAAAGTTTTCGTAGTTCGTACAGCAGCTAAAGAATCAACTGGACAAGCAAAAAGTGAAATTAATTAAATAAATTTGCCACTGCATTCTTTTTGTGTTTTCTAAGTTATTAATATTGAAAAATATTCAGTGTGATTCTTTCTATCGATTGTTGAATTATTGTATTCAAATGGATTTATTTTCTTCATTTAGAACAAGTGAATAGTGAATTGAGTTAGAAAAAAAAAGAGGAAACCAGCTAAAATGTTTAGAGCCATTTTTAGAGAATATTGAAACGGAACTATAAAACAAAAAACAGTAATGAGTGGATCCAAGACCGATGCATTGCCCAAGAGGGGCCACGTCAATGAAGGTAAGTCAATTATCCTAAAGAAATTCCAATTTTTGTTATATTAATATCAATTATCAAAAGCCAGAAACCTAGTTAGTTGATTAAAAAACTTTCACTTCGATATAGTAAACAAACAACGGTAACATTGAAAGCATTTTAATACAGGTATTTTAATTTAGTTTTAAGTTAAAGAGAAAGTCCATGTGTATGAAGAATGAAGGCACGCTGTATATTCATCTTTTCAATCTATTGTTAAAGTGCAATGATCTTTTCTCAAAGCAATGATTGCAAACTTTTCAACAGCTATTGACTAAATGAGAAATTGTAAAACAAACCAACAGGTACATTGTCGTCATTTTCTTTGGTGTAGACTAAGTAATGAAAAGTTGATTTTGCAATATTATTTAGGTAAAGGCAAACCCATCCACATGCCGGAATGGAATTTGTCATTCCTTCCGTCTTTATAAAGATTTTTTTTCACATTTAACTAACATACATCTGAAATAACCTACGCAAATGTTAATTTTAATACATACTTAAATTTTGTCCTAAACCTGCTTTTCTCTTCGCTTTATTACAATCACATTTATGTATGTTAGTCACCAACTAGATCTCTAGTAAATTTGGCACTACGGCGTCATTTACAGGAACGAATTCAGACCAGTTTCAAAAACAAAGCTCTTACCTTGATAATTGCGTCTGGCAAAATAAGTCAACAATCAACCAACATCAGAACCTCCTGTGTGTTTAAGTTCAGAATATTACACTTTTGTAACAATTATCCCAGTAAGAATAAATTTTGTTCAAAGAAAACAATTGTAACAGGCTTATTTTTTGTACACACGTTGGGATTGATGTAACATAAAATCTGGAAAAGTCCTCAAAAATCCGATGACCGATAAAAATTGGAGTCTAAAAATTTAATCGTTAAACTTTGAAAATTATGTAGGTAGATGTTTAAAATCTGCGTCGAAACCAATCTTTATTTAAGGGTATTCAAACAACGTCGTAAATTTACAAATTGTGTAAAATGATAAGCTTACGCAAAGTTTGCATGAACGACCTCTTTTTTACATTTGATAAAATGCTAGATAATTCAATCAGAGTAAGGGTTT
Source organism: Dasysyrphus albostriatus (assembly GCA_946251815.1). Taxonomy (NCBI): domain Eukaryota; kingdom Metazoa; phylum Arthropoda; class Insecta; order Diptera; family Syrphidae; genus Dasysyrphus; species Dasysyrphus albostriatus. The sequence continues at coordinate 94,526,560 of OX276337.1, forward strand.
AAATGACGTTTGAATAAGTTTTACCAGTTTCAATATTTTTTCGCAACAAAATCCTTAGATAAATTTACCCATACAAAAATTGACAGTTCATTAACCAAAGATAAACTAAACCTATTTCTAAACTTATCTAGGATTCTACGCAGTTGCATTAATACTCTTATTTTAATAAAATATTTGTTAATCTAACTATTCCCGGCCTTTCAACTGACGATTTCCATCGCAGCCTTTTTCTGACAGAATATACCGCGAGGAGAGAAATTGAAAATATAAAATATATGGTCCTATGGTTTCAAGCATGCTTAGTCCAACGAGAGTTCTCGCGTAATCGTCCGACATCTAGTTCTTGATTTAATATATGAAGCATTTCGGGGTTTAAGTCTAGTATAAGAGTTCAGGTGCCAGGCGTACTATAGTCAAAGTAATGTTACTTAACGGTTAATATTACGAACAAACCTTATATGATTTTTGTATTGAAAATTACCTCAGCTATCTATTTGTAGAACAATTTATGGCTTTCGAGATATTTGTCAAAAACCCATTTTCGGGACCTTTGGCCCCTTCCAACTGATTCGGCGGTTATCGGCTTTTTGAGGACTTTTCTCAAATTATAAGTTCAATCAACTCCAACGTACCAGAAATGAGCCTGATACAATTTTTTCCTTTTTTGAAAGTTTTATATTTATTTTTGGGCAACAATTTCTAACTCATCTCTTCGACATCAATTGAAAGTGTTAATCTATCAAAACACTTGAAATTGGAATGTTTTCATTTTGTGGTTATGTTTTGTTTACTTTTGTTCTTGGATTCACTCTCTATTCACAAAAATGGATAAGATTAAAATCACTTCTGTTAGATACAGGTGAAAGGAAAAGAAGATACAGGAAAAAGGTTTACTTTATCAAAAACAACTTGTACAGACCTATTCGAAAATTAAGTTTTCAATTTAAGACTTATTTAACAATCTTTCAGCTAAGCTACTTTGACCTTTTTCGTCAATTAAAAACCTGTTGCGTTTCATAATATCCGAAAGGATATACAGTGGTGGTCCAGTATAACGAATGATATAATGTTCAATGTCAATTCGTTTTATCGAAATTTCGTTATACAGAATACATTTTATCTAGAAAGAAGTAGTTGTTATTTATCTTTCAACACTTTATCTTGTAGCATTTTCCAGTATAACCCATTTGTATCCTCAAATCCGTGAAGAAAGAAGAAGAAGAAAGAATTTTCATATTTTGGATAAGCAGAGATGAGAGTATAAATTAGGCGAAACAGAACAAAGTTGATATAACAACGATAAAATTGTACAAATAAAGAGTCGGTTGACACTTAATTATTTTTTTAATTGGTGTCCGTAACTGAAATAATAATTATCCTAAAATTTGTTGATTATTTTTGTGAAATTCGTTATTTGTTCGTTATATAGAATACCTAATGGGCTTCCAAAAAGTGTTCGTAATATCGATCATTCGTTATATCGGCATTCGTTATACTGGACCTCCACTGTATATATAATTTAACTTGCAATTAAATGTTCTCAGCTATCAGTGTGACTGTTAAGGACTTAAACTAAATACATAGATATTAGGTGTGTTTAATGATTATGTTCTGCACAGAAAAGTGTTCCATGAGTAAAACCTTAGCCCAAACTCTTCTACATTCTGACACTTTGTGTTCCATGAAGTTTTCAAAAACAGTTTAGTTTTAAGTACAATATTTCTTGCGCCTTTTTTTAAGGGAAGATATGAGTGAGAAATGTCAAAGCACCAGCTGATTTATTGGGGATAATTATAGGCTAAAATTTTTAATAGAACTACTTTCCTTATACTTTTCGATTAAACATGAAGAAAAAGAGATACAAAAATGTAAAAAGTTTGAATTTATATTAAGTTTGAATTGAAGATTTATGCAAACCGATAAAAATTCAAACATTTTACTGATAGGCAACTGTCAATTATGTCAATACAAACCTGCACTTTTCTGTTCTATCTTGTTCTAACAGTTTTTACACACTTGTGCTCTAGTTTTTTCATTAAACACAGCTAATCACCCCGTTTACAGAATCCGACGAATGACTGAGAAGGGAATCTGACTCAATCTTGACATTTAGCTCATAGTAAAAATTTCAAAATTGAGTCTGATTCTCTCCACAGGAGGGACAAATAAACGTTACAGTACAAATTTGAAAATCGTTTTCGTTGGTATTGTGCAATTTTAAAATTAAATATAAATTGGTTATTCACGATCTCAAGCAGCTGGTCTGTTAATGAAATATGTAGAGCATTTTTTTTAGTACAACAAAATATAATGAGTAAAATTTGCAATAGTTTTGCATATACCCCAAGTTTATTTCAATAGAACTATACATACAAAAATAAAACGCATTTGTGTATCTGATAGCTTGCGCTTGCCGAATATGATTGGACACGTTCCAATTTGTATCCAAAGCTTTCAAGATAGCTTTGTGTTGTAATCCATTGTAAAAAGACAGCTGAATCAAGGTATCTTCACATTTTTGGCATACCTAGATAGCCTATCGTACTGCAATCGAAATGCATGCATTTTTACATCAAACTTGTAGCTGTTGTTGTTTTGTTAAAATCATACTAATTTGTTTCTGTGTTTGTACGTTCGTGATCTATAAAAAAATCGCAGTTTTATTGACCCTGACTGTGCAAATGTACCAAATTTAAAAACTTACCATGGTGTCAAAAAAACGTGAGACTCAGGGAAACAATTTGGTCAGGGAAAGTCACGAAATTTTTTTTCTTTATCAAATGTTTAAAAAATCGCTAAATTCCTTTTTCAATTTCACACATAAAAAACTTTTCCCTGATAGAACATTTCATTTAGATGAAATCTCTATTTAAAGTTATTGTGAGTAAAAAAAATTAATTAACCCAAAAACGAACTATACTAATTACTATATAAGCAATAAAAATATCCCTAGATGACCAGTTAATTTCAATATTTTGCCAAAAATAACATTTAACAAAAAAATTCATGGTCATAACGATTTTTGGCACCTCATTTGTTGGATAGGTACATATTTTAAAAAAAATTATATAATTTGAAAAGCCACAAATATTTAAGTTTAAATATGTATACTCTTCTTTACTTGGTTTTCATTGTTTGGAGTTAGGTTATCTTCCAAATTATTATAGCGTGTTCCAGGCGGAACTTATGGCGATACAAGAAGCCTTATCTTGGCTAAAAAAAAAACGTGATATCAACCACAGATATCCGCATCTTCTCGGATAGTCCAGCAGCTATCAAATCTCTGGAATCTGTTTCTACTAACTCTATAACAGCCCTAAATTGCCGTTCATCTCTCTTGGAGATGGCGCAGCAGTTTAACATTCACCTGTGTTGGGTGCCGGAGCACAGGGACATCCCAGGTAATTGTAAGGCCGATGAATTCGCTAAAAGTGGAACAACTCTACCTCTTCTACCTAACAAGGCAGATAAAGGTATACCCATCGCTACATGTAAACTTATGCTGAAGCAAGATGCATTAGAGAGAACAAACCTTGGGTGGAACAATATCACTACTTGTTTGGCAACAAAACAAATCTGGCCAGTAATGGATTTAAAGCGGTCTAAGTGTTTGATATCTCTAAGGAGAATGCACATTGGCTCCATGATTGGTGTTCTAACCGGACACTGTCTTTTAGGCAAGCACGCAACGCGTCTTGGCGTGTTCTCTAACAATTTTTGCAGAAGCTGTATGGATGAGAAAGAGATTGAATCGATCCCTTACCTTCTATGCACGTGCCCTGCTCTATCTCATAGACGAAGACTTCACCTTGGTGATTTTTACTTCAATGATCCCAGTGATCTAATAAACTTGGACATAGGCAGTCTACTGCACTTCATAAGAAGCTCTATATTGTTCACCGAGTAGGGAATAGGGTTTTCCTAGATTCAAGTTGTGTCACAATGGACCAACTCATGGTCTAAGTGTGTCAGTCTTCATGACTGGCCGCCTAACCTTACCTAGGCTATCTTCTTGTCCTATTTCTCAATCTATCGTATGTCCATTCAGCAGCAGCTAAAAAAACTGCTTAAATACATAACACACTACATATGCATTCGCATATGCATCTAATCTCACCTTTTTCAGATGTTCACATTCATCATCATACCACGGATTCTTTTTCGGGGCTGTTGGTAGCCCATTGTTATTTCGGCTGCCTCTTTGATGATATTGCGATCCTGGGATCAATTTTTGTTGGCGACTTTTGCGTGCGTGAATGCGGAGCGGAGAGTTTCTCGCTCAGATGCTCACTGTAGGCGGGCGGTTCGAAGTTACTTTTTATTTAAAATCGAGCTCTAAACCTTGTCGCAATAAGAAAATGGTCAGAGTCGACCCCATAAAAGGTGCACGTCTAAAATGTTAGAGGCGTGTATTTCGTCAATTGGCAGATGGCAAATGGAATTATTCAAAGTTTTCTCTTTTTTTATATTTAGTGAATGACGAAAAAAAAAGGTTATTACGCCCTTGTATTTCCCCCAATAAAATCTTTTAATTTTGTATGTCGGCTTTTTACGAGTCGATTTTTGTCGTGCCGCCTAAACAAGGAGAGAGCAATATGCAGTTTTTATTGAGTATTGAATTAATTTTTAAATTTACTACATACACTCTACATATTGTTGCTTGAGGTAGGAAGTGCAAAAGTGGTGTAACCCACTTTTATAATCGAATTTTTTATCTTTAACCAATGTTAAATACTATTTAATTTGCATAAATGTAAAAATACGAGTCAAAAAAATTAATTTTCCCAAAAAATGGTTTACACCACTTGCACTCACGGCCTCACTTAAACTGTAATTATAAAGAACAAATAAAATTTGCTTTACCAGAAATATCTTTGCTCTCATACTTTTTCATATTTTTTTGTTTCAGTTTGCAAGGAATGGCTTGTCCGAGAAGATGGCGCTTTAGCATATAAACTGCAATCTCAAGAAAGTAGGTAACATTGTATGTACTAAGTATAAAATGCTACTAAAACAAAGTTTCTATTCTAGTCAACGATTTTTACAAAGGCAACAGATATCGTAACGAAGTTGTTCGCACAGATTTTCCCACGGCACTTGAAGAGCAAATAAAAGAGAAAGAGAATGCAGAAAAGCAAAAAGAATGTTATAAAAAATATTTATCTGAACAGTAATTATAATAATTATATTAACATTAAAATACATCGATTAATGCAACTTTAATATATTTTATTTATAGAGAAGAAGACGATAAACGAGTGGCCTTAGAAATTGCTGAAAAATTAGAGAAGGATCTTCTTGAACAACGGCAACGAGAATTTGAAGAAAGTGAAGAAATGGCTGATAAGCTACAGGTGTGTTGGTTTCTCTTTAAGATAATTTGTATTAAAAATATTTAACTTACGATTTTATAACTCAGAATATATATGTTAACTTACCGCCACCTGGAACCCTGGACTTTCCGTTAAATCCTTTCAATGAAAAAGCAAGTTTATCGCACAGCAGCAGTCGAGAATTTTCACACATTCATCATCCACAAGAAGTTGGCCTTCCTCTTAACTTTAATTCATCATACTCGCATTCAGAAGATTTCCATTCAGCTATGGATCATCATCAAAGGAATTATAGATCGAATGCGGCACATAATTCCTTTCATGATATAGATGATGCACCCCGAGTCTCAAATGTTTCATCCAGGAATACAAATATGAGCCGTTCCAAACACAATATACAACAGTCTTTGCCTGTTGACACTATTACTCAGTATACAGAGCCTCAGGAGGCTTCAGTTTCCTTATTAACTGATTTAATTACAAAACAAACTTCTCACAGTCATTTATCCAAAAATAAAAATAAGCGCTCACCTTCATCAGATATCGCTGGCGATAACAAAATAAGAACCGATTTTCAGAAATTGTCAGAAGGCAATTTCGATCAAATGTTACAGAGTAATTCACGTAAACATGCCCAGCAGCATGTCGATGATATTGAACTATATGTGGACCCAGCTCTTAAAGAAATAGGTTTGCCAATAGAGGAAATCAAGGAAATTAACAAAAAAATAAAACAAGAAAAAAAGGATGAGGTAAGAAACAATTTTTATTTTATTTAACTTTAAAGTTTGAGTATTTAATGAAAGACCCTTTTAAATGTCTGGATATCCAAATAATTACCCAAATACATTTTTTTTGCCATGTGTAATTTATAGGAATTGGCCAGAAAACTTCAAGAAATGGAAAAGCTGAATGGTCTGACACTAGAAGATCGTGACCGTCTTTTGGCTATCGAAGCACAAGATAAAGAACTTGCAAAGATGTTACAAGAAAGGGTACATTAAAACCTCACTATATTTTAATTTATATAAACATATATATTTGTATTAAAAGGAAAAAGCCAAAGCTAAAAGAGCAAAAGAAAAGGCACGTCTACGAAAACACCAATATCAAAAGGAACCTAGCAGTCTTCACAATGGCCCTCTGTTACCACTGCCACAAGAATCCCCAGAGCTGCCACTAAGTTCTAAACTCGAAGAAATAGACCAAATTGATTTGGAGGCCTATTCAAATCCAAAAGATTTAATTTCACACCAAAGAATGCAGAATGAATGCTTCAGAGGAAATAGCATACATTCTACCTCAGAAATTGTGGATAACAGCAAAGATGATGACATCTATACTTTGCCTATTGACAACTGTGGTCCGAATCGTACGATTTCAACTAGCCAATCTCCTGTGAATGGGCAAAATCATGCACTTGTAAGACCAGAACAGTATTCCATGCTTGACATACAAAACAATTCGCATGATTCTCTGCGATCGAATAACTCATTATCAAGCTCTTATGGTAGATAACAAAAAAAAATAACACCTTTAAATTATTTAATTTGAACAATTTATGTATTTTAGAACAAAATTCAGGTCCCGCGCCACCTTATATGCCAATTCAAGGAACACGCAGATCCAATTCGAATGATGAACGCAAAAAAAGATCGAAAGATAAATGCACCCATCAATGAAATAAAATTACATATTTCATTAAATTGTGTCTCGAATGCTATTTTAAGTATTTAAAATGGATTATATTTAAATATAACAAATGTATTAATTATATCGTCCCCTCAGCAATTTATCTATTGATTTTAAAGAACAAATTTGTGGTACTAAGACAAATGCCGATATTTATGTCATTTTTTCCAGAGAATGAATCTCAATGTTTACAGGTTCACTGTTAATCAAAAATCTCATTGGCAACATTTAAATTTAAATAAAAAACAGAAACTCTTAAAAATGCTCGAATAAGTTAAAACTAATTTTATTAAATTTTAAATTCGTCACCTTAATAAAACAAAAAAAAAACGAAAAATCTGCTTTTTGAAATAGGCATCGGGTTATGCTTTAGTACCACGGAAATTATGTTTTCAAATATTTTAATTTAAGTTACACCCTTCATAACGTTTTATTTTATAATAACCTTTTAAAATAGAAGTTTGAAGGAGCACCAATAAATTCCTACATTTATTAATAAATATTTTATAGAATTAAAAAAATATATCAGCAACTTAAAATAACATAGTTGTAAAAAATATTTAATTCAAATTTATCATAATCAAATCAATAGTGTAAAAATAAAATCAAAATAAACCGATGTTATTTATATGGTTTAGTAATGTCGTTTTCCGTTAGGCAAGGCGCTGAAAATAAAAAGAAACTCTCGGGACACTTATAAGAAACCAATTTTGTTTCTCGTTCTATCACTCAATGACCACTACTTTATGCATAAAAGTTGAAAGAAAACCTTAGGGCAATGTGGGCTTATTTTTAACTTCCGTTTTTAAATCTTGATTGCAGTACATATTTAACAGAATAAACTAAACATTTACAATCATTGTGATTTTTACTCGATTAATTCACTCGGAAAAATTATTATTTCATTTTTGGCCTATTTAAAGTTTACCCGGAAAATTTGTTTAATGTGTGTACTCATTTCGGGCGAAATGTTTCAATATTAAGAGTTGAAATGTTCACTAATTTTTAAGCGGTGAACGAAAAAACGGTGTTTTTCGTTTAAATCAAGAGAATTTCGGGCGAAAATCTTAAAGCTCTAAAAATTCCGGGTGAAAAAAAAATGTTTTCTTAAAGAAAATTCTCCGGGTGAAACTCACAATAAGGTGTTAGCTTTTAAAATTCCGGTAGAACATAAATTTTACAGGTGAAATATTTTAAAATTAAATCCATCAACAAGTAAAATTCAAAACCAAAATTTATTTGAGAATCTCACTAAAATATACATTTTTTTTCTTGATTTTTCATGTTCGATGTCGGCAACACAAATACGCAATTTTTGACAAATGAAAAAACGATATAAATAACATATTATTGTAATTTGTACTTATAAAAATATAACTTCCTTGCCGCAGCTATTAAATTTTATTTTTGTTAAGAATAAAAGAAGAATTGGCATAATGTATGATTTGAGTCTCATTGTTGTAACACTTTATGACCTAAATCGTCTGAAAAGGTCGCAATTAATGTAACTTTTTTTTTGTATGAAGATAAGTCTCTATTTCGTGCATGCAGGGAAATTTTAATAGCCCAAAAAGGATTGCACTGCATATTTACCCTTTCCCTGCACAAGGTTCGCCCCAAGAAGTTTTGACCTATTAGTCCTAAAAGGTCTTAATGAACGCAAATTTTGTTGTACGGGCATATCTCGTATCCCGTAAAAAATGGTAGCATTTTTATTTATTCAATAAAATAATTAATACAACTCAATAAGTTTTTCTTTTTGCTAAATATTTTATTGAGTAAATGAAACTACTATGTATAACACTTTTCAGACTTGTACCTATAAAACAAAAAATTGTAGTTATTAAGACCTTTAAAGTGTAAAGGCTACTTGTGCAGGGAAAAGTTATAATGCAGGGTAATAACATTTTCCCAGCAAGAGAAAAATAAATTAAATCATTGACACCTTTTCAAAAATAACGGTCATAAAGTGTTACAAAATATAGGACGAAACCACCCATCCTCCTTTTTTAATTTTTTTTTTTTTTGAAGGGCGATATAAATGTTAGTTAGTTACTAAACACTTGATTTCGATTATTATACAAACTGGTTTCAAATTTATGTAATTGTTAAAATATATAGTTAGAAATAAAGTTTTTCCTTACAAAACAAAATTTTTAAATATTTTTTTTTTTGTTATATTAATTAATTATGTCGACATTTGTTTCAAAAACATCACGATTGGATGAAGTGCTGAACCCAATTCCCCTTGCAAATGAACACAGGTATACATAAATAGTTGCATAGACATCACAGGAAAAGAGAGAATTGTTCTTTTTTCTATGGATTACGTCCCAGCAATCTTCCCAGTTCAATGACATTCGTTTGAGCCATGTAGTTAAGTATTTGATGGAAGAAAAAAATGTAAAAATTCCGAGCCCCGAACTCAAAATTCCTCTACTTGACATTTGGATCCATCATATGAAGCCTTAATAATAGCAATCAATTTATCCGGGGTGCCTCTCCTGCGCAAAGGAAGCAAGAAGAATTCTCTATTGACACTTACTATCAAACGCCTTTTCGAAGTCAATGAACAGCAGGTGAGGTGGTGATCGATATTCAATGCACTGTTCCATGATGATCCGGAAGATCGAGTGCAGAATCATGCTTGTTCGGCGTCAAGCGTTTCTTCAAAGTGGGCTTTTATTCGCTCAAGTAAGATTCTTGCTATTACTTTGGATACAGCAGATAGCAGGTAGCAAATTCCTCTCCGAAAACGCGATTTAAACCCGCAGAAAAGTGTTCCTTCCGCCTTTTGAGCTGGTCTTCATCCGAAACTAGCAGTGATCCGTCTATGTCCTTCACCTTGGTTATTCTGTGGACTGTCCTACTGTCACATCTACTTACAGCCTTTTCTGCTTCGGTTGCCAATGCGTTACGCTTATTATGTGGCACGCTACGGTGAACTTCCCTCATCTTGAGCGATACGCAGACTCAAGCTCGTTGTCCTGCAATGCGAACTTTGAGCTGTCTTTACCAAAAGTAATTTATTGAATTTTTAAAGTTAAGCTGTGGAACCGTTTTTTAGAAAAAAACGATTATGTAAATTTATTAAAAAAATGCATGGCAAGTACCGTTAAGTTTGGTTCTTAAAAAAATTAAATAATCGATTCAGCCGTTTAGGCTGTAGCTCAATGAACATACAGACAGACAGAATAGTGAGACCCACTTGTTCGTCTTCCCTATCATCATTTTCTTTTGTTCATTCGTTTAAATCTTTAAATACACCTTGAAAAACAATCTAGTAGTTTGAAACAATTAAAAATTAGATGAAAACATTTTTTCATTAATTTAACAACTATGCCAAAAGCACGTTACCTACTGAATAGGAAACGGCTCAAATTCGAGCTTATAACGACGATGGTCGCAGCAGTCGCTATAAAGGCCAGAATATTGGGCGAAGTCATACGGTCTTTCGAGCAGTAAGCATTTATGTGCACAGTTCAACTGGATATTCAAAACATTTCATTTTTCACCGAAAAACGAAAATTCCCTTTTTTTAGGAGTACTAATTTCGGGCGAATGCTTTTTAATTAAGAGCTTAAATTGTCAGTTATTTTTTGACGGCTAACGATAGAAAAATAGAGGGTACTGGTGCCCTTTGCGCAAGATTTGTTTTTATCTTAGGCCTACAAAAGTTCAGGCGAAACTCATAATAGCTTTTAATGTTCCGGGAGAACAACATTTTTTCCAATGAAATATTTTTCATGTGGAACTCATAAGGCTGAATATGAGCCGCATCCTGCATGCTTGGGATCGTTATCTTGCTGAAAGATCCAACTCTGGCCAATACTTAAAGCATGGTTTTAATTCTTGTTGCAAAATGGATTTGTACTGAAAGCGATGCATATTACCCTCAACAAACACTAATGGTGTTTTCTTTTGGTAAATTCAGATTTTGATCTAAAAATTGATTTTTTTCGTCGCGAATGGTATACGACTGCAGATTGATATTTTTGTTTTTACAGTATGGGTGTATGATTTGTGTCTGTGAAAATGTGGCGATCCAGACTTGTCAAACTGATGGCTGTCAATTGTTTTGGTGAGTAATGGTGTTAGTAAAAGAGGGGTAAATCTGCCGAAAAATCCAGATCTGCAAAATTGATTTTCGATCAAAAAACAAATTGATTTTTTTCACCATTGGAAGGCTTTTATTGACAGAATCTGTGTTTTGACAAATCAGAAGGGGAAAAAATCAATTTTTGTTACCAAAAGAAAACCCCATAACTTTCCTATTCCAGACGCAGCGACAGCACCCCAAACCATCACATTGCCTCCGCCACGCTTAAAAGTAGGGTCTAAGATCTTCGGATCCATTCCTGTATTTGTTTTGCGCCGCACTTTTTCTCGTACTTCGGCTTTTTCGACCACTGTAGGTAGGTACTATGTATATGGCAAATTAGGCAGAATTTAACTCAAGATTTAGATCAAAGTTGTTATTACGATGACGATGATACGATGATTCAAAAAACGGCTCCAAAGCTTTAATTAAAAAAATTAATTAATTACTTTTGGTAAAGGCTTCCTTTGATTGAGTTGTACCTCGTGGCATGATGGTTAGTGCGTTGAACTGTCATGCAGAAGGTGTGGGTTCGATTCCCAGCCGCTGTCACCTAAAAAAAAACAAAATTTTTCCTCTTGCGAGGAACTGACAAAACCTCCAAGAGTATATTTGTCATTGTCATGAATACGTGCTTCTCATCTAGCCGTTCGGACTCTGCAAAAAATTGTAGGTCCTCTCCATTCCCGCCAATAACACACACACAGGAATGGTTGAGAGTTGTAAGTCATTAGGCCTTGATTCTCCACGAGCTAATGCGCCACCAAATTTATTTTTATTCCTTTGATTGGAAAATCATTTTCAACTAAAATGCACGCCGGGATCGCATGTACTTGCTTTATGTTCAAGTTGCTTGGAACTTAAGAACTTTTAAAATATGCAAGTCATAATAGAAAAAAGTTTTTAAAAAAAGCATTTAAATCGTTCTTTAACTTGTTAAATAACTTATGGGGTTTTCTTTTGGTAAATTCAGATTTTGATTTAAAAATTGATTTTTTTCGTCGCGAATGGTATACGACTGCAGATTGATTTTTCGTTTTCATTGTATTGGTGTACAATTTGTGTCTGTGAAACTGTAGCGATCCAGTCTTGTCAAACTGATGGCTGTGAATTGTTCTAGTGTGTAATGGTGTTAGTAAAAGAGGGGTAAATTTGCCGAAAAATCCAGATTTGCAAATTTGATTTTCGATCAAAAAATAAATTGATTTTTTTCACCATTGGAAGGGGAAAAAAATCAATTTTTGTTACCAAAAGAAAACCCCATTAGAGCTCAAAAACAGTATGCCATTTGATCACTCGAAAAAATTAGTATATGAAAAAAAAACAAATTTGAAAATAAAAATAATCAAAAAAAGTTTATATTTTTTTAAAAACCTAAAATTTATTTGATTCAAAATTTTGAGAGAGGTACAATATTATTAAAATTTTTAAAGGAGCTTTTTCATACAAATTTTGATTCAAATCGGTTTAGCCGTTGATGAGAAAATCAAAAAAAAAGTTATATGGGAGAGGTACAATTAATAACAGCTTTTGGTAAAAAAAAATGTTATTCAAATGTGCAACATGGAGCATGGAGCCGTTTTTGAGATAGATAAACACTTCGTTAAGGGTTGTATGGCAAGTAGGTACCGTTCCCCTTCTAGGGGAACATCATTAGTTTAGGGTGTAACGAGCTACGAACAGAAAGATACAAAAATCGTGCCACCCAATTTTTTCGTGTTCTCCATCATCGTATTGCCATGTTTGATTGTTATCTCGAATTTTTGTTTGCGCGAATCGTAAAAATGGTTAGTTATGGTAACTATCCCCAAAAACCATTTTATTGAGTTTTGATTTTATTTAAAACGGCAGCTAAATGATTTAAATAATTTTGTGTGCAGGAAATTAAAAAATCATATTTTTTGGATTTTTAAAAAATATTAAATTTTTTTTTTTTAAACTTAATTTTTCGGAAGTGACATGGTCGTTTTTTTTTTAACTTCCAAGAGTCTTTTAAACTCTTATCAATTTTTTATTTTTATGATCAAAATAACGGTACCTTCCGTATCCACACAAATGTTAGAAACCCGTTAAGGAAAATCTCATTTTTCTCAATACGGCTCCTACAATTGCAATACCTTTTTTAATTCCAAATTTCAATTAGGTTGAAATCATTAGCCCTATCACGAACTCCATCAAAATCGGAAACTAATAGACTGAAAGGTTGTGAACGTTTTGCTCAAAATTATTTTATACTCCTTCTCCAGCGGTATAAAGTACTTCCAGTTTAATGATATGGAATTATTATCTTGTTGAATATAGTTTACAGTGGATTTTTGTAAAAGAATTCATGTTATTTAAACTGAACTTAATATAAATTGCGTATTACAAAGGCCCTCACTATGTAACTGATGAGTACAAGTCCAAGTGAGTAAGCTGGAGGAAACACCAATTTGTGGGACTAAAGGCCATAAAAGGCTTTTTTGAATCAAAGTATTTTATACCGCTCCAAATTGTATGGGCGTATTATTTGCATCTCTACAAACAACGGTATTTGTGAGCATACAATTTTTAGAAGTACAAACTGTATGCGACCAATCTGGTAGCGATACCACCAAAATGTACTTTCGAAATTCAACGAAAAAAAATTTAAAACTTGTCCTACCTCCCTAAGTTTCGAACACTTACACATACAACAATATGCCATTAATATAACAGTGCCATGACTGTCCTAAGACCAGAATAATTTCAAAATGCAAGAACCAAATCACCATTCTTTTCAAAATGGCATCCTTCCTCTTATCCCGGGCACCACAAAAACTTAATTTTATAATAAAAAGATGTTGACAAAAATAAATAATACAAAAAATCTTAAGTATCGATTAATGCAATTTTAATAATTTTTTCGACTGGATTTGCCATATTCTAAGAAAAGAAGGTTGTTAATTTTTTGTTGTGAAGAATTACATAAGCCACAATTTGTACCTTCACATTTTATCAAAAAAAAAAAAATTATGGCTTTCGAGAATTTCAAAAAAAATTTGATCCCCTTTCACCAAACCCCTTAATTTTTTTTTGCGCCTGGCTAAATTTAAGATATTTATTAGTAGGAATTACTAGAGACCAGTCAAAACAAAGCTCTCTACCAAAGTTCAATTTTGTCGGAATTTTCGAAGTGAGGCTATTTTTGCCTGGCGCATCAGCATCACTTAAATTTAATGATGCACAATTAACGCTTACTATATTTACACTACTATACGACTGCGACAATATACATAGTATAACAGAAATGTGATGGTAGCTAGAGCTGCACGCTTCGTGTGTTCTGTTCAAACTACATGACGTCAAAGGGTTTTAATTTACATATTCCTTCCGTGACATTAAAATATGTTTTGTTTAATACATACGAGTATAAAGGTTACAGCCTTGTTACATAGTTTTTTTATAAAACAAAACCAAAAGTCTTATTTATGACTTAAAGTCATATAGACATACATAATGTATGTAAAGAAGGTAACACTTTCGCCGCATTGAAGAAACGTATGAAAAAGAAGAAAAAAACTACCCTTACAAAGTTTAAAATCAATGAAAATATAAAGAAAAGCCAAGGAGAACAACAAATCAATTATTCGAAAACTTATATTCAGGAAAAAATAAACAATTAAATCTAATTATTGGATTTAGTTGAATGTCATTGTTTGGAGAAACAAAGGTATAAAATTCAATACGATTCAAGGGATTTCTTTTAGTTTGTCTTTTGTTATAGCCAAATAAACGGAAATCAGTTTAGAGCTTATAGTTGGATTTAAATCGGTTTGTTTTTTGATTTTTTTAGAATAAAATTAGTTTTATAATTTTATTGAAGATTGCAGTGTTGCAAGGCCTGACCGATTATACACAAATATTTCGTTATATCAGTCTATTTAAATCAAATTTATATTAACTTAGTGTGAATAATATAATATATCTTTTTAAAATAAAAGAAGATCTCAATTTTAATGTCTAAAATTCTAATAAAGAAAACCCATTTATGATACAAATGAAGCTAATCAAATCTTAAATAAGTGTAATATTTGTATATCTCTTGTCATGAACAAGTTTAAGCCCAGTGAAATTAGACTTTCATTTTGTCTAATTTTCCTGGGCTATTAATTTTACTGATAAAAAATCAGTTTAAATAAAACGAGATATAAATAGATACCCATATGTAATTCTCAAAAGTAAATTTTTGCTTATGGAAAAAATTATTTAAAATGATTTCTCATATATTTGCGTCTTTTTTACAAGGATATTTTAACTGATGCTTTAACCAGCTTCTTATAAACATATTTATTCATACTGCATTCCACATATGTGCAAATATTATGTTAAATAACTTTTGACAGCTTGTGAACCAAAATTAAAAACATGACCAAAGTGAAAGTTATAGCTTAAAATGAAACTCATCATTAAAAATCTTATTTGTTGTTAATTTTGAAACGATTAAAAAGCAACATAAAGTGATTGTTTTTATGCTAAATTTAAGAAATGATTTAATAGTTATCAATAACGAATAACGCTTCCTGCATTTTGCAGGGGCCCTATGGGTAATTTTTTCTTTTTAATTCCTTATTTTTATATTTGTAAAGTACAATGCTCCGTTACATCGGATAGTTTTAAGGTTCTTCAAATATTGCTTTAGTTAGATATTTTTCTTTTCTACGTTTTTAACTGAAACAGAGCCATTCACAGAACGAAAAGTACATAATACTCTCCTGAACCAAACTTAATGTTATTACATAATACAATATAATATGTTAATTAGGGGTGCCAGAATTTGTGTGTTGTATATTCAAAATGGGTATGGTGGATCTTGTAAAGGGTTTAGAAAGAAGTAATTTTTATTTTGAGAGGTTTTAAGGTAAACAAACCAAAATTCGAAAAAGAGGTCAGAAGAACCGTTTAAATTTACGTCCATATGCTTGTTTTTGAAACCTATTGCTCCTTGAAATGTCAAAAATAATTTTTTACCTTAAAGTCAAGTTTATACTTCAAAGCGAAGTGAAATCAAATTTGAAATGAAACATCAATATGTTATGCACCAAAAGGTTTTCAAAAAAATAATTTTCGTCATAAAATTTGGTTTGGGAAAGCCCATTGAATTGCATTTGTTTCAAGACAAATTTGTTCCTCATTGTCGCCAAAATAGTTGCATTAAGTTTTTGACAGTTTTTCACGCCTATGAAAATTTTTTTTTATGAAAACTTCACTTCGCATAGATGTATTAACTAGACTTAAATCTTCATAAAAAACCTCCGAAAAATCAATCGATTATCTAGTTGTTTTCAATTATTTTCTGAAACTTGCTTTGTTATTGTTATGAAGCATACTAAAATTGAAATTTAGTCGATATAAATGATTAAATAAAGCAAAACAAAATTATACTTAATTGTGACCACATATCGACGCAAAATTTAAATGGTTTCCCTGGCCACTTTTTCAAACCTGACCTGACCACTTTTTCTTACCTAAAAACAGCCGCGGGGTCTCAAAATTCAATTTTTGAGAATGTCTCAGAAAAAAATTATTTCATGCAAATCCCTTACAAGATCCACCATACCAATTTTGAATAAAAATAAATAATTCCGACACCCCTAATGTGCATGAACATACATTACATACATAAATAAGGAATTATAATTCATAGAAAATATTGCAATCATTTCCAATTTATTCAATAATAGTCTAAGAGACAACAACATAAAAAGTCAAGTCATTTGCATAATTTTGTAATTCACACCAATAATAGCCTTTGAGGGGTGGAACCAATAACAGTTTGTCTGCCTGCCTTAACGTGTCAAAAAGGTGTAAAATTTGACGTACATTTTTTGCATTGATTTATTTCAATGCCCTTTGGTCGAAACGAAAAAGTGTGCATACAACAAATATTAAGCTTGCAATTTTGAACAATTGTTGTCATATCTGCAAAATAAAGAAAATTAGTAATACAAACGTTTCAATATTATATTATTTTCAATTACTTACTCACATATGTACATACTCGTACTTACATTGTTTTGTAATTCTATATGTAGCATTCGACTTGCGATATCCAATTCAAACAAATTCACCCTCATCCTATTGCAACTTAAAATTTTTTGCATACACTGAAACTTGTTCAACTTTTATAATTTGTATCTTGTAGCTTTGATCAAACAAATCAATTATATTAAAAATGGTTCAAGGATTCTGTGTTCGTGGTCAAAAATGGGTTTGCAGTGAGGTAGAACGGATATCACTTAAACTGGAAAAATACAAAACTGGGTACAATGGCTACAATCGCATTCAGCCTATTCTCATCTCAAAAAGTGTTACCACAATGCTCAATAATTCTATACAAACTCCAAAGAAGAATAGAACCTCACATGAAACAACAACAGACCAACCTGTTATTCCATCAACTGGATTTCGTCGCCATTGTTCAACCCGCATTACATAGTAAAAGCGACAAAATATTTAATTATATGCAAATATACATACAATATATTTTTTATATATTTATAATCTTATAGAAATGTTGTTATTTTTTTATAAGAAAAATATATTAAACATTATTCAAGTTAAAGATTGTATTATGTATTGAATTTATTATTCAGATTTGTATGTTTATACATATTTATTAAATTTTTTTATTCAAAAAAATACAAACTATTTGTTCCTCTTATATGTGACATTTAATTTTGGTTTTATTTCATTATAAAAATGGATTTTTTTTTCAGATAAAACAATCTGTTTAGTATACATTTCCATATAAAGCTTTCCACTTTCGTTTAAAAATACAAACTTTTATACATTATATTGTTTTAAATAGTTTTTTTTTTGTTTATATCGATTAGAATTAATAGTAGGTATC
This sequence comes from Dasysyrphus albostriatus, assembly GCA_946251815.1. Classification (NCBI taxonomy): domain Eukaryota; kingdom Metazoa; phylum Arthropoda; class Insecta; order Diptera; family Syrphidae; genus Dasysyrphus; species Dasysyrphus albostriatus. The sequence continues at coordinate 94,544,555 of OX276337.1, forward strand.
GCAACACATAAAGTAAAGCACACGATAAACTGACGTTGAGATTTTTTTTTTTAAATAAGCAGACAGATAAATTAAAAAAGATAAATATTTTAAAATACCTTTGAAAACTTGAGTAAATAAAAAATATGATTTAATAAAAACAGTTCCGATTATTGATTATTACATAAAGTGGCTCTGTTTTTATTTTACATAAACGAAAATGTTGATATTTGGATATCGTCGACATTCATAAGAAACTCTCTGAGTCCATTTTTTGTTTGTAATTTGTAATATGTTTTATTCATTTTGAGTGATTTTTTTTATTGACAAGAACTTTAAATGTTTGTTTTAATTAAGAAATAGAATTTGTATGCTTTGGAGAGCTTTTACAGAACTTAGATTTAGATTCGTTTTCTAAAAACATTGACTCGGAGAGTTTTTATTGAATAACGACGATTTGGAATATAAATAGTTGTTTATTTTCAATTACGATTTTTGAAATAGTTTTTAGAGAGCAATTTATTGATATAATATACTAGTGAAGTAGAAAAGGTTTCAGTTCACTGGTATAATAAAACTTTTAAAATGTGTGTTGATTGATAACTCACTATAAGTTAAACTCCAAAATTAAAAAATAGAAAAGTCTAACTCCAGGGGTAAGAAAGTTTTAAGTGAATTTTAAATCATTAATCGGCATTTTTCAAACTTTTCTTTTACTTAAGATCCAACATAATTAAGTTAAATTCTCCATAATTTTCTTTTGGAGTGTTGGCTTTTCAATTTCCACTTTGGTTTAAAAGTTATAATTTAAATATGGGTGATCAGAAGAAGTTTCAACATAGTCAACAAATCTAAATGAATATACTTAATATTGACCAAATATAATGCAAAATGTTAGTGACTGTATTATACAAAATTATATTAAGCAATTATTAAAAATAAATTTTATTTATTTTTAATTTAAACAATCAAATAAATTCGGTGGCGCGACAGCTCGTGGAGAACCAGGACCTAGTGACTTATAACTCCAACCATTCCTGTTTGCGTGTTGTTGACAAGAATGGTGGGAACGTACAATTTTTTGCCGAGTCCGAACGGCTGAATGAGAAGCACTTATGACAAGTATACTCTTGGACGATTTGTCAGTTCTTCGTAAAAGGCACTATCTCGGGAAAAACAATTCTGTTTTTAGGTGGTAGCGGGTAGCGGCTGAGAATCGAACCCAGAGCTTAGGCATGACAGTCCAGCGCACCAACCACTATGCCACGAGGCACTACTTAATTTACAAGTTAAAAATTAAATTTGAACGCTAAAATGATTTAATAAACATTTTCTTAATAAAAACATCTTTGATTTTTTACATTTTCTTTGAAAGTTTGAATCAATATTAAGTTAATATGGTCACTTAAATCTTTACAATTGCCTACGCACCGGCTATTTGTTTTATTTCTCTAGTTGTTTTTTCTTCTGCACAGGAAAGCTTGAGCCCGTTTAATAACAAAGCAAAATATTCAACTCATGTGCGAAACGTCTTAGGGTCTAAATTATTTAAAAATTCGCTTTTTTTCTGCCCTATAGTTACTGTAAATATACGGCAGGAGAAAGTATAGTTCATTTTCATTTTTGTTGTACTAATGTGGTAACTTTTTACAATCAACCCATTCTTCATGATCTCGTTGAAAGATCATACCTATCATACCTATGAAAATTAAAGGACAACTTAAGCAGTGGTAGATCTAATAACATAAACTAAAGAATGTTTGAATGGCGTAAAACGATTTGTTTTCAATCAACCAACATTTTATTCAGATTCCGAGGGAGATATTGTTTGCGCTTTGTTTGCGCTATAAACATAAAGGTAAATTGTTTAATTTGAGTGAAGAAACAGCGCTAACAATCATAAGAAGTATTAAATAAAAAAGTTTGAGATTAATCAAACGGACGGTAAAAAAGGGAGATATTGCACACATTCATATATATATTTGTGTCATTATAAGGGTAACGTGGGTATAACAAACATGCCATCACAAGAGGCTCTAGGACAAAATCTCCAATGCCCGAAATTTATTATTTTAAAATGTGGAATGCCAAAATCACAATGCCCAAAATTTTGATCGTCTAAGATCCCGTGTGCCAAAATCCCAAATGGCTGAGAAATTTTTTAGGTATTAATATTGTGCACGTGCTAAGCTATTAGGAATTCTGGCCTTGTTTGATAATTACAAGTAAAATGAAAGTATGTTCGTTTTTATAAATTAATTTTAATTTTTGAAAATAGTATTTTCAAATATAACCTTAAGGTGCGTATCTAAAAAATAAATTTGGTGGCACAACAGCTCGTGGAGAACCAAGGCCTAGTGACTTATAACTCTCAACCATTCCTGTGTGCGTATTTTTGGCAGGAATGGAGGGGAGTCCGCACGGCTAGATGAGAAGCACTTATTCATGACAAGTATTATACTCTTGGAGGATTTGTCAGTTCCTCGCAAGAGGCAGTACCTCGGAAAAAAACATACATGTTTTTAGGTGGCAGCGGCTGGGAATCGAACCCAGACCTTTGGCATGACAGTCCTACGCATTAACTATTCGAGAAATGAAATTATGCCCCGAGGTACAACAAGGTGCGTATCTATTTGAGAATAAAAAGCAACTCTCAGGCAGCTCTCTAGTGTAAAACTCGCAAGTGGACACAGTCATGAAATTAGAACATCCGAGAGTGTTATCGAGAGTTTTGTATTGGATTTAAATTATAGTGCCGATACCGCCGGATACACCCTTGATACAAAGAAATGAGTATATTGACACTATCGATATCAGATAAGCTCATCCTCCTCTCATTTTATAGTGAAGAAACATGTTAAGGAAGTTCAAATTTTTGAAAAGATATTTTGTTTTACTTTATATCAGTGGTAATGTGCTATAGGCACGAGCCAAGCACCATTAGAAAGTGAAAAATATTATATTAAATAAGAACTAAACAAATATTGAAATGTATTAAAACAAATTCGGTATAAATCACGAATGCATTCGAGTTCTATTTTGAGTTCAAGATTTTGTGCATTGTGGATTATGGTATTCGAGATTTTAAAGATTTGTTATTCAATATAATGCCCGAACCCTCAGGGTTAATTTATATACACAACCAAACGCTTAAGGAGACTTATATACAAATCTTATTTTAAAGAGTTTACCAACTTTAATTATGTAGCATTTTGTATGTTGTATAACCTCTGTTCAACCATTTGTGATGTGATTATATATTATATCGATTTTATAATAAATTACTGACAATCTTATTGTTTAATAGTTTGCTTAGTAATTAATTAATAAATATACACAATTCTTAAAATGCTATTTTAGTACAAATATTACGAGTATATACATATTATATATTAGATGTATTTATGTTTTCAAAGGTACATAACTGATTTTCTTTTAAGTAAACTAAAAAGTCACAAAATTAATTTACTTTAATTATTTAAAAAGAAATATGTAAATAGAGCGCAAAAATTAATACAAATTAACTAAAAATGCTAAAAATCCCTGAACTTGTGTTTTGGTTACGAATTTTATTTTATATCTACCATATATTATTATTGTTGTATGAAAAATAACTTTTTTCGGATTTAAATTCAGTTTTAGTCCATTCGGCGATGACTGTTTCTACTTCGAACACTTTCAGTATCCGTTTCGTCATCATTTGTATCCTCTTTAGGCCGAGTCCATTTAATCATTGTTTCCGGAGAACGGTAAAGGAACAGTAGTTTGGCGAATAAGTCTTCTTCGAGGGCGAGCTCTAAGGCTTCTCTTACCTTGAAGATTAAACAAAAAAGTGCCATTAAAAATGTTTAGGCATTTATTTTATTGTTTAAATACTTACCAAGTAAATGTCAAGGCACAATTGGAGAACTCTATCAACGTATGGAAGATCTTCGTACATTATTCTTCTACTTTGTCCGGCGATAGATGATTTGAGTACTCTTGACGCCAATAATACAAAAGTAGTATAGAGTCCAATGATTCTTGAATAAAATAATAAAAAATATTAATATATCTTTTGAATCCTTCTTCTATGTAATGTAATTTAAAAATGAGTTAGTTTTCAACTAGGTTCCCTAAGAACGCGAGTGTGATTGTCATCGATTTGTTTCACGTTACTTTACAACTACTGTGCAATGTTACTGAAAGCCGCCGTATCAATAGAAATCCTAGCAGTGATTGGTAAAGCATAGAGATTACCTCCAAGACATGGTATTGTCCATAAGGTTTTTTTTTAAACTGTTTTCACTCTTTTGGTACTATCGGATTTGAGGTTTACGGTGAATATTCAGTATTGTACCCACATTGAAGTTTTTTTATTTTGTTCTAAAAATTATTAATATTATTGTTTTTCAAAACAAAAATCATAGTTGTAAAATTATAACCATAAAAATGTATACTCCTGAAAATTGTAGGTTACTTCAATTTAACAAAATTTAAAATAGTTTTTAAAAATGTTCTTTAATATTCTTGAAAAAAAAAAAACTCGGTCTTGGTGGTTTTCAGAAACCAAGTTCATTGTACCTATTTGAATTCGAACAAGAACTACATTTTGTTTAAATTTTCTTCTTCAATAATATTTTAAGGCATAAAATCAAATCATAGAAAAGTTGTCTATTTTTGCATAACTTTAATTGTGTAATATGTAATTATAAATTTATTCTTACCCCCCTGCCGTTAGAAAACTGAAGGTAGATGGGAACTTTTTATCATTGAATGTATACATAACGACACCAGAGTCACAATTCGATTCTGGTAGCAGTTTAAGAGTAGATCTGTAGAAACTGTCGTTGCAAGATTCTTGTATCTCCCACCATATTCCATTTGAAGAGTCGTTGTTGGTGCGCAGTCTTATGGCTAACGAACGATATTCTGAAAAAAAACATAAAAAAAGAGTTATTCTCGAGTTTGTATTACTTTTTCAATGCCTTATATGCAAGCTTCTTTTTCAATTTGATCTCATAAATATGTTTGACCATATTTTACAAGTACATAGCGATCTTTTTTTACAAGACCGACTAACTAACAAACTGACAATTTTTAACTATGTGTAAAATTGTGATTAATGGGGTTTTCTTTTAGGAACAAAAATTGATTTTTTCCACGTATCGATTTGTCAAAACACAGATTTTTACAGTAAAAGCCTGGTGAAAACAATCAATTTTTTTTTATCGAAAATCAAATTTGCAGATCTGGATTTTTCGGCAGATTTACCCTTCTTTTATTAACACCATTACACATCAGAACAGCCATCAATTTGACAAGCCTGGATCCTCACAGTTTCACAGACACAAATTGTACACCAATACAATAAAAACAAAAAAAATCAATCTGCAATCGTATACCATTCGCGACGAAAAAAATCAATTTTTACATTAAAATCTGACTTTTCCAAAAGAAAACCCCATAAGATATTGCAATCTTCTGTTGTTTTATATGAACATCACATATCCATATAGCTTCGATTACAATTTTGCACTGTTTGTGAGTGAATTCTATTTGCGTTTGGGTGAAATTGATTCGCGCTTAGTGAAATGATTTGCGTTTAAACTAAATTAACCAAATAGCAAATAGTATTTGATTAATTTAATTTACAAATGTTATATTCAATACTTATTTTATTTTTTCTTCAAATAATAAAAAGATGCATGTAACTTAAAACTATAAATTGTTATTGGCATAAGTTACCTATATTATTCATCAGCTGAGTTACGACGTTTAAGTCTCCCGAATTGTGTACCTGGAAGTAGATGCACAATTATATTAGGTCTGTTTCTTTACTCGCCCGCGGGTTCCCAAAGTAACTCAAATCTACCCAAAACGTGTTTCTTTACTATTTTCTGACACAAAAATGCCAGAGCTTTTGACTTTTTTTCATTTCCCCTCCAGCAAGAATCTACCCGAACATTTTAGTTCCGGCATTTTCTTGCTTGTCAAACAAGAAATCAGCTGATCAAAAAATGTGAAATTAAATTTGTCAAGTAGTGTATATAAAACGGTTTAATTTAATTAAATTAAATGAAAATGATACAACGGAGACAAATATAAATTAAAATATTTCTTCTGGTATCTTTTAATAGAGCCCAACATGATAATTTCAAATGTTAATAGAATTGAAATTGCATAATTTTGTATGCGTTGAGCCTACAAGCAATGACGTCGAATGGGTGATTTACACCGCAACGAACCAGAAACATCCCAAATGCGTTTCTTTACTTTTCATTTCTGGTTAAACATTACAACAACAACATCAAAAAGCTCATCCCCAAACTTTTTCCCGAACTTTTTCCCAAACTTTATCCCAAAAGTAAAGAAACAGACCTATTGTGTGTACAAAATAACTTTTTGTTCAAAAACGCACCTTTATAAACTTCGGTAAAAAATCGGGTATAATAACAACACTGTTGTTTGTGGAATTGCCCTGGAGCATTGCTATCATAGCTTCACGTCCTGAGAAATTGTTATCTATTTTGAAAGTTTTTTCACTGGAAACGGTCCCTATAGCACCCTTATTAGGGGGTGTTCGGGTGAATGAGTATGTGAATCGGCATGTTAAAGATTTATCTAAAAAAAATATAAAAGTTATATCACTGAAACAAAATTAAATTATTCTCAATTTCTTTACTTTTTATTAAATCATCCAAGAGTTGATCTTTGTCTGGGGGTGCTATTGCCCACAATGAAGGAGAATTGGTTTTTAATTTTATCGCTGCAATATCACCTTCATCGTAGTTACTTAAAAATGTTAAAGCAGACTTGTTCTTTTTGTAAGCATTTTGTAAGTCCATGAACATCGTGCTATTGAACGGATATATACTCTCTCTGTTGCTTGTTTCATAGATGGGGTCATAGGGTCCAATACGAATAAAAGCAGATACTTCATAGGGTATATTTGATTGTCCTACAGCATTACCCAATGCAAACAAACAAAGAGGACCCCAAATGGAAACAACAATCAGCAATATTATAGTTCCACCTAAAGTGATCTTGGACATCATAGCCTTTTTCTGTGCTCGCATTGCTGGAAAGTCTGTTTCCATTTGTCTTCCACATTTAATGAAATAGATTTCTGAAAATATATCTTCCATTTTAAGCCAATCGAAGAGAGTCATTGTTGTATCCGTGCACACCCAGTCGAGGATTGTTCTAAGCTCAAACAAGAATGGAACTTGCATATAGCTTTAAACAAAAAAAAAAAAAAAACAAAAAAAATTACATATATTTTATATATTTTAAATTTATCAAAGAAAAACTTACAATTTGAACGAAATCATATTCACCAAAGTAAATCCTTTAGTGAGGAAGTTGCCCAAAATTCTCTTTGGATAACCACATTTTATTTGGAATGATGAAAGTAAAAGGTAAAAGCATTTGATGATGTAGAATATTATTGGAGGTGCTAAGGAATAAAATCTGCGTTCTGTAACTGCTGGAATAACGAAAAACATCCATATATGTATGCCGATAACGGAGAAGAAATGAAAAACTATTTTGTGAACCAAAGCTTTTCGTAGATAAAGTGCTCGATCGATAACAATCAAAATAAATTGAACAAGTAACATTATAAGGAATGGTATTGGCACTTTGTTTTCAACCAAATATGTTTGTACACCGCCTTCGCCTTGTTGGGACTAAAAGTAAAAAGCAACACAAATTTCAATTAATTACGACTTTTTAAAAACTTTTAGTACTTGGTATAAAAGATTTTCACTGCTTTGGTATTCGGTGACACAGTTAATTCAAATTTCAAAACACAGTGGAAAGTTTTTACAACTAAAATCAGGTAGAAAAAAAGGAATTTTTTACATTTTATGGTAATTTTTAACATTTCGCTTATAAAACTTTAATCGAACTCAATAAATAAGTAATCAAACCGATTTTTTGTTATTAAGGAATATTTTTTGTAGAAGAAAGAAGATGGGAACTAAATAAGTAAGTATAAAATAATTATAAATCTTTTTTTTCTGATTTTAAATCAAAAGTATTTAAAAAGATAGACAAACATTGAAAGCATAAAGTATTTCAATTTTATCTTACCCCAAATGCTGTAAATCCAAATAGAAGAACGAAGAAATTGATAAAGTCACATAAAAACATCAGAGCATAAACATCAGCAGGCAGTCGAGTTTTTTTAATTAAATTAATAAAAAATTTCCTATATGATGATAAATATTTGTGTTTCCTGAAAAAAAATCATTTTTAATACAAAAAGAATTTTCAATTATTTTAAATCATATAAAAACTTACGTCAGTTGAGAGATTCCAGCAATATACTCTCCTGAATTCTGTAGAGAATTCGATTCCTGAGTATTATGGTCGTTGGCAACTTCTGCTATTTGTGTGACCACAGCTTGTTCTTCATTTACATCATCTCTGCAATAATTTAATAGATAAAAGAGATCACACAAATTAATTTTTACACTAAATTGATCAACTTACGAAACATTTTTACTCTGGGCATCCTCTTTTAAGATCAAAGCATGTTCTTGCATTACTTCTCCTTTGTATTCTGATTTCCATAAGCCTTGAGACTTCAACACAAATCTAGGAAATTATTATATAAATTGGTTTAGGTGTTATTGTGATTTAATAATGAATTTTATACCTATGGAAAAATAACACCAACAAAAGTAATAAGTCATAATTTGCATAGTGTTGACTGGATGAAATGCCAATTATATTGGCTGCTGCCAAAGGTTGATTTGGAAATGTGTTATTATTATAATTTAACCAAAGCGAATTGAATTGACACAGGCATTTGAACAAAACTAATGCTTGGGTATACGCAATCAATGTAATCCAAAAAGTTTTCGTTGGACGAGGTAGTGAAAGTGTTCCCCAAAGGAATACCATCAGCGGCAATGGAAGGGAAATTATACTGGCGTTGATGACCTGATGTATACATTTTAAAATTTAGTTATTATTTGATTTTATTTTTTTAATGATTAATTGTAAATTACCTGATTTATAAAAACAACAATATAGCAAATCAAATCAGTATTCGAAAGAATTGCATACCAAGCTGATATTAGAGCTTCAATAATGATGTGATGGTCTCTGGTAGCGAAATCTTCTTCATAGGTAAATTCACCAGCCCTGAAACATGACATTTAAATCCATTATTTTTTTTAATGTCAATCAAGCAAAATAGAACTATCTAATTGTGCATTTTAAAAAGAATTTGTTGTTCATATTACTATTTACATTTTACTTTTTTTACATTAAAAAATGCCATACGGATTTTTCAACAAGCATTATAAGATGTATTATTTATGTTTAATATTCCCAATACGAGTACAAAGTTAGGGATTTTTAATTGATGCAAGTATGAGTGAGCGTCGTTATTTTTGTAATATGTATAGTTAAATTTACAGTTAAGCTTATTGATGTTTTTTTATACATAAAGGTTAAATAATTTATATTTTCTTCTACCCGAAAAATATAACCACCTACTGTAAGTCTTAATTAAAAGTAAAATAGAAAAATAACTAAAAATGTTTAAAAATTCTTATGTATTTGCTTTATGAATCAAAGAGCTAAGAAATGTCATTGGTTAATTTATGAAAAAAAAAATTATTTAGATATTTAGACTTAGATACATTTTGAATTAAATTTAGGTTGTATTTATAAATTCATGATCAATATTCATTTAAAAATAAAAGCCGTGTGTCGCCTTGCCTTGCATCTTCAATAAATTTGTTTTGAAAACAAAATCAAGGTGTTTTTAAAATATTTTTATTAAATTAATAATTAGTATAAATTAATTTTTTTTAGAAAAATAAAAATTAAAAACGTGTTTACTTGTGAATTGTGATAAAGAATAAGATCTGCTTGGGTTGCCTGGCACACTCCATTTTACTAAAACCAAGATTATGTTATAAATACATACCTACATTTTATGTACACTAAAGAATGGATACTACAAACCTATAGGTCGGTCGTGTATTTTTTTTTTTGTTGAGAGTAAAGAAAGAATGGATACTACAAACCTATAGGTCGGATGTTTTTTTTTTTTTTTTTTTTGTTGAGGTAAATGGTGAATCCAAATAATGTTGAATTATTCGTCATTCTAGTAAAGCAGAGCTTTTTTTATATATAGTCCGTAACATTTGGATAGCCTCACTTATATTTTTTAATAAAATAAACTGTTTTTGGCACTTTTTTGATGGAAGCATACGGAATTGAATATTGAGTAACAAGATGATATATCCTTCCTGAGATAAAGTTAAGTTTTATCTGATTTCTTAAAGCTGGTAGAGTTTTTAGGATAATTTGGTTAACTGTTACTAAAATCAACGTTTTTTTTTAACATTACTTGGCTTTTTTGCCATTTTAAGCAAAAATTTGTCAGTTTTTTTTTTTATTAAAATATATTGGAGAGTGGTAAGATCATGGTATAATTGGCGGTTTTAAATTTAATTTAAGCAGGAAAAAATTTCTTACTGTACCGAATTCCGAAAAATTGAGTTTAGGATCGATAAATTAATGTCTTATCGCTTTGAAGCTCAACAAATTCATTGGAAGCCCAAAATTGGTTATTAATTAATTAAAATATCCATTTTCATATGGAACGGTTGGGCGTCCGATATTCAATCATGCCAGACAAGCGAAAAATCTCTAGTCAAACGACCAACTACACTGACTATCTGAACAAGGTAGGATAGAAAACAGGGTTAGAAGTGAGGTAAATGGCTATTAGCAGGGTTATTGAAAGTGTTGAACACCTGAAGAGCTTAAACTTAACGAAACTAAACGAAAAAAAACTTCCATTTTCTAGTGTGCTTTTTCTACATCATAATTTACAACATATACAATACTGATACCAGCATCCAACTCAGGAATTTTATAACAAATATTTTTTTGTTGAACAATAGTATAACTTTTGGACGCAGAAGCACGGTAAAATACTATTGTCACTAGTTAAGAAAGAAAAAGTTGATTTTACATTCCCATCAAAGTTAAGAGAGAGAGAGAGAGTTTTGGTATTAGGTGCAGTCTCTCTTCATAAAATAATTAGTTAAATTTTCCTTAACTGTAAAATGACAACGAAATTAATATTGGAAACATCCTTGCGGCAGTTTAAGGATATTTACGGACACCTGCTGATTGTTTTTCAGCAGGTGAAAGTTAAACTTTTTTGGAAAGCAAAACTGGACAGTAACTTTCCTTTCCACCGTACTCTTTATGTTTGGGGATCATTGAACATTTATTGGGTTAGTTAAAACATAAAGCTTATGCAGATGAGAAGCAATAATCAAGTAAATAAGAGACAATTGTAGCAACCAAAGTGTCCTGGTAGCCTCATTTCATCGGATCTTTTGAAAGTTGTGTAAGAATTTTTAAATACTCGCATTTTTTGAGGTTATTTAAAATAATGGAAGCAATAAATAGTATACTAATACAATTTCTCAAACTGCAAAAAATAAATAAAAAGTGTTTTCTTTGAAAAATAAATCGATAAATTATTATTTTAACTGCAACAAACATGGTGAGGTTATTCTAATGTTACAAAAAAAAAACGTTAATTTTAGTTACAGCTAACCAAAAATAGTTAATTTCAATACAAATTATAAGTGAGGCTATCCAAATGTTACGGACTGTATAATGGACTTATTTTAATATTTGCTAGACACGTTCAGTGTCGATTTTTAATTTGTTTGATCAAAACCAGTTGAAATACATCGATTTTTTAAAACTAAGGCAAAATGGGAGGAAGCGCTGAAGGAATGGATATGGCAGGAAATTAGACTTTCACTTCGAAAAAATTCCGACAAAGCTGAATTTTAGTAGAGACCTTTGTTTTGACGTGTTAAGCATTTCCTGAAAAGTTCCGCAAATTTGGGCCGGGGCTTAATTTTTTAGGGGGGGTTAAGGAGGGTAAAATTTAGTTTTTTCTTAATTTCTCAAAAACTGTAAGTTTTTTTTAAAAAATGTGGAGACACAAATTGTAGCTTATGTCATTCTACACAAAAAAGAATAACATACTTTTTTTCATAAAAGCAATAGATTCTGAGAAAATCACGCAAGAATTTCACGGTGGAGTAAATTTTGTCAAAAAATGTATACAAAATTCATTAATCGATGGGATGAAATTCTTGTACGATTTGAGTTTGGCCACAACTCCTCTCAATAAAACCCGAGATTTCGTGGTGGCCGATGTAAGGGGAACACCGCCATCTTGAAAAAATAAAAAATTAAGGCCCAAATTTACGGAACTTTTCAGGAAATGCTGTAAGACGTCAAAACAAAGCTCTCTACCAAAATTCAGCTTTGTCGGAACTTTTTCGTAGTTTTGCCATTTTTTTGTCTAATTTTCCTAGGCTATAATGCCCATAGTACCTCTAAAAAATTAACTTTTGAAAACTATAATTGATTAAAAAAATATATTCTTTGGTGGGTGCGTTCTTTTGATTTTTATATTCAACTGTGGGTGATCAAAAAAATATATGGATAGCCAAAAGTGATCATTTAAATGGTCATTTTTAATTTAAAAAAAAAATACCTACAGCTTAGCACATGTTTTTAGTCATGCTTTTCGTAGGGAAAATTATGGAATTAATAAACTTATTCGAATTACACATTATATACATAAACAAGAGAGTTGGGTATTGGGTTAAATTAGTATTTTAGGTGTTTATTTATGTTCTTGACTAAAGATTGTTTTAAGAACCTAAGTATAGTGAAAAGTTATGGATAATCTTTAATCCATGATTTTGCTCTATTTGATGAAAGAAATATAAATGTTACTGAAGAGTTCACTCAAACCAAGACACTTATGTATTTAGGAAGTACAAGTAAAATACTACAACTACACGCATACATAACATTTTTCGCTATAAGAATGACGGATGAAGAGGGTCAATATAAATATATTAGATGGAAGAGTATTTTTTTTAAATCGAGAATATATTAATAACTTATTTATTTTCAGTATTTAAATTTTATGAATTGAAAACTTGTTGATCTTTTTCGGTGGGAATTTACCTACCTTAATTACGAGTAGATATGATGCATGAAGATTATGTATTTGACTTTATATTTTTTCTAAGAACATTTAAATTAAAAAGTTATTTTAGGGAAAAAGCTTTAAAACAAAAATAAAATGAGTACGTTTTTCATGATTATAAGTTTCTTCATTAAAAATATTAATTTGTTGTCTAAACAAATTCGAGCATAAATAAATAGTTACAGTAGATAATATGCATTCGGTAATTAGAATAAATATGACGTGACGATGAAAAATGAAACAGATGTGGATTAAAACTTTATGCGAAAGTAAAATCATGAAAGGCTATTGTTATGTAATAAATTTAATTAAATAAAATGATGTGGACGTGCAAAAAATTAGCCAATTATTTTTTTTTGTATACCTGTCTACTTTTTCATAAGACCATTCGTCACTTAGAGTGCCTGTCTCATCAAGTCCCATCTCTACTGACGGAGGCATCACTCTTATATCAGGCACTCCACTTGATCTTCGCCTAAAAACACATTCGACCATTATTAGTAATATGAGTGATTAAATAAGAATTCTTTTTCATATCATGAATTTTTTTAAGCATAACATATGTATTTTAGGATTTCAGCTTTATCATAGGCATAGTAGTAATAGAATCGCATTATAAAAACAGGGAGGTCATTCCGTATTTCGATTATCACCAGACGATATCGTTAAGACGATAGTCTTGCTTCACGTTACACTGAAAATGAATATTGTCTTGACGATCTTGTTTTGACGATTAAATATTTGATTTATGTAAGTCAATAATCACCAAAACGCTATCGTCAAAACGGTAGAGCTTAGACGATAGCTAAAGAGGTATCTTCTTGTAATTATTTGAGTGCTTTAAGAGCGATAAATGCTTTTTCGTTGATTTTTTACCACTGTTTCTTAGTAAACATGAGTTTAGGGAAAGAAATATAACTACTAAGATATTCAGCTTTTCAAGATTAAATGCACTAAAAACACACTGACGCCATGCGACAAAATTAGCAAAAGAACAGAACGTTACGAATGTTTTGCGTTGGTTCTGGAGAGCCTTTACTTATTTCTATAAAAGCTTTTCCAAACCAACGCGAAACATTCAGAAATAAAAATGTTTCCTGTCAGAATTAGTTTACATGGCGTTAAATGATTCACAATGCAACTATGAAACGAGACGTCGACGGTGACGAGATCTCTTCAGAGTTGCTCTCTTAAAGGCGAAATTAAAATAAGGAAATAATGCATGATAAAGCATTTTTCGTCATCACGTTGCGTCTTTTTCAATTTTGAAAAAAAAAATTAACGAGACTCAATGCCAAAAATAACGTGTAAGGTCATGGCGAGACCATAGCGAGAAAATCACGACAGAGATTCCCGTGTAAACAGACATGGCGAGACCAGAGCGAGACGAGCTTTTTGACCACGATACTGGAAACTGCGTTTGAACAACCATTGCGAGAGACATGAGTCGTCGTCGTTTTTGCTTTAAACCAAGTAAGCCAACTTGATTTCCACGAACAACGCATGCAAATTATAACAAACTTTTGCTTAAAATCGGACAAGGGTTTTTAGTTTTGACAACAAAATTCATTTAAAGACGAGATAATAGTGATTGAGTTACGTGAAGTAAATTATAGACGATAACGTTAAAGACAATTGGTTAAGCGATTATCGTTTTGAAAATTACGGAATGACAGCCCTGACTAAAATTATGATGGCTTTTAATGCTGATGTACACGAGCGACAAATTACTATTAATTCACCTCATTTAAGTGGCAAAATAATGGTAAAATCAAATCAAGCAAGCTCATCCTTTATTGTGTACTGTCTTTATTTGCAAAATGGTGTCACTCTCCATTTAAATGACTTCATTTTAATGACAACATTTAATGCCAGTTAGCTCTGTCATTTATTTTCTGACGAATATTATGACAAATTTTTAATTCATTTACACGATTATGACATTAATGTCGTAAAATTGGAAGAAATTATGACAATTTGTCAGTCGTGTAAATCCGGCATTACAGTGGTCGCTTTGTTCAATTTGAGCTACTTTCCAGAACATTTACGGAATTTGGTGCACTCAGTGATATAAGAACGATGAATTCAGTGATACAGCCTATGCTTTTTTTATTGAAATTTGGGGTTTCACTGTTTGGATCACAATATATGGTACGAAATTTAAAAAAATAAAAAAATAAATATAAGGAAAGAGTTAAATTTATGAGATTAGACAGTTTTGGTCTTAAAAAATTTTTTGAAAAACATTTAAAAAATAAAATGAAAATTAGTTAAAATCCATTGTGAACATTGAGCAATATTTTAGATGAAATTCGTGCATATATATGTATGTACAATATATGTACATATCAGTATTGAAGTGACTTTCATATTAAACTATACTTTGAAGCACATCTTTTTAGACATTCCAACATTGAATTCCTGAATAATGCCACGAGGTAGGTACTACAAATGCAAAGATTAATCAGATTGAAACCGCTAGATTAGTTTTAGATTTTAGATTAGATTAGATTAGACCTCTTTGGTTACAGAGAATTCGTACGTGTTGTCGTAGTTGTCAAATGTCAGGTTTGAAAAAAATGTCAATTTGAATTCAAATAACAAAACAAAATACAAAAAGCTAGGGTTACCCAAGTGTTATTTTTGTTGGTTGTTTTTTTTTTGAAGATGTGCATAATTTATTAATTTTTTTTTTTCTTTTTTACAATCAAATGATTTTTTTTTTAAATGCATGTGTCGCTAAGCAAATCATTTTCTGAAGAAAAAAAAAATGTATTAATGAAAATTTGTGTAATTCTTGTTTATTGCAGTTTTTTCTTTTTTTTAAGCACATTAAAGTTTTATGATTTAATATGTAACTAAAGAATATTTCTATGCTTTAGTTTAATTATTTTTATAGGTGTTCGTTTCTTTTTTCTTAACACTCAATTTTTTTTACAGCGATTTGCAAAAAAATATTGATTGACTTATGATTGCCCTACCGCAGTTCTAGTAATTTTTTGACGTGGTGCAAATTATTGCCCAAACAAAATATTTGCGCATGTAATTAACAAAAGACTGTCTTTGTGGGTTCAGAAAAATTATTTGAAGAGCGAGCTTCCGAGCAGGATTTTCAACTATCGATCAAATATTTGCACTCCAAAGCATTGCGAAGAACTTTATTGAAAATATTAAGAAATTGTACAGCTTTTTTGTAGACTTTAAGGCAGAGTTTGACAATGTTAATAGAAATGTTCTCCTTTTTAAGCTTTGTTTGACTATAGGCGTGTCTTCAAAAGTTAGTTCATTAGGATGTAAGAAGAGCTTTTGTCGTCGTAGCTGTTTATGGTGATTCACAAAATTCAGTTTATTTAATGACGTCAACAAGTGTTCCACAAGGATGTATTTTGAGCCCCATTATTTTTGCACTTTTCATCGACGACATCGTTAAGTACTTACCGGGAGAAGCGAGATTTGCAGGACATTTAAGCTCAGGAGCCGAAAATACTTCAGCTAATGAAAAATAAACTGGTAAAATAATTCGAAGAGAAGCTGAACATGAAGTTTGGTTTCTTCACAACGAGAAACTCGAAGTCATGCGAGAATATAAATATTTGGGACTAACTTTTGCTTTAAACCTGAGATGGAGTAACTCAGGTTTAAAGCGAAAATTGTTAAAAACACCATGTGGCAGAAATACCAAAGCAATACCAAAATGTGTGTTTCCGCTAAATACAAAGTGGTTGATGCCACTATAAATTCTATAGCCTACGTTTCGGAAGTGAGATTTACCGATGCACTCCAGTTGAAGAGTTTAAGAACTTCAGAGAATTTTCTTTAAGAGTCCGGGCGAAACGACTTTCTGCGCAATTTTAAAGTCAATGCAGATTTCATCGTAAGAAGAGTACAAAAGTTCAACAATAACCTGTTATCTATGTTAAGATTTAAAAAGGGATCTTTGAAGATTGGTTTAGCTTAGCACAAGACCATAATCACTCGCTGATTTTTACAAATAGCTTCGAAGAATAGCAAGGAGTTTTCTATGACCTGATTGCAGTTGTTGATGATAGGATCTATCTAGAGCTAGACAATGTGCACCGAGCATCTTTATCCATGTCCCATCCAACATATAAATAGCTCAATCATCGATAAGGTTGTGGTAGTTTTCCTAGGGATGATTAAAGTATTGAAAATATAAGTTTTATTAAACGTGCTAGAACTGAAATCCTTAATCTAAGTTAAAAAATTGTGTAAAATGATAAGTTTACGCAAAATTTGCACGAACTACCTTTTTTACACATTTAGGTAATTCAAGCAGAGTAAGAGTCACAATGACGTTTGGATAAGTTTAACCAGTTTGGTTAAATTACGCAACAAGCATTTAAGCCAAATTGTTTTCCACTAAACCATTTCTTCTTATTGATAAATAAGAAATAGTCACAGGAGGCAGGGGTAGTAACTCATGTCTTAATTCATGCAACTTTGCCATTACGACTGCGGATTTGTACGCAGAAGCTTTGTTTTGTTAAAAAAGATAATTTTTCCTCTTCAAATTGGGTCTTTTCCCCTTTAAACCAACTTTGAATTGCTTCAACAGGTCAGCATAATGAGCACCGGTAATCGTCTTACCTTTATCAATGAAATCGATATAAATGACACTTCCCGTATCTCAAAAAAAATTTCACGATCACCGTGTTTGCCGATAAAAAACTTTGGCTTGGAGAAGTGCAGTGTTAAGACTGTTCTTTGGTCTCTGGTGTGTGGTGATGAACCTATATTTCATCCAGATTTACAAATTAGCAAATGCGACATCCATCTTGCGGAAAGCTTTTTCATGTCCAAACATTCGTGCAAAATGCCACCGATCGTCCAATATTACACCGTCGACCATTTCCGGCATAGCGACTTCAATCGGACGACCAGAGCGTTCTGCGTCATTTGCGCAAAGAAATTGCTAAACCAATTATTTTTTGGCGTAAAATTAACCAAACTGGTTAAACTTATCCAAACGTCACATTGTGGCTTACTCTGATTGAATTACGTAGCATTTTATCAAATGTTTAAAAAAGGTCGTTCATGCAAACTTTGCGTAAACTTATCATTTTACACAATTTGTAAACTTACGACGTTGCATGAATACCCTTAATATGACTGGACTACACAATTATTTGCTTCTTTTTTCTCAATTTTCAATGATTTTACGTAATATAAAGTTGATTTCAAAATTGGGAGCGAGTGCATTTAATCAATAGGGAGCGGGAATGTTGGAAATCATAATTTAGTTCAGTAATAATTCTTTAGTGTAACCAATTTTATGTTTCGATTTGCTCTGTATGCATTTTTTTTATTGTCGCGATGATGATTTGGTTATTGAATTTATAGGTACCTAATAATAAATTGGATTAGATTGGATTAAAGATTTAATCACCAATCACCACAGAAATAAAATTTTGATCATTGTTTAGTTCTTTCATTTCTTACTGAATAATGAAATTAAAAATACTTACCCTAGAGGCCTTGATAGAGAACCTTGACTTCCAGACTCTTTTCTGTAAAAAAAAAATTATTAAAAACAAAATTGACTTTCAAAATCATTCTATAGTTAGAGCGCGAATTGAAAACGTTTTAGATCCACAACTAATCAATGAAAATATTTTAGAGTATAGTTCAATAGAATAAAATAAAGAAAGATAATTAAAAAAAGGCTAAGATTTTAAGTGAATAGAATACTAAAGGCTTTTTTTACCTAGGGTGCGCATCAATGGTATCTAAATCAATGTCGTTGATATCAATGAGTGGTTGATGTAATGCAGCTGTGGTTGTTGTGGTGTTGGTATCATGTATTTCTGTATTTGATTGAGTTTTAAGTGCAATTGTATTGGAAGCATCATCATTTCTAAAAGCAAAATTTAAATAAAAAAAAAAAACAAAAATAAAAATAAAAAACACAAAGCGGGACAGATGAAATAAAAAGTGAAATTATCATAAAAAGAACTGAAATATTTTCTTATTAATGAAAAATTACCCATAATTTAATCTGTTTTTATTTTTCTATCAATTTTATATTCTAATGCCACATTTTTTAGATTTACCCCACGTGAAAAAATAGCCAAGTTTTTAACGAGTCTCTAGAAAATCTTATATTGACGGAAGCAAAGGTAGCTATCAACATTTTTTCAAGCCTCGCCAGCGAGCAATAAAATAAAAATAAGAAAGGTTGTCTTATCTAGGATTCGATCCCGGGATCTTTTTTTTTTACTATTCCAATACGCTAATGACTAATCATGTGTCATATGCTTAGATTATACCAAGATAAATAATTAAGTTTAGTTTATTCCCCTTAAATTCCAAAATGACGACCACAAAATCCGAAATGACTGACCGCCAAGATTGGTCCTACCCTAAATCGCAAGGTAAGAACCCAAGTAGTACCTTAAACAAAACTGTTGCTTTTTCCAGCAAAAACACAATTTCTTGCTAAGCGACCCTACTAACTGGACTTTTATTCGCAATACAATTATTCAATGTGGAAAAGGAATAACTATATAGTATAAACTTTAATTTTGTCATAACAATAGATGAAAGGTATTAAGTTTTTGCTTTTGTTATGTAGAGCATGTGGTATTTGTGATGGCTACAAATTCTTACTAGCAAGGGCCTCCTTACGTAAAACTTTCCTTTATTTATTTATTTATCATCTACAGACTTATTGCCATAAGATAACACACAAATAAATGCAAAAAATATCAGTAAAAATAAGTTAAATTTATTATATAAATAACATTTTGCTTTCCAGGGGCATAAATTAAACTTGCCAAAAACTTGATATTTTTCCAGGCGGATATGTTGGTATTTCAAATACTGCAGTTACTGCAGGAATAAAGTGTGGAAGTTTTGCTAAATGATATCTAAATGCTAAATGATATCTCCTCATTCTTTAAAAGTGCTTTCTTAATAGTGAACGGTTGGTTGATCCAAAAATGTTTTCTAAGATGGTTGACCATTTTGAAGGGATTGCTAATATGTTGCAAACAAATGTTTGTATTATATTATGGAAACACAAGAGAATAGTATTAAATTCGATAAATGAAATAATAACACACTCGAGAGTCATAAACAACTCAACATTAACATTAGAACCCAGTAAAACTTTAAGAGCCAGTTTTTCAGTATTGAGTTAGTTCTGATATTCATATAAATTAATTATGTTTGTATGTTTTATGACCTTTTTAACTTGAAATATTTTGTACACGTATTTAAACAAAAAAATACCTTCCTAGGCCACGAACAAAATTAAATTAAAAACTATTGAAACAAAAAACTCAAAGGTCATTATCTTGGGAGGTTAAGGTTAAAATTTGAATCATTTAAATTGTAAATCTTAAAAAAAAAAATAAAGAAGAGCGAAACATCAACATATTTTACATTTTTTTACAACTTAACACTTAAACTTAACAAAGGTTAAAACAGCGTTTTTTACTATATTCAATTAATTTAATATACATCGCGTCTGTTTATTCGAGTAGTCAAGCGAATTAAAAATGATATCAGGCTACTTTTGAATTCTTGATACAATAGGGCTTAAAACAGGACGATACGAGTATGGTCATAATAAGTTATTTGTATGTAAGGGGGACGGAGGATGATTTTCAGAACAACGGAAATATAACCGAAAGCCCTTTGCAAGTAATGGTCTGTTTATGAAATTTTGAATAAATATAAAAGATTCCAATCAAATAGTAATGGTGGAAGGGGGGGATAATAAGTATGAGTGATAAGTAGGAAATAGTTAATTGGAAAAGTTGTAATTTTCATTTGCACTGAATGCAATGTAATTCTGATAAATAAAATATTTAGCTGTTAGATCGGTGAGCTCGGAATTAACACAATATTTAAATTGATTGTAAAAAGAAAATATGTTTCAGGAGTTTACTCGAGTTTAAACCCAAAAACTCGGATAATCTCGCACTGAAAAACTGGGCCGTATATATTTAAATATTCACAAAGCTAAATATATTAAGTTAAAACAAAACAATAAATAGATCATTCAACTCATATTACAAGCAATAACGCAAATAAAAAAATACCTTAACAATTGTTTTTTTAAGTTCGCAAACGGCGTTGATACATTAACATTCACAGTGCCTGCACTTCCATATCGATCAAAAGCTTTAGATTCCTTTAAATATAAACATTTATTAGATTATTGTGATTTATTTAAATTTAAAAATTAATACCTTTAGCATTTTCTTTTCTTCAGCTAAGATTTTCATCACGTATCTGTAATTTCTGGAGAATCTGTTTAAACGAATCACTACTGAAACCATGAAAGCCTCGAGAAGACGAATAATTGGGTTTGGTGGATCCATTTCTGAAAAAAATAAATAAATATTTATAACTGGAACAGAATTTATGTGCAACTACATTAAGCACTCTACGTGGTAAACAAAAATAGTACCTACGCCCAACTGGGTCACAAGTACTTGTGAAAAGTTTTTCGTGGGTAATCAGAAGCACCTAATAGTAACTCTCTTTTTTTTGTAACGCCATTTAGTTTGTTTGTATTCAAATCTAATAAGAAAGTTTCAACGAGCGGCGAAAGTATTATAGAAGCTATCTTTTGTCATACCACCTTCACATTGATTAAAGCACCCAGTATGACTCGCGACTCGGAACTTAAATATGGCGAATGGGACTATTTGGCATAACGGTTTGCGACTCGCCCTGATTAAGTTTGTGTCTCACTCTATACCTTTAGCGAATATTCGATTTTATCGTCGCTATCGAAGACTCTGGACCTTTGGCACCTCATATATGGGAAATTTGATATTTGAGAATTTCATCTAATTGATCAGAAAAGGTCAACTAGCCCTAGAAATTGGTCAGCCCTAGATAACTTGTAATAAAGGTTTAAAGTTTCTCAAGGTCACGCGGCATTTCTGGCACCTCATTCAAGGGAAATTTACAAAAAAAAAAGTATACCATACGAAAGATGTCTAGATCGTGATAAAAGGTTAACTATTTACAGTAATTGCTCAGCCATAGCTTTTTTTCTATGAATTTTCAAAATTCGTTTCACAAACATTTTTTGGCGCCTCATTTGGGTCATGCCAAAAAATTAAGTATACCATTTGAAATGCCTCTTAATGGTCATAAAAGGTCAGCTAGTTTTAGTAATTGCTCAGCGATAGATTTTTTTAAATGAATTTTTAAGTTTTTCTCTTCAAGGTCATTGCGATTTTTGGCACCTCATTTATGGGAAATTTGCAAAAAATTAATACCACCTTGTGATCTATATAAAAAGTCAGCTAGTTTCAGTAATTGGTCAGCTATAGATTGTTTTTAACAATGTTTTTAAGTTTTTTTTTTCAAGGTCAGGAATTAAACAATAACCAATAAAACGATGGTAAACAATTTATGCCCATTTACCATAAACGAGGTGCCAAAAATCACAATGACCTTGATTTTTTTTAATTCACTAAAAATTCATTAAAAATATGTATGGTTAACCTATTACTGAAAATAGCTGACCTTTTATGACCATGAAATGGCTTTTCAAATGGCATTCTTAATTTTTTGGAATGACCAAAATGAGGTGCAAGTTATCTAGGGCAGACCAATTTCTAGGACTAGTTGACCTTTTCTGACCAGTTACTGACCAATTAGATGGCATTCTCAAATATCAAATCAAACATATATGAGGTGCCAAAGGTCCAGAGCCGTTTTCGAACTGTTATTTTAAGTGACATTGAACCAAATCGCAATTTTTGGGTTTTGAAAAGTCGAAGGTTCGACTAGAGCCAAGCGTTGGACCAGGCGAGTCGCAAGTTATAAAAGGGTTCTTAATAGCATTTAAGACAGTTATCAACATGTAAGCCGCAATATAAGCGTTCTGTGGTGTGGGGTGGATTTTTAAAAAAAGTACTCCATGACGGAGTAAAATATATCGGTGGAATCATTAAATAATATGACTTACAACTAGTCACTAAGATGTCCCTCAAAAAATATCTCCTATTTTGTAGTAAATGCAGTTGGGAAATTTTTAACTTGAGTTCTTGACTTTGCTCAGCAGAAGCTTGCCATTATTTCAATTGATAAACTCATTTATTGAAAGATCTCCATTTTCTGACCAAAGTTATCTGCAAAACTTTTTACTTCTAGAAGTTTTGTAAATGTTTGGCATAAAACTATCGGTAAGTCTACACTTTTTCAAAAGACTTGAGGACTGTTTAAACAAGTTGTAAAATTATATTAGTAATCAAATCAAATATTTAAAATTTACCATCAGAATCTTTATCGGTTGGATCTGGACTATCTGTTTCAGTGCCTTTTTTAATTCCTGATTGCTCTTCCATAGAAGCATCTTTACTCGTTGATGGTAGGTCTACTTTTTGTTTTTCCGATTTAGGTTTCTCAGTTCGTTCGTTCTAAAAGTACAATGAAAAACAAAATAAACAAATTCAAATATGATCTTCTGCTTTTCTTTTATAAACCATTTAAAAATAATGTACATAATTTACATTTTATTTATTAGGGATTAATATATAAATATAATACACTGACTCTTCCAACAATTTTTGTTCAGCACAAAGTTGTTGTCGAAGCTGTGTGTTAACTTCGTGTGTGGTATTTTCAAACAATTTTGCAGTTTTTTGTGCATCTACATTATAGATAATGAGGAAAAGATGTATAATTACGTATGTATATCTATATATGTATGTACATACGATTATGTAAAGAAATGTGCACCATCAAAAATAAAAAGAGTTATTTGTGTTGTGAAATTAGTTCTTATTTTGATTTAGTAATTTTGTTTTCTGTGTTCATTTCACTAAATGCCATTTTTTTTCTGACGGAGACTAAAGAAGTGAAGATATTATTATATCTTTAAAACTAATATTTATATTCAAAATCAAGTAAAGTGCCAAAGACAGAAAAAAATATTTTCGAAAGAATTGAATTAAAGAAATGTAAAATAGAAAGTACGAAGTCAGATGACACAACATAGAATCTCTATTTTTTTTTAAACGTATTCTGGACCAACTCACTTCATCTCCGTCACAGCTTTCAGGATATACTAGAGGATCAGATATCACAGATGATCGTGGTATATCTGGCTCCATGCCTTTTATGCCGATCCTAGAACCCGGTGCTGAGGCATATGACCGTTGTCGCGTAAATGGTTTTTTTCCATTGTTGGTAATTTCTTTACAAACCTTTTTTTAAATATTTTGTTGGTATTGATCAAATGTTGGTTTTGTTTTTATTCAAATATATATATATATAAGGTGTATTGATATGTATTTTTTGTACACGTTTTAAGAATATGTATTTGTGCTAGAGAAAGAGATTACAACTTCCCAAGTCTTTGAAGCCTTAACCAAAATGGATTAAAACAATATTAAACTGAGAAATACCGAAAATATATTTAAATAATTTATCAAAATAAGGAGGGTGTTGATCCCACAAATGTTTACCTCCAAAAGATATTAATGCATATGAACATAAAAATTATAAACTATGTATAAAAAGAAAGAAATACTTACTTCGAATAAATTTTTTCTTCTGGTCATTTTTTTCTCACTCTCATCAATTTTTCCTTGATCCTCAAGGAAATCGACTTCATCTTCTATTAAGTCCAACTCGAATTTCTCATCCATATCATCGAACATGTAGTAATCACCGGCTCGAATGGCTGCACAAATAAAAATTAAGTAACATTTTTAATTTGTAAATAAAGAACACATTCGATTATATTTTGTCTAAACAAATATTATTGTTATTATTTACCTAAAGGAATTTCTATATATAATATATTATATAAACTTTAACAAACAATAAACATTAACAAAAGCAATATTGAAAATGTTTTAAATGCACACACATGTTATATTTTTTTAAAACAAAAATGAATCATTCATTGTTATGAATTTCATACTATGAACATTTATTTTAATAATAATAAAACTAAACCGCTTAAAAACATACATAGAATAAACATATTGCACGATTAAATACACTTAGGTTAGGTTACATTTATGTATTTAAAAAAATACTCAATGACAAATTGGAAAAGGATATTTTATGTTTTCAATTATAAAAACAAAATAGAAAATGATTTTACAAATCCTTTTAACGTATGAAATTAAAAGTATTTTTACTTCTTTTGGAGTTTCGATGGGACTTTTCCAATTGCTGGTTACTAAAAAAAAAAACCTGAGCAAGAAGGTTTCACTGGTCACAGCACGAACTATAATCAAAGTGGTACTAGAAGCCACCTCCAGATAATGAACCCAATGTTGATGATGAATGCATATATTGGAAAAATATGAGTGCATATGCATTTGCGAATATAAAAAGAAACATTTCTTGGCACGATCGATCGTGGAGAACCATACCCAAACGACTTACAGCTCTACTCTGTTCGTGTTTATCGGCAGGAATGCAGGGACCTACAATTTTTTGGCAAGCCCGAACAGCTAAGACGGGAATCACTTTTTCATCACAAAATGCAGGATACTGAAAACAATATATTTATTTTTAGGTGACAAATGCGACCTACCGAGTCAAAGAAGGCCTACCAATGTCCCTTGACAAGAATAGAACAAGTCGATCATTTCAACGTGTTGTTGTTTACTGAATGTATTTATTCCAAAAACAACAATGCGATATTTCTATTCTTGTCAACGAACATTGATAGGTCTAATGTGACTCGTTAGGTCTTATTTTTGGCCTACCCTGTACGAGAAAGGAGGATAAGAAGATCCTTCGTTGAAAAAAGAACCTATTGGTTTTATAAAATAAAGCCAAGCAACAGATTTCCAATATGGTTATCATCAATTTATAAAACCTGTCTGTTTAATTAAATACAAATACATACATAGATAAACACTCCAAAGAGAGTCAAAAGATTATTGTAGAAACAGCCACTTAGAACGACGTTTGAGTAATGTTCGTCTAGGTTTGTATGAAAAAGTTTACTGTGCGACGCACACGAAAAAGTACTCGTAGCAGAATAGCTCAGTAGAGCTCTTCAATAACGGGCTTGATATGTTCGTAGCCTGCATGAAACCTTAAACCAAGTATTGTTCCATAGAAGCATCTACTAAGATATGTCTCCAGGCACAGAAAATGCAAACTAACGAACACGAACTAATGAAGTTTTTGCTAAATTTTAATCGGAAAGGATCAAATCTTTACCCAAAAGCAAATCCTCTTAAGGTTAACGAAACTCGAGTCGATACCCACCATCTTATCACCCACTTTAGAAATCACATATCAGATGGTTCAACTCAAGATCCCGGGAAATTTGATCTGATTCAGGAGTATATGCAGTATTAAAATTTAATTAAACACTTTTAAAACTGATGGCTGAAATTGAAGCATCTCAGATTTTTAGTAATTTAAATAAAAAAAAAAATATATATATATTCAATCTTTTACCAATAATTTATTTTAATTATGGTAACTCCATAACATGTATGTGCATTTATGTTTCCTTTCTTCAAAGTCTAATAGACATTTATAAATAAATAAATAAATATAAATAGAAGATACATATTCTAATAGACGGGAGTTGTCTGTTTTGTTATATTATATTTAAATGTATTAATACTGATTATAACAACATTCAGAATTTTGTTGACTATATAAAAACATGTGTCAGCAGGTACCTTAATTTGTTTGTTAAAAAGTGCCAAAGTAATACTGTTAGATCAGTGGAATCATTCTCAGACAAAATAAAGTAGTGCAAATCTAGTTGAGTATTGCTTTTGGTTCCTACGCTACGTGAAATTATAAAAAAAAAGCTGATTGTGCGATATAATTTCAAAAAAAGCAGACTAAAATAAAATATTTTTGTAAATGTCTTATTATTCTGTAAATCGAAAAATTAAATTCTAATCATAAATAAAGTCTTCGTTAACATAAATTAAAAAAAATTTAAAAAAAAAATTCAAGATGCACATTTTTATTTAAATAAACAGAAACAAAAAGTAATTTTTTTGCACCACAGTTTCCCTTTCTCTAGCAATCATATCAAAAGGCATTTTTTTTTTTGTTGGCAAGTTTTAAGAAAATTGTCTTGAGTTTTAAACGTATGCAAATTGTTTTTTTTTTTCGATCTATTATGAATTTAAACTTTTTTATTTTAATTTTAACTTTCCTAAAATAATGTATCTTTTTGTTATGGAATATGTTTGTTAAAAGAAAGAAAGTAAATATTAATTTTACCCTGTGGATGATATTTAATCTCTTTCCGTTTTTGAACTCTTGGGCCAGGAAGAGGAAAACCATGTTCTTCTATAAGTAGGATATGAGGAAAAATAATTATGATAAGCCGAAATAAAATAAAATAAAAAAAACAATAACAAATAAATTCAAAAAATAATAATCAAATAGTATTCATTTTTGCATATGATTTTGTTCCAGTTTGTTTTTTTTTCTTTTTTTTGCTTAAGATTGCGGTTAAAGAAGGTAAAAATTTAAAGAAATGCTGATGAAAGTAATAAAATAAATATGCAAATCAGATAAATACGAGATGGTTGTGTGAACGATTTCAATTGCAACTAGGTTAGTTGTTATTTTGAAACTACATTATTATTTTTTTAAAAGTGAAGAAGAAGTTGACAAAAGTTCAGATTCATTAAAATCAAAGAAGATTTTATTGCTTCTCCAGTGCATTTATTTGAACCAAGATTAAACCATATTTCAACTAAATACGTAATACACTTTAATATAGAAGTATATCTACATTAAAAGATCTACTTAATTAACTTTTTTATAAGTTTGTTAAGTATTAAACAAATCTTTTCGCTGTTCAACCGCTTTAGAATTGTTCAATATTTCCTATTTTCATCTATTCTATGAAGTATGTCTATTTTTTTAGATGATTTTTTTTAAATAAAAGAGTGAATGAAAAGACAATTATGTTTGTATTTTCTTTGTTCGACAACATTTTTTTTATATACAATCATTTTATGTACACATTTAATTAAAATAAGATTACACTCTGCGTGTGAAGTTGCACGCGAAACGTCTATTGTTATTGACTCCGAATACATAAAGTCAACTGGACCCCAGCTATTTGGACGTTGAGACAATGGTTCATCAGGTGCTGATAAATTGCTGTATCGATGGCGGTTTGTATTTTCTTCCATTGAATAGGTAGCATTTCCCATGCTTAAGTGGCGACGATGAAGAGATTTTTGACGAAGAGTTACTGGAACATCTTCTGTAGCCTGTAAATTTATACAGGAATTAGGAAAAGGCCAATTTAAAGCAATTTAAAGATATTCGGGTAATGATTCAATGATAAGATTTGTAGCAGTAGCATATTGCAAATTCAATCAAAACTGAATCTAATGTTCATAACAGGCTTAATACAATGACCATTAAAGTGAACGCATAGGTTGGAGGCTCTTGCTTTTATAAAACATAGTATATGAGTGATTTCTGGGAATCACTGATACTTTTGTGACTGCATTTTAATTTTTTTTTTTTTTGATTTCATTACACTACGAGTGTAAGTTTTCGTACACCATTTTCAAAATGTAAGAAACGTGAAATGCCATAGTGACATTTGCGCGCACCGCAGAAGTCAAATATTATGGTATTATCGCAAATAATTACTTTTGCAACAGAAGATAGTTTGAACTGAATCCTTCTGACTGATATATGAAGAACACGAATGTTCAAGCTAAAATTTAGAGGAAAGCAGTTAAGTATTCAAGAAGTGGTATATTTCTGGAATTAATAGAAACGAAAACTTCTACAAATCTTAAGTTTGCAGTAATGGACTATATTTAATACCTTAATTGAATCAATTTGAACAAACGAAGGCTTACAGCATACGAAAATTTATTGAATAATTTTACTATTGAATCATAACCCTTTAACAATTTTGAAATAAAAATTTGGAAAAAAATCTCATACATCAATAACTGTTTCGGTAGCATCAATATCTTTTCCTTTGCATGTTTCCGACACCGGTTCATTCCATGAAACTGCATTCACACTCGATTGTCGTCGAGTTTCACGAATTTTACTATTTTGTATACTAGATACCGCCGAGCTTGCTCCACTAACATTAACAATCAAACTGGTTTGCACTGTTGTTGGTGGTGGAAGTAAATTACTCATAGGCAAACAATGATCTGCAATTCCTCCGTCTTTTGTTTCAACTGCGTTTAAATTAGTTTCTTTGTCGACAGTGAGTGGTGGTGAGAATACTCCATATGATCCATCAGAACTTGCAGATGGTTTTGGTAAAAATTCTGATCCAACTGTTGAATCAAATGACAGACGTTTAGCATCAAGAAATCCATCAAAGGAAATAGTCATCCCAGCGGAGCTGGCCGAGGGTAGCTATTCAAAATCAGGGCAGGTATTCAGCTGTAGACAACAGTGAAAAAAATTACAAATACTTGATGATTGTTGTGTCCTGGCCTATATGGCATTAATCCAACAATAGTCGGGGGCATATTAAGATTCTTGTCGGCCTGGCCACTTTGTTGAATTTTTCCATCATCTTCAATAGGCGTATGGTATCCTGAGCCATGACACGATGAAAAACTTCCACTGCGCAGCAAAGGGGGATCTCCTTCTGTTTTTTTTCAATGAATTAATAACTTACTCTCAATATCAAACTAACAAATTAGTAAATAACACTTTTATAACACTGTCTCAAATAACCGGTTTGATAACAATTATTTAAAAAATAAAACTGAAAAAGTAATGCAGTTAGAGAACACAATGATAAGAACAAGTTTAACAAGAACAAGGAACAAATATTCGGTCTTAAAAATAATTAGTTAGATCAAGAGATAAAATGAAATGCACTTAAGAAAACAAGAATTATTAGGTCACTCTTGAATGGG
Organism: Dasysyrphus albostriatus; assembly: GCA_946251815.1. NCBI lineage: Eukaryota > Metazoa > Arthropoda > Insecta > Diptera > Syrphidae > Dasysyrphus > Dasysyrphus albostriatus. The sequence goes on from OX276337.1 coordinate 94,574,435, forward strand.
CAGACAGGAACAAAATCGACGTCTTAAAGAACAATAATCTGGAAAAATCAAAAACCGGACAAACAATTAACTTACCATCGAAATGAGTGGGTTTATCAATAGGACGTAACATTTTTTGTTGTGTGGCTCGAATTTTTTCCATTTTTCGTTTGATCTTTCGCAAAACCTCTTGTTCGTGTTGTTTCCTATGTTCGATTTGCTTCTGTCGAAGGTCTTCAATTATCTCGGCACCCCTTTTAAACATTGTAATTAACTTATGATTCATTTTCACAAATAAAAGTTAAATTTACCTGTCAGCTAAAATAGTATTTGCTTTTGTATCATTGATTATATGACAGAAGTAATGACTCTTGAAAATTCTTAGCTGTAAAATAAGAAAAGCAAAACAAACTGCATCCCAAACAAGAAAAGATGGGCTTCTTAACGAAGGACACTCGCTTTTGGAATCATCAGTTTCTAGTTTCAGAGTATTTCCACCTCCACCATCCGCACATTGGATGCCTAACAAGTGTATTAACCAACAAGCATTAGTTTGGAATATGCTGAGGAATAGGCAGCCTCCAATTTGCAGGAACGTTTTGATTGTTATGTTTACAACGTTATACACTAAAAGAATATTCCATCTAAAAATCGGATATGGAAATTGGTTAAATTTTAAAAAGTTGATTTAAGGCTTAATGGTAGATACACGTAATTTAAAATATATAAAATAAAGTGGTTTTTTAGAGAACCCAGACGAACAGATTTTTTCTCTTGTGAAATATATGAGATAAGTGCATGCAAAAAAGTCCTACTTATCTCTCATAAATTGAATCGAAAGTCAAAAGAGACCAAATCTCCTCGTCTGATAGGGGGTTTTTAGAAAACAAAGAAATAAAACATGCGAAATTATGTACATACCTTTTCAGAATTGTCCTAATTGGACGAAGATAGAAATCTGATCCTTGCCACAGAAATATAAATGATCCAACTAAATATCCAATAGCTAGTAGATCGGAAATATTTGTTCCAGCAAGAAACACAACTGCAAGTGTTATCCAATAGAAACCACACAGAATGGCATTTTTAATAATATCTAAATAGTTTCGTATTGTCGATAGAAAATCTCTTGTTGGATTTTCAAACTCCACATGACCTAGGTTTTCAATATCACTAATGACTGATTTGTTTGTGCCACCGGGATAAGTATTGTCATTGTTGTATTTTTTCTCAACAGCAAAAACTCTCTTTTGTCGATTGATAAAAAGTAACATAATAAAATCGAAAATCAGCTTGTTAACATGGCTATATTCAAGATTTCCCGGTAGCATTGCCCATTTTTGCAAAGCATCTGAATAGGATGTTTTAGTCCAAGGATATACTAAAATTGTATGTTGTTATATTAACTTTTTAATTTAATAAATATTTATTTTTTAAGTTACCAGAGCACAGTCCTGGTGGCAGGCCAACAAGCAATAAATACTCTAAAAATATAATTGTGGCAGTGAAACATTGAAAGACACTCCATACTTTCGCGCAAGAAGATCTCTCAAACCACAGCAAGGCACACAACCAGACCACATAAAATATTGCAACTACGTCTTGGCGATATGTTATCAACGAAACCAGCGTTATTAATGTGCATTCCATTCCAAATTTAAAGAAACCATAGTTGAATAAATATTTTATCATTCCCTCGAGATTTTTTTCAGCATCAGCACGAGTTACTCCTGGGAAGACAACTTTAGCTGGTCGTTGATTAGTTTCTCCCTGTAGAGTTCGCATTTGACTTTGGCGAAGAGTAACTACTGCATGCAAAGTTACCATCACCATGAAAATAATATATTTTTTTATTAGACTCATAAGACCACCGTTAACAGTTGCTTTCTGCAGACCAAACCATAGAGCGTTGTTTTGGATAGTTTCGTTTGTATTACAAGTTACGTTATACTTTTCATGAGATATATATTGAACTTGATATATCATTTTCGTGAGAATGATTATTGAAACAACTAGTGATATTATGCGGCTGATGAAAATTTGAACTTTGCTTTTGGAGATAAGACCGATAATGCAGAGTGCACAAAAAGCAATATGAAGCACACATACCTGGATATTTAGAAAGTATATTTAAATAGAATTAAAAATATAAAGGATAATGATAAAAGTATTGTATACAAGATTTTAATAATTATAATTAATAATAATAAAGAATAAAATAATTCAAACGATTTAGCTTCATGCAAGGAAATTGATCACGACAGTAAGTCGACACTTTGTTTGCATTTTGTTAACTATAATAATTTTAAACTACTGCCTGTAAGACCTTAGAAAGTTCTTTTAATGTGACCTGAATCACATGGAAATAGTTGAAAGGAACACATTTGCACCATTGTCACCCGCAACTTCATAATGCATACCTTTGTTTATAAATCTAATTGTGTTATTGTCAGTAGAAAATCTGTCTTTTCTTGCCATGAAACCAGATGGTGAATAGTCACTTCTCTCAGAAAGGAAATCTAAAATCCAGTCTCAGGGCGAAAAACGGCAAAAAAAAATAGAACAACTGCTTCATGGCTTGGTCTCTAGCCTTTTATCAGAAGTTTTTTGTTATTTATTGTAAAATTAAAAAATAGGCCAAAAACAAGGAAGAGAATTAAGAATTTGGAAAAACTTCTTCGTATAAAGTTTGAGTTTAAAATACTTTCTTTTTGTGTTGAATAAAGTTTTATAACTTTTTTCTTGTAAAGTAAATGTTTTTTTTTTCAAATAAAGAAGAATTTCGATCTGCCTCAGCTTGTTTTATTCCATTTCAATATAAACCCACCGTTATTGGGAAATGAAATTGCACTGTTAATAAATTTTGTTTTTTGTTGTTTTTTCTTTTTAATACGTTTTTGAAGCAACAGTCGGTTACTATCGGATCACATATTCTTTTCTAAGTTAGTTTAATGAATTTTAAAAGTGCTTGAATTCTCCAAAAAGCTTAAAAAAATTGAATTGAAAATAATAAAATAAAAAAAAAAAAAACATTACTCACCTCACTGACACAACAAACAAAAGCACTAATATAAACAGCCTTAATTAAATGTAGTTCTAAGAACCTCCAGCAAACTCCTTTGAAATTCTTGCCAAAGTTCCTTGTTCTACTTTTGAACTCAGATAGAAAACGAAGTATTAAATCTTTTATTGATGCCTGAATTCGACTTTTCTGAATTGAAATGCCACTTGAATCCAAGTTTTTCGATTTATCTTTATCAGGAGCATTTATATCTAGTGGTTCAAGTACTTCTTGAGTAGAACTTGTTCTTATTCTCTCTTGTGAAATTTCAAGTGACTGATGTTGTAAGGCCGCAATAAATCGCTTATGGAAATAATGCACCTGAATCACAGTTAGGATAACAATAATTGTTGGCGAAACAAGATGTAGGAACAAATCTTTTGTTTCGTATTTTTTTAAACCAATATCTTCTTGTCTGTGTAATGTTTAGGAAAATATTAATACAAATTTTAAATTAATATTATTTATATTAACTTACAATGTTTTTGATATGTTCAGATAGTCATTCCAATACTGATCAAATTTATCAAACTGATAGGTGTAAATTAGGGTTAGTATGGACATTGCATAAAATATAAGGAACAGCCAAAATCCATACATGACCTTGACCCATGCTTTTGAAGATGATTGAAAAACTAATAGGAAAAACAAAAACATTGCCATGTAGCAAATACGGAATCCAGTCATCTTGACGCCAGTTATTGCACATAAAAATATCACAAGGACTAGAAGCCAAATCCATAGTCGAACTAGCAGATTCTTGATAATATCGCCAGCTTTCTTTAGGAATTTTGAAGTTTTTTTGTTGTCTTGCATTGAACCCCCATCTGGCGAAAAGTTAAATAGTTTTAGTATAAATTTAAAAAAATTCAGGAAAAAAAAAACAATTATTTACTTACCAGCGGCAGTTGCAGCACTAACGCTTACTTGTAATGGTGCTACCATATCTGCTAAAGTATTATGAGTTTTTCTTTCATTTTTTTCTTTGAAAAATTGTCTCAGTGTAACCCAGAACATTAGAAGAAAGGAAGTTTTCACTATTAAAGGAATACATGGTTGAACTTGATTTTCAGAGGGGCGTTCTAAACCAATTTGTTGCAAATTGATACCAGTGGTCTATGTGATAGGGAAATAAGTTAGATAGCGTATACAAAATAAACAGGACCTAACTAGGAATATTAAAATATAATTGCTTTTCAATAAGTTAATATTTTCTCAGATTAAATAAAAGTTTATAACGAAAAATTTAAAAAAAAATTGTATGTAAATATATCAAGAGACTTCAATACATTTAGCAATACACCATAGTTTGTCCAAAAGGTGAATAGAATAAGGAGAGATATCATTAAAAATGTACAAGTTAATTTTTACCTTTTTTCGACATTAACTTATTGAAAAGGGAAATATTATTTCTTTGGTACTGAGACAAAAGCTGATTTTGAATGGGGGAATACAATAAAGTTAAGGTTAAGACGAATCAATATTTTATAATAGAATCACATGAAAATTGAACAAAGTTTTATTTTTTTTGTTCGGTTTATATTTCTGAGCATTTTAATTTTTTTTCTGTAAAATTTTCGACTGAAAACTCCTGTTCATATTTCAGAAGATTGTCAAAGATTATCTTTAATATATTTTTTTTTATAAAATTTATTCAAAAAAACTGATAGTTCTGCTTTATTGTAGCGAGTTCCGATATGACATTGTGTCCGAAGTCAGGTGATGACAAAAACCTTAGACTAACTTCTTCTATTACGAACATGTCATGATATCGAGTTATGGTTTTTTTCGATATTTCTAACAATCGTACCAACAAGTATTAAGCAAATTCAAAGAAGCTAAATATAAAGTTGCAGTTCTAGTCCGAGTGCTCAAAAAGAGAAAGCGATTCTTGGGCCAACCGTAGATCTAGTAGTGAGTTACTGGCATCGTACTATCCGACAGCATATTGCAAAACTGTATATCAACATAGACATTCTTATTCTGTGTTAAACTATTTGCTGCTTACCAAATTTAACAAGTCTGTGGACGCATGTTGTTTGCTTGAAAACTATTAAAAAAGTTAATCAAAATATATGCCAAAACAGATCAAAGCGGACCACCCAAAGTAGTGTTGCCAAAGAAAACTGTTGATATTGGCGCTTGCCAGGCGACTTTACATACCATAAAGGGAGTTGCGTGAGTAGTACAGAGGACTCAAAAAGGATTGAAGGACTGAGAACCCGCGAAATTATTGCGCTACATACTCCCCATTCCCTAATAATTTTGTCTCTTAAGCATAGAACTTGTTTATCAAAAATTGTAAGTATGGTATTCCCATTAACTTTAAAAATTGTTTCCTAGAAACATTTCAACAGAATCGGCTTTTGTCTTAGTACTGAAGATTTTATCAAAGTGCAGGTTCTTAAAGTGAATTATTTTTAGAAATATCATTTTTGAATGGCTTAATGTGTGGGAAAATCAACTTACGTTTACACTTGAAGGCAGTTCATCGTTGGTTAAATTCATTCCATAAATGTATTGTGCAATTAACAACAGTTCCGCATAAAATACAATAAACGGACTCGATCGCATCATTGCTTTTCGTTGATTTGGAATCATCCATAGAACATTAGCCCAAAGTAGGAACACAAATGTTAACCAACTATGGTATACTATACTCCAAGCCTAAAAGCACACAAAAAAGGAAAATGATTTTTAATTAAAAATATACACCAAGCAATATAGAAGCAAACTTACCATCATTAGAATATTTGTGAAAATATAGCTATTTTGATAAATAAATCCACCAACACTGACGATGCCATAACATATTTGATCAAACAATGATGGCCCTTTTTCTCCTTCGATTCCATGATCTAGTGAGTCCATTGGAATATCATTTTCAGCTTTACGAGCTTCAACACTCGATTCTATTCCACGTACGATTTTTTTGTGGCGCACCAACTAAATTCAAAATAATATAGAATTAATTAAAAATAATTTTGTAGGATAAACAAACATTATGAAAGTCACTCCAAGCCGTAACCAACATAAATACAAATCAAATATTTTAAAGCAAGTGAATTTGTTAAAAAATAAATAGACGGATAAGAATTATTGTTCAAATAGCACTCATATTCGATTTTAAGTGAGTTTTAGTTAAAGGCGTAATTCCTCCATTAAAAAAAAATACACAAATCAGAATATAATCAATTTAAAGTGCACTATTGTTTAGTTTATTGATTGAAAATCATTTATCTTTCACTTCACATTGAAGATCTTTTCAAGAATGCATTCTAAAATGATTGAGTTAATAATGAAATGTCGAGAGAAATGTGTTATTAACATATTGATGGGAACTAAAACGATATAGTTTACATAAAATACCATTAAACAAGGATCTACTACATTTTCGTATTAGTGAAACAGAGAAACCCACTACCACATGAAAGTTGATATAATTTGTCTACAGGTACGAACGGTAAATACAAAAGCATGAGGTTAAATAGATCGATTTTATCGATTGAGACATAATTTACAGGTGAACAGATTTTTAACTACTCGTATCTGTGAAACAGTTCGAGTTTTTACTTATGTATGTTACGTACAGGTGTAGTTTCGTTGGGTTCGGCTGATCTTTCATTTTGTTGATTTGACATCTAAAGTAAAAGCAAATGGCAAAACAACATTGTTGTAATATAAATTTTAAAAAACAAAATATTAATGAAATATATAAAAAAAATTGTTATAAATCAAGAGTCTAGTTAATAGCTTCGTTTTTTTGCATGTCCATATGGACATTGGCGAAAAAAACGACATTGGGACATTTCAACATTTACTTTGGTCTGCCATTTTGTATTGAATAATCTTACCAACAAACATTTGACATTTCTATACAAATTATCGATAACACAACGACAATAGTAGTCTGGCAGTACAATTTTTATCGGGCCAAAGTTAAATCCACTTAATTATCTGGACATAGCTAACTCTATATGGACATGGTTCTTATTGTATTTGACATGTAAATTGCTTTGTTTTGTTGTCGTTTTTTTTTCAGACAGAATTTACTGGAGCTGCAAAAAAAACACAACTAATATACCGTTCAGTAAGAAAAAAAAAGTAAAATTGCCTCCAAATTCAACCTTGCAGTTTTGAGCGCAGACTTACTCTGGTCACCTGTCAGTATTTTTTAAATACATAACTCGAAACGATGAATTGAAACCAAACTAAGCGGATGAGCGGCTGAAATTACCTTCAACTTAGTCAAGAAAGAAAGGTTATTTAAACAATTTAAAATTATTTTATCTATCTCTATTTCAATTCCATTTCAGGGAAAATAGTTTTTCAAGAGGTTAGACACCTAATTTACCTACCTACATACATAGAACCTTTGTTTAGAAAAATGAGGAATCTTTCTATTTCAAATCGCCTAAAATAAAAAAATATTCCTCCGCTGTTTAAGATTTTTTCCAAACTTTGTAGGAAACCACACTTTCCTCGAATTTTTAGTAAAATCACCTCACTTTTCGATTAGAAATTTGATATGGAATGTCTCTTTGGTCAGTTTAGTAAAAAAATAAAAATCTTTGATTTTTTCGATTTGTATATTTAAATATTTCTTGGATTAAAGTTTAACAAAATTTGTTTAACTATTTAATTGTTTGCATATGCGAATTTGGTAATATCAAAAATATTGAAATATGACCAAACTTATCTTCTGCTTAAAACAACAAGGCTGAATTATAAAAAGAACAAAGTCTTTTTAGAGTGGGTATTGGCACGTCAAAAAGGAAATATATAAATCACGTGAACACTTAAGTACAACATAAGCTCTTACACTATGTGAAAGTTTACATATAAGAAGCTGCAACTGGAGAGTATAAAACCTGACTATCTTTTGTATTTAAAATATAATTCGAAAAGAATACAAACAAATAAAATTTACCCTAAGATCAAAGACAGTGCATTTGTGCAATAATAATGTGTGTTGTCCAAATTTTGCGTAGTTGGTTCTGCTGGTAGTTGAAGATACCAGGTTATTTCGTGTACTTGAGTATTTCGGATACTCGGGTTATACCCGGGATATTCGGGTCTTCAAATACCTGGGTTTCAAGAGCTCTGGTTTAAGTTCAACTAAAATAGTTTTCGTATCAGCCAAAAAACACAAAACTATATGGAGATCCATTTAGATTAAGGGCTTTACATCTTGTTTTTAATATTAAAAATATTTATTTATAACAAAGCAAACCCAAGGGAACAAGGACCTCCGCCAACCTTAAATTAAAGAAAATATTTTAAAGTTGATATACAAATGTTTAAAGTATATAAATCACCGAAAGGGCAAATAAAAAAAGAAAGAATGAGAAAATCAGACGTACCTACATATTTTCTTTTTGTCATATTAGTAACATAATAGCCCACAACTTTTTAAGTATATTTAAAAATAAAATGCACGACTGAGTCGCACGTACCTGCTCTTATGTTCAATAGCCGAGGATTTAACAAAATTATATGTAAGGACAGTTTTTTTTAAACATAATTTTTT